>JAGPOW010000387.1:496675-516867 GCA_030014935.1 Caiman crocodilus | reverse complement strand
TCTTGACTCTCTCCGCCTGCACAGGACATTGGGTGTGCAGAGTCTCCTCCCTGGTATCTTCCTCTCCTTCCTCCTCCTCCAGGGCTGCCAGGGCCTCGTCCCTGTTCTCCAGATGGACAATGTTTCAGTGCAACCCTGATGGACAAGACTGATCTCACTAAATGATTATTAGTCCAGTAGTCTTTGGCTTCTCTCATGACACATGTGATATGGACATCTTTCAGCTCACGTGCTCTTATGATGCCTAAGGCGTGAGGAGGTACCATTGTTTCAAGCGGGGGTGTTGCCATGTTGTTTTGTACCTTTAGTTATTTTTTGTACCTTGTTAGTAATGGCAAGGTCATGCTCTGCCCATTTACTGAGTAAAAGGATGCCTTTAGAACTGGCCTTGCCCACTCCATCCTTCCTAATGGTGCTCTTCCAGATGTTAAAGTCCCAGCCAACTCTCACACTGAAGTCTCCAAGGAGGATGATCTTGTCCTCTCTTGGAATGATAGTCAGGAATTCACCAAGGTCAGCATAAAACTATTCTTTCTGTTCTTCCTTGGCATCAAGTGTTAGGGTGCATGCACTGGCGATGGTAGCAAACAAATTGTTGTTCAGCTGGAGGTGGAGAGTCATGAAGTGCTCCGTAATGCCAACAGAGAATTCAGTCATTCAGCTGACAATCTGGGTCTCAATGGTGAAACCAACGCCATGTATTCACCTGATGTCTGCAGATTTCCTTTTCCAGAAGAATGTATAACCACAGCCCTCCCCCCTCATAGAATCATAGAAAATTAGGGTTGGAAGGGACCTCAGGAGGTCTTCTAGTCCAACGCCCTGCTCAAAGCAGGACCATCCCCAACTAGATCATCCCAGCCAAATTTGTCTAGCCAGGTCTTAAAAACCTTCAAGTGTGGAGATTTCACAAGATCTCTGGGTAACCTGTTCCAGTGTTTTACTAGCCACCTACTGAGAAAGTTTTTTCCTAATATCTATTCTAGACTTCCCTTGCTGCAACCTGTGACCATTGCTCTTTGCTCTGTTGTCTGCCACCACTGAGAACAGTCCAGCTCCATCCTCTTTAGAACCAGCCTTCAAGTAGTTGAAGGCTGCTATTCAATCCCCTCTTAGTCTTCACTACTCCAGACTAAATAAGTCCAGTTCCCTCAGCTTCTCCTCATCAGTCATTTTCCCCAGCCCCCTAACCTTTTTGTTGTCCTCTACTGGACTCTCCCCAATTTGTCCATATCCTTTCTGTAGTGGGGGGCTGTGGCAGAGCACCTATTGTGCCTGCCACTTTAAGGGGTTTGAGCAGGCAGCAAGCAGCCTGCAGATGGGAGCAGACTCAAACAGGCAGTCATATGGTAGTCAGGAGGCCACCTGATTGGTGGAGATGCTGGGAAGCCTGGGTGTAAGGCTAGGCCCTGAGAGCAGATCTGGCAGTTGCTGCAGGGAACTGAAGGAACAACATCACCCAGTTGAAGATCTGCTGCTCCCAGAACAGTCTGGAGGACAGGGTAGGAACTGTGGGGATGGAGGAGGTTCCTGGTTCTGGGGCATTACCTGAAACTACACCCTGCTGAGGTTGGATGGTGTGGTTGGGCTGCCTGTGGCAGGGCAGTCTCTAGGAAATGCCACACCTGTGCCTCCCCAGTGAAAGACAAGGATGGAGCACTGGAAAGCCTCAGTCCCCACTGACTTGTAGATGACCCCATGGAGGGGAAAGGCTAGGGGAGCATACCCTGACAGAGAAGCACAGGGCAAAGGCCCACTGAGTTGGGTGTGATGTGGGTTCTAGGCTGAGAGAAGGGGACCTGAGACAGGGCCCAGGCCCAGGGAGTGAGGCCTGGGGCCCAAGGGGTGTTAGGCCCAGCAGCTCAGTGAAGGGCAGGGTAGAAGCTGCAGAGAGGGGGCCAGGTAGGGGCCCCAAGGGAGGGTGCCGCTGTGTGGCCCAGGCAGGTCTGAGGATACCTGTCTATTTGTCCATCCAATTACCATGGGCAAGGCCCACCTGGCTAACTGGTAGCCCCTTTTTGGGGGGAGGCTAATGGACAAATAGAACAGCTAAATTATTGGGATAACTAATGAAAAAAACAGGAGAGGAGTGTTGTGTAGGTCAAAGAGTCAAAACTTGAAAATAAGTGCGCTTGAGGAGGACACAAAGCAGAGCCCCCTGGGCCGCACCCACTGGTCCTCAAAGGCATTCAGGGAGCTGGTGGACGCTGCCCACTGGTGCTCTGCCTGGAAACGTGCACAGACAAATGAGAGAAAAGTGGCCCCACAGTCTCCGGACACCTTCCCAGCCAGAGCCTCTTTCCTGGTCAAGAACAGGGCTCACTTGGCCACAGCCAGGAGGAGGTTGATCAGGAGCTCCTGGGACTGGTGGGGCCACAAATGGGGTGACCAAAAAAAAAAAGATGGGGGGGTGAAATTCAACCAGAACTTCCGAGGTGGAGGTGGATGGGCTGCAGCCTGGCACACTTGAGGGTCATTTGTGCCAGGGTCTCCCTCTGCCCGCAGAAGAGGCAGGAGACCAGGGTGTCCATAAAGCTCACCACATACACTCCCATGGCAACGGCTCCATGGAGGAGCCGCCAACTGAGGTCCCCAGTGGCTCGGGGGATGAAGGTGGAGTACAGACTCAGCCACTGGAGTGTCTGAGGATGCCTGAGGCCAAGTTTGGGCCAGAGGCTGAGTGCAGCCCAGTTAAGGGGCTGGGGGAGTAATAGTGGAGATGGATGCCGTCTGCGAAGCATGGGACATAGTATAAGGGCTTGTTCGGAGCCATGTATTTCATGCTTGGCATCAGGGCAATTAAGTGGGCAGCATACTGCCTAGGAACAACTCTAGTTACAACAAAAGCGTGGCAGATGGGCAGACTACCCTAGACAAGTGAGGGGCCAGTGTTAGGCCCGGAGCTGGCCCCCTGTTACAGGAGCCCCAGACTGGACACAGTACTCAAGATGTGGCCTCACCAGTACTAAATAGAGGGTAATAATGACTTACCTTGATCTACTGGCAACACTTCTACCAATGCAGCCCTGTATAGAATCATAGAACTGAAGGACCAGCAGGGTCCTGTAAGATTATCAAGTCTGCCATGGGCAGGAAGTTATTGGGCTCAGACAAACTCAATAAGGTGCTTGTGTCCACCCTCATCTTAAACATCTCCAAGGGCATTGACTGCCCCACCTATGCTCGGAATGTGTTCCAGATTCTGGTGACCCTTACAGAGAAAGCTTTTTCTTACATCCAGCCTGAATTTATCCTCTATGAGCTTATGCCCGTTGGTCCTCATCCTCCCTTGAGGTGCCTTCCTGAAGAGTTGCTCCCTTAGATCCTGATGTTCACTCCTGATGTACTTTTAGGCAGCTATCAAGTCACCCCTCAGCCTTTTCTAGGCAATCTCTTCTATGCAGTTAGCCTTCTTGACAACAAGCACACTGTTGGCTCATATTGTCCACTGTAACCCCCAGGTACTCTTCTGCAGATTTGTTGCTTGGCCAGTCAGTCCCCAGCCTGTACCAGTGCAAGGGATTGTTCCATCCTAAGTGTAGGATTTTGTGTTTGTCCTTATTTAACCTCATGAGAGTTCTTTTGGTCCAATCCTCCAATTTGTCTAGGTCACTCTGAATCCTAACCCTACACTGCAGCATCTACTAGTCACCCCAGCTTGATGTCATCTGCAAACTTGCTGAGGGTGCACTCTATGCCATCTTCCCAGTCGCTGATGAAAATTTTGGACAAAACCAGCCCCAGGACCAACCCCTGGGGCACTCCACTCCATTGACTACTACCCTCTGAGCCTGATGATCCAGTCAGTTTTTTATCCACCTCACAGTCCATTCATCCAAACCATAGTTTCTTAGCTGGCCTGCGAGAATGTTGTAGGAGACTACGTCAAAAGCCTTGCTAAAAATCAAGGTATACCACAGACATTGCTATCTCTACATCCACAGAGCCAGTCATCTCATCGTAGAAGGCAATCAGGGTGGTCAGGCATGCCTTGCCTTTGAAGAATCCATGATGACTGTTCCTGATCACCGTTAGACCCCGACTCTATGTGGTGTCCAATGACTAGGGAGACAACAGTCTAATTGCTCATGGATCCTGGTACTCATTAGCCAGAGCAGACAGGGAGCAAACACCAGTACACATTGCTCGCAACAGCTTTATTCAGAATGGAGACAGCTTCGGACAAGGCTCCCAGAAAAACCATAAATTGGGGACCTGCATTGAACATTAGTTCTTTTCACATTTTATACACCTTGGTTCATACACATTAACATTTACTCTGCCTTCATCCTTCCTTTGGTTCCACCTATTTCTCCTCCCATTTCAAGCTCCACCACTGTTTACTGTTTGCTTCCTTAGCATGGTATTGCCTGTGTATTTCCTTCATTTACATGCCTCTCTGCTAAGAGCATGTGCATAAGACTTAGACCCCCCATCTTCTTTCAGTCACTCGCGGTTTCTCGCTGGTTCTTTCTGGTTTTCTTGCTGACTTCAGCACCATCTCCATGGCTATACTTGTGAACCCAGCATTCATTCCTGCCTGTGGCAGGGGGTCAGGCTAGATGATCTGTTCAGGTCCCTCCTGACCCTAGCTACTATGAAACTATGAAAGTTACTTGCTTTTAATGTATCAGCCAGCCTTGTGACCAGCAGCTTTTGCTGATACCCAGGAAAAAGCCTTCATTCAGCTGCACACTCAGTACTCCCCAAAATTCATATCGTTACCCTAGCAAACACCTTCTTCTCCTTCAAGCGCTTAGAAATGGCTTCTCTAGTTACTGAGGTGAGGCTGACTGATCTGTAGTTCCTTGGATCCTTCTTTTTCCTGTTTTAAATATGGGCACTATATTTTTCCTTTTCCAATCATCCAGGACCTCTCCCAATCACCATGATTTTTAAAAAATGATGGACAGTGGCTCTGCAATCACATCAGCCAACTTCCTTAGCACCTCAGGTGCATCCTGTCCAGCCCTATGGATTTGTATATGTCCAGCTTTTTTAAATAGTCCTTAACCTGGTTGTCATGGGACAGGGTCCTTAAGGATGGCCGTGATCGCCCAAGGTCCCTTGATCGTGCCAATTCGGCCCAATGGGCACCCTCAGGTCTCGCCCGCCACATCTTTGGTGAAAGTGTAAAAATAAGGAGGCTGCCTTTAAGTCCTCTTGGGCACGGTTTGTTGGACTCTCTGAACCCCGTGGGTTCCCAGACCCCTTGTGAGTCCCTGTGGGCGTTTCAGGGCCACCCTAGCCTTATGGGCTATATGCGTGGCTCCAACCGTCCCTTTACCACGCCCCAAGCCTCGCAGCTGGTACTGGCATTGTCTTGCCTAGGCCTCGATATAATTCAGCCCCTTGTCCTCACTGGGCTCTCTGTGGCCCTGGTCTCTGCACCAGGCTCTGCGCCCCGCAAATGTCACGCCCTCTGTGGTGCCGGGGTCCCCACACTGCAGTGGGCCCCCAATGAGGCCTCCTCCTTCCCCAAATAGCTTCACCCAAACCACCGGTCTTATAAAATTACAAACAAAACATAAGCCCCTGGGCTATAACATAACAAAGTGCAAGGCATGCTCTGCCCTCTCTAATACAGGATGTCTGTAGGTGAGGGTACCTTATGGGCTCCTGGTGCCCCGTTAGCCCTAACGGTAGCGTATCTGATGGCTGTAGCTTCTCTGAGCCCTTCCTTCCTGAAGGCTCCTTCCCCTTCGGCTGCCAGCAGGTAACTGAACTGCCGCGTCCCAGCCCTAGGATTTTATGGGTTTAGGGCCCTGCCTCTTCCGGCCAGCTGACCAGGTGCAGGTGCAGCCAAATCCTTCATTAGCCAGTTATCATGGCATCCTGCACCTGGGCTCTTATCTGGCCCTTTGTGTTCCCTCCCCGGGCAATCTCTGCTTTAATAGGAGCAGGCATCTTAGTGCCCTGCGACAGTGGTCTTGAGCCACTGTTGGTTGCTCACCTCCTCCCCAAACTGTTCGGCCAAGTGCAGTAGTCTGGGAGATGACCTTGCCTACAAAGACTGAGGTGAAAAAGACATTGAGTGCTTCAGTTTTTTCTGCATCGTCTGTCTCTAGGTTGCCTCCCCCATTGAGTAAGGGACCCAGACTTGCCCTGATCTTCCTTTTGTTACTGACATACTTGTAGAAACCCTTCTTGTTACCTTTCACATACCTTGCTAGCTGCAACTCCAATTGCACTTTGGTCTTTCTGACTTCATCCCTGAATGCCTGAGCAACGCTTTTATTCTTCTTCCTAGTTGTTTGTCCAGCTTTCCATTTCATATAAGCTTCCTTTTTGTGATTTAGCTCACTTATGTGTTCTCTGGTAAGCCAGGTTGGTTTTCTGTCATACTTGCTGGTCTTCTGCCACACTTGCTAATCTTCCTGCCCATACGGATGGTTTATCCCTGCACTCTCAGTAAAGCATCTTTAAAGTACAGCCAGCTCTCCTGAACTCCTCTCCCCCTCAGACTGGCTTCCCAGGGGATCCTGCCCATGAGTTCCCTCAGCAAGTCAAAGTGTGCTTTTCTTAACTCCAGGTCCTCACTTTGCTACTCTCCTTCCTTCTTTTCCTCAGGATTCCTGAACTCAATCTTCTCATCCTTGGTTGGCCTTTGTCTACACATCTGATCTCACTAAGAGCACTGATATTGATGTTATACGTCTGATCTCACTAAGAGCAGTAATATTGATGTTATATCACAAGAGTTCTTGGACAATAATAGCTGTTCTGTGTCATCCAACACAGAAAACACACCCACTCCCCACACACCCCACCAGCTCACCCCCCCCCCCACAGCCTACCTCCACATCCCACACCTCACAATCCCATAAACACTCCCCAGACCTTCCTGACTGGACAAACTACTCATTTGAGTCCTTCGTATGTTCTGTGTCTAGGAGCCTAGGAAAAGGCTGGGACCCATACCAGAGGGTCTACTTGCCCAGGGAAGGGCTGAACCAGACTAGAGGGTCCCCAAGCCCAGTGGCAGGGCTAAGAGCTGGACCAACAGTTCACAGGCCCAAAGAGGGGTGACATGAGGGACTAGGGGTCTGAGAGCTTGGAGAAGGGCTGCGTGTGGGTCCAGGGGTCTAAGAGCTCAGGAGGAGGCTGAGCAAGAAACCGGGAGGTCTGATGGCCCAAGGGGACCTAAGAGTGCAAACACATGACAACTGTGAGATAAACGCCTGCGAGGCATGGAGTGGGGGAGACATGGAATCTTCCCTTAAGGCTACAGGTACCCTGTAAGGGCATAGGTAAACTGAGAAGGGCCTATTAGATTTGAGGGTTAATCTAAGGTGAAGGGGGTCCAGAGGCAGGACCCAGAAGAGACTTGCATGGATACAGGTGTTCTATCTAAGAGCCCACAGGAAGCCTCCCTTACATTATCTAGTAAGAACAAGTTATGGTGGGTGCATGAACAAGGGAGGGCTTCATTAGAGCCTGAGCCAGGCAGGGAGCTCACAGCCACCAGGGACATCATGGCCACTCCAGTGGCTATGAACCTGCTACAACTGTATATGGGAGATTTTCATCTTTATTTTTATAACATTGGCAGAACATTTGTGCTTTCAAATAGGTAGCTTCATGATATTTTATAGTGTGATTTCTCAATTCTGTTTTAGGTTTTTGCCAATTTGAATATGGCTTAGACTTGAGAGTGTAGCCCAGCTAGAACAGAAAACAGTCTGCAGGGATGTGAAATAGGGAAAGATTTACCAGAAGTAACTAATAGACAGGAAAATTGCAGAAGAAGGGATAGCTTGACTAGTGGAAGATCAGGACCTTAAACAAAAGAGAGAGGGTCATTAACACCTGTGGGGTGAAGAGAGATTAGCAGAAAACTGGTAGATTATAATGAGCCAAGAAGTCAGTTGATTAATTTGGCATCTTATGAATAGAAATGGTGCTGCTGCTGGGCAGTTGGTTTTAAACTTTGGGTAGGGCAGGTGTCAAAGGGATAGGCGATGACTGCACCCCCTTGGATCCACCACTGGAACTCTCCAAAAGATAAAGACTCCAGCCTTAAGATGGCGGCCCAGTGCAATTTCCGTTCCTGTATTGTGCAGCATCTTTCTTTTTGAGCATACTTACATTTTGGCTCCTTACGACTTATTTTCTTATCAGGGGATAAAAATTGTCAGCACCAATTTTTTGTGAAACTCTGCAACAAACTGATCTTTGGGGCAGCACTCAAAACTTGTCAGAGCACTGTCAGTTTGGACGACTTTTTAGTAGTTACAAACTGTGTTCCTGACTCCCACACTCTCCTGCGTTCATTGGTGGAACTGGTAGTGTTCTGCAGTCATTGAAGGGGTAGGACACTGGTTTTTATCACTGCAGTAATTTTGCATAGGTGGCCTGTCTGCATGGTTGGAGACAAAAGGGTTCATAGTAGCCTAAGTGCCTTGGAACCTATAACAATCAGAAAAGTTGCAACTTGTTGTCTTTCTGGAATAGAGTTGTAGATGACAAACTGTTTAAAATGTTCAAGGTATACCACCCAAATCTCTTGCTTTTCGTCAGATTCACCAATATTGTCTATATGGGTAGCCATTTTATTTTTTTAGTGTCTGTTCATACTTGAGCTACCCTGCTTGCAGTGTGCTTTCAGTGAAGGTTCTTTGAACCTGAACTCAGGGCCTTAAAAGACTATATCTCAGAGAATCTGCAAACCAGCTTGGTCCTCTGAGGAGCCTACAACCTCACTTGCATCTGCAAAGGTGACAGATGGAAGACCACCTTTGGTCACGTTATGGCAATTTCAAATACCTTGCTACGGCTTTGGGGCTTTCTAATGTGCCCACAACCTTTCAGCACTTCCTAAATAGCGTTTTCAAGGACATTTTGGACTTGTTTATGACAGTTTACATAGATGATACCTTAATATTCTCTGAGAACTCTGACTAGCATGAACTTCACGCTCAAGTAGTGCTGGAGCAAAACTAGAGAAATACGTATTCCATAAAAGGACCATCATGAATCCAAGGAAGGTCTTTGTCATCCTAGAATTACAACCTGCATGGGATGTGCAAGGGCTCTGCACTGCAGCCAGGCAAGTAGGTCAGTAACACTTGAGCAAGACCAGCTAAGCCTCAGCCTGCTGATTGGTTCTAGGCCTGGTTTTAAGGTCTTGAAGTACCTGGCCCCTACTGAAAACAAACTGGCTTCAGCCTGTGAGTACTGAGTAGAGGGGTTGTGTGAAGCTTTGGGTGCTGATTTGATTCGGAGGAAATTCAGCCCGATTCAGCAGCTGAATCTGAATCAAATCGGGAGACCAATAAAAAGGTATTAATTGGTTCAAAGCTCTCCAAATCAATTCAGAAAAGATTCGGACAGCTTCGGAGATTTGGGCAGTCCCAGATCGCTGCTGCAGCGAAGTGGACCCGGACTCCGTGCTGGTAAGTAGGGGGCAGGGGAGGGGCGCGGATTGGAGAAGAGAGAAGGGGACCATGGGAGGACCCCTGTCAGGCTCCATCCCCTGACTGCTCCCCCAGCTCCCCTGAGTGCCCCCAACCCCCTTCCCCCTCCCCGCCAATGGCTACCCCACCTGGCCGCAGTTCCTGGTTCTTAAAAAAAAAAAAAAAAAAAAGCCCCATATTCACTGGCTGTTGCCAGATAGGGGAGCTATCCCTGGTGCACCCCACTACCTTGCACTATGTGGGGGGCTCTTCCACAAGTCCCCATCCACTGCTCGCTCTCCCTTCCCCTTCCCCTTGGCTGCCCCCCAGCTCCCAGTTCTTAAAAAAAACCCCAACACCTGCATTCACCAGCTGTTGCAGCAGTGTCGGGGCCTCTGGAGGCCCATGGCAGAACCCTCTCTGAAGAGTGGGGTAGTGGGGGGCAGCAGGGATCACCCCCCGGCCTAGCAGGAGCTGCTGAGTCAGGCTTTTTTTTTTAAAGAGCTGGGAGCTGGACCTGGGTGGGGCAGCCATGGTGGGAGGGTGGGAAAGCAGACAGGGGTAGCGGGGCTCGCAGCAGAGCCCCCCATGCAGTGTGGGGCAGCAGGGTGCAGGGGGGGATCATCCCCTCCCCCCGTCTGGTATACAAGGCGTATAAACCCAGGGCCTAAGCCAGAGTAGGCAATCAGACCCTGCATGGTGCAGGAAGAGTAGCTCCCTGAGGAAGATGACTGCAGGGAGCAGGCCCATGGACACCCAAGCTACCCAGAAGAGTAAGAGTGAACTTAGCACTGGGAAGTATAGCTTGGACCCTAGGTTACTGACCCAGAGTGGGCAAGGACTTTGTAGAAGCAGTTTGTTGATATGTATGTTATGCTGATGTGTACGTTTGTTTAGCATAGAAGACTGGGTTGTGGCTGCGGGCAGGATCTGTCAGGGTTCTAATGATCCTGACTTGGGCAGAGCTTGCATAACTACATTGCCTCCTGGGAGGTCCAGTCAGCAGCAGGAAGCCCCAGGCCAATTTGGGCCAGCAGTAGAGGATCTTTTCCAAGTGGGACCCCTTATCCTGCTACTTGATGCTTGTTTATGAGTTGTGGCCTGGTGGAAGGATGAGCTACCCACTCAGCCCCAAACCCTACATCAGGAACTTGGGACTGGCTCATGAGAGAACGTAAAAATTATCTGCCACTTTGAGGCAAGTTTGATGTTGAACTGAGTAAGAATGCTGAGAGTGAATCTGAGGGAGTGGGGGTTACATCATTTCTACAACTTCATTGCCAAGCTGCTAATATACAATTTATGTGAACACCTACAAAATGCACCTCAAAATATAAAGTATGCTAGCAAAATGAAAACTGAAATTTAATCTAGAATGAAATTATAGAAGCATGTGACATCGTCTTCAGAAGCAAACTGGTAAATGAAATAAATGAGTCAGTTTTCTTTACTGAGTCATTTCTTTAGTACTAGCAGATGAAATGTTGCATACATATGGTACATCAACAAAGATTCAGTTACAAATTGTGAATTTCTTTTTTCCTGGGTTTTTATCCTGTTTATGACCTGACTGGTGCCAATATAGAAAAAAACTACTTTGTATTTCATAGGAAAAAAAGGGGTCTAGATTTGACAAAAATTGAGGAGGCAAGGTTATAATGGAGCTGTCAGTGTCTGGTTACATACATGGAAGATGCTGAATTTCAGCCAATTTTGATTTTTAAACTTCACTGCAGAACAATAAGGAAGTTTTTTTACCTCCCTGCCTCCCATCTGACACCTTCAGGGGAGGAATTCTACCTGATCAACACATCAGAGAGCTACTCAACACAGCTCACAAAGACACTCTCATGGACTCAGGGGGACAGACTTCAGCTCCCTCTGTGCAAAAATGAAATGTATTTTTACCTATGGGGACTTTTTACCATCTTGTACCATCTGCACTTTTCCCAGAGCCTGATGAAGGGACTTTGATCCTGAAAGCTTGCAGAAAAGGACAATTTTCTAGCCATTTTCCAGTTGGTCTAATAAAAGGTATCATTTTGGAACCAAGAGTTCTAGTTTTTTGTTTGTCTGGTGACATACAAGGTGTTCAGACTCGCATAAAATCTGTTCTTTCAAAAGCTGTGTATAGACACTGTGGGTGTGTCTACAAGTGCATTTATGCTGGCTTAACTTTGTTTTACAGTAAGTTACTGCACAGTAAGCCGAAATAGGCCAGTGTCTACACATGTAGGTGTTAAAGTGCAGTAACACTGTATATGGTCTGACTTGGGAATAAAGGTAGTCCCGAGTCAGTCCATACACACACTGTTACTTGACAGTAAGGCAGCTACATGTGTGTTGCTGCACATTAACTAATTGGGCATAAATCTGATACCTGCATGATGCAGAAATCAAATTTACACTCAAGTTGGCCTAAGCCCCCATATGTACTGCGCAGTATGGGCATGCATGTATAGATGTGTACCAGCAGTACACAGTAATTTCAGTTACTGCACAGAAAATGTGCATGGGTAGATGCATCCTGTGTGCCTTATGCTCTGAATCTCACCATATAAAAATCTTATACAATACTTGTGCAAGGGAAGTGGACAGAAGTTTCATGCACCAGTTTGACCTAAACTGAATAAATCTACATAGATCCAGGTTTATCTAAAGCCAGGTTCTGCAATTTTTAGACCAGCTTGTGTGCATACAACTTCTGCACAGTTACAAGTTGAGACTGATTGCCAGTCCCTGAGACCAGGTGTGTAAGTCTAAGGTCAGTATTGGGATGAACTAAGTTTAAATCGAGCAGCCACTTTGAACCCGATTTAACCTCCCCAAATGTCTGTACTTAACCCCAGTCAGGTGTGGAAATAACTGTCAGTGGAGTGTTGGATGTTCTTTCAAGACATTCAAGAAGGCTAGATTTTATTTTATGAATCTGAAAAAGAAATGTATACTTTTTTCTGACTACAATGACTAATGAAACAACATCTTTTTTCTTTAAGTATTTTTTATACTTAATATATAATGTACAAATTTAATTTACAATATTTAATTTAATACAATTTAATATACAAATTTAAAGTACATTCCAATAAAGTTGTATTTGTTTTTGCTTAATCTTAAACTAAGTATAACCATAGGCCCCTAACTTATTAGTAAAGTTTCTAGTTTCCTTTTAATTGGAGACAAATATGCATTGTATTATATGTGATGATGCACCTCCTTTTTCAAAATCCTAGAGCCATCTGTCTGGACTTCCCAGCCCTAGTCTGCATGTTGGAGCTCCTTCTTACAAGTTCCCTGTAGGAGTGTGTGTGTGTGTGTGTGTGTGTGTGTGTGTGTGTGTGTGTGTGTGTGTGTGTGTGTGTGTGTGTGTGTGTGTGTGTGTGTGTGTGTGTCAGGGAACCTTTGGGTTCCTGCCACTTTAAGGGCAGAATCAAGCAGCTTCTGGGTGCCTGATGGCAGCAGCCATTTTGAGAGCAAGGGGGATATAAAGGCTGCAGTTTGCTGCTGCCAGCCAGGGTAGAAATATTGTCTGGTTGAGCTGTAACAGGAGCATTGTGAAGGTAAGAGCAGGATGCTTTTGGTCTTGGGCATAACCTGAAACTGCACTCTGCTGGGGAAGGATGGTCTAGTGGGGCAGGAGCCCCCAGGAAATGCCAGGCCAGTTAGCACCCTGGTGAAAGGTAAGGAGGGGCACCTTAACCCCAGCCCCCATCTTTGAGTGGGCTTTGAAGGCAGTTGTGGGAGTAGTGGGGCCAGGCATGGCAAGCAGAAGGGCATCTGAGCCCAGCAGGGATACAAGATCCCGGAGGCTTCAGAGGGCATAGCGTAGAGTAGTGGGAGCCAGGTATGCTCATGTGTAGGTGCCCGAGCCCATCAGGGATGTGAGATCCTGGAGACCCCAGAGGGCATAGCATGAGATGTGATGAGCTAGCTGGCAGTGACCTAGCCCAGGGTTTTGAAAGGGCAAAAGATGATTGGAGGACTTGGGATTCCTTTTCCTCACCAATCAGGCCCCAGAGACTCACCCTCTGTGTCCCCTGATTGGGTTACCTGGAGGGGGATAAACAGGGCAGCATGGCTGACTTGGGAGAGACCAGTGAGGGACTATGAGGAAGGAGCTTCAAAGAGCTGGGCCAGCAGGGCGGAAGCAGTTGCCCCAAAAGATCCTGAAGGAGCAGGACCTGGAGGCAGCAGTTGGACCCTCAGCAGCACAGCGTATGGCCAGCAGGAGAGGCTTCCTGCTGGGCTCCAGGATCCCCCTACCAGAGCCTGTGGCCAGCAGGAAGATCTGAGTAGTGACCTGAGGGGTTCCCAGCTTGGTTTCCAGCTCCTCCAATCGGAGACCAGGCAGCTCAATGTGAGGCCAGGGCTCCAGGATGGTCATGACCCCTAGCTCCTTCCTGGTGCTGGTGGCTGCGTGGCAGCATTCCTGCCTACCACATAGGAGCTCTGAGTTTGAGTCCCATGTTGGGTGAGTGGACTATCAAGGAGAAATTCTTCTTGCAGTAAAAAGGAACCATTGTGTTTTTTTCCCCCTTTCTCCTCCTCCAGAGGCCCTATATTTCTTTGTCCTTTGCCATTTTGTATTTTGTGCCTTTTTATATTTTCCCCAACCAGTATTGTTTGCTGTGCTGTTTGTGTTTTACGTTTTTGTTAACCCTGTCTTTTGTCAATGATTGTGTCTAACTTTTGTTGAATCCTGCCCCCTTGGGGCATTGTGGTGTCCACTATACCCCCTGATTTATGCCTGTTATGTTCCCAGTATTGTTCCCTCATGAAAAGGCACGTGGTTAAGTCTTCAGTGCTGGTCTGGCTCTGCTCTATAGGGGGAGGAGAGTCCCTATATCTCACACAGCGCTTGTGCACCTGCTTCGATCCCTTCAGTTGGAGCAGGGGTACCTTTTGAAGTACCGCCCAGGTTACAGAGGAGTGTAGGTGTGTGGCCCCACTGAATGGGAGCAGGCCTGAAGGGCTGTGCATGAGGGGGGCTGAGTAGGGCTGAATAAGAAGTAGGCTTGATGGTGATCTACAGGGCCTAGGTGTGCGTGTGCAGTCTCTGCCACCACAATGTCTATATATGTGTGTGTGTGCGGGTTATAAATGGTGTGCTTATATATGTAAAACTTTTCTTAAATGATAATTTAAGAATGAGAGAATGCAATTGGAGCAGGATGTTGGTGCTTTATTGTGGTGCATGATTTTTAGCTAGAATTCGATGCTGGAAAGATTTTTATGATGATAATAAAGGACACAAAGTTTCTTTTAATCCAGCCTGCTTCACAGATGCAGGATGCTCTATTTTTAAACCGTCCCAGACAGACATCTTTCTAGCTTCTTGAAAACATTTCATGGAGGAGATCCCACTGCTTCCCTGGGCAGATTAGCTTATTTTCCAACTGTTTTGATAGCTATTTTTTTTCCTGAATGTAATCTAAATATGTTTTGCTGAAGTTTAAACTCATTTCTTCATGTCCTGTTCTCTGTGGCAAGAAAGAAAAGCTGTTTTCCCTCCTCTCTATGGTGGCTTTTCAATATTTATAAGCTGCTATCATGATGACCCCCTTAACCTCCTTTCCTCCAGACTAAACTTACCTAAATGTCTCCCAACCTTTCTCATACAACTTGCCTTCTGTTACCAGATCTGCCCATCACTTTGGGGTACATTTTCTGGGGTCTCTGTAATTCTATCATTGTGCTGCTTGTGTTTCTCTGTGGAGCTGTATCTCTTCCTTCTGCAAGTCCTCACTCCCAATGGGGATACCTTGCAGAACTCACTTCACTGGGGCTGGGTTCCTCCAACCACCAAATCGGTGAACATACCCACACCCACCTATTGACAGACTAACCCTTAAATGCAGGTCACAATGGTCCTAGTAATAACTCCCTTGATGACCCTCACTGGTCCCCCCCCCCACAGTTTTGGTCATTACAGGGATCTTTGTCTTGGTTAAAAGAAGTGTTGCTGCAGAGCAAATGGGGCGGTCAAGGGGAAGGAAGAGTAAGTGAGGTTCAGAGAGAGAGAGAGTATAGCAACCAGCTTGACCATAAGTTTTTCATTGCCAGGTATATGAACTTATGATGATACCAGTAGTAATAGCAAGAGAGACAAAACCATTACAATATTACGTGGTTTCAGTTAGGTATTTGGGGAAGTCTAGCTCAAGTTTGATTAGCAAAAGTCAGGCTTAGAAAGCTGTGCCTGGAGCAAGAGAATAAAAATCAGGTTTCTGGAGAGGGAGAATTGTGGGGCTTGCCCCTCAGCAGATCTTGAAGCAGTCAAGGTTCCCAGGTGTTTATTGGAGCTTGCAGGCAGGCAGAGTTCTGAGCACAATCAATGGAGGGATTCCAGGCAGAAAAGGAGTGGAACTGGTGCAGCTTTTGGATCCAAGCACCAGGACAGAAATTTGAGCTTGGGTAGGGGGTTTTTGTAGAGGATTAACAATAGCTCAAAGGAGAACACTAGGTTTGATTAGGGGTAAACAACGGCTCTTATGCTGGGTAATAGGAACTAATCACTCCTGGCTGTGGGTGACATTATTGGGTGGCTCTGGGGGAGCTCACAACACAGACTGGCAGATTCAGTGTTTTGGGTACCAGTAAAGGAGTCATTACTAGAATTGGTCTGATAAATGCTGACCTGTGTGTGTAGACATGGGTTGATTAGCATTTGGATCCCCCATCATGCAGTTCTCCCCTACTTCTGTGGTCCCAGAACTTGTTGACCTGTGGGGTCAGGCCAACTCTCAGGATCTCTGGTGCGCTGTTAGACAGGAGGGCATGGTGTACAATTGCACATGCACACACTCAAATCAATTAGGTGCACCCCCGCCAGGCAGGTGCGCACGTACACCCCCCCCCAATTCCGCACTTACACATCTAAAATTACCAGCCTAGGCACATGCACACCTAATCAAGTACCTACACACTGTACAGACCAAAAGAAATGAGGCCAGAATCAATTACCAATACCTGCACACCCAATCAATACACATACACAAATCACTAGCTCGTATATCATGCACACAGTGGCATACCTATATCAGTTCACATACATACCACTCACTTGCACATAAACGCAGGTGAGTTCCAAACTTGGATGTCGTCGCATGTATGTATGTGCTTGGTGTAGTTGGGGATAAGCCCTGGACGCTGGAGCCAGAGCAAGGAGGCTACAGGGGAAATGAGTTGGGTGGGGAGAGGAAAACTGGGAGTGGGGCTGTGGGGGGAGGCTGGAGAACGCTGGAAGAGAGAATGAAAGAAAAGGCAGAGAGAAATAAGGATTGGGAAGAGGTGGCAAGAGGCAAAAAGTGGCGGGAGCAAGGTGAGAGCCTGCAGAAAAGGGACAGAGGAGGCAGGGCTGAGAGGGGAAAAAGAGACCGAGACCGGAATTTAAGATGGGGAAGGGCTCATAAAAAAACAAAAACAAAAAAACCGCCAGCTCGGGATTACAAATGACAGGTGGTTTTACTGAACAGGGGAGATGGTGACTGCGTGTGCTTAGACAGTAAAGAAGTGCCTCGGCACAGCAGAATCCCCGGGCACAGCGCGAGTGTTGGATGCAGGGATTCCCCTATGTGGCGGGAAAAGTCCTTGGTGCAATGATCAGTACCCGCCAAAACTAGCAGCTGCACCCTTGCATGCATGCTACTGATTGGCCCGTCGCAAATTACGCATACCCGGCAGCTGGCAATTGGCTCGCTAGCCATATAAAAGGCTTGGGAAATTTCCGCCCAAGTTGGAGAACTCCGCATGCACATTGGAAGCGAGTTCCACGTGTGTCTTGGAGCACTTGGAGGCTTGATCAACCATCAACGATTCCTCGTTGCCGTCATCCCGACGTCCCCCTTACCCTACATGCTCAGAAACATCGGTGTGCCACCTGGTTCTTTTCTTCTTGGTTTGTAACTACACGGAGCGTGCCTACACTGTATGCATCGGTGCGAGTCCCTGTACTGCAGCTTTGTAAGTAAAGTTCTTTTTGAATTCAACCAGCAAGTGTCCGTGCCTAATTCCACTCCATTGTGGGGCCCATCCGGGCCATTCTCAGCCCCCACAGTGACATAATATTTTATTGGTTCCTTTGTGCGCGCGCACACATAGACAATGGCAGCCGGGGTTAAAGAGGCTTGGTACACAGGCTGAAGTCCGGGAGGAGAGAGAGAGAGAGAGAGAGAGAGAGAGAGAGAGAGAGAGAGTACAAATTGGAGGAGGAAATATGCAGGTGGTATCTACCTATCCCAGGCTGAAAGTGGGTCCTCGATGGCCTGTCAGGGTCTCCTTTAGCTCGGTGTTGTCCAGAGGGGGTCGCCAGAAGGGCCTCTGGGGTGGAAAGTCAGTGTGACACGGAGCTGGTCTGGTCCAGATGGAAATGGCATTCCCAAGGAGTCAGTCTTCATTGCCCCTTTTTATGGGGCAGACTATGATCTCCTATGGGAGGGCTTGTCCAGGAAAGGTCAGTCCTATTCCAGATGTTCTTTACTGAACGTGTGCAGACTTGGCACAATGATGGGTTGCCTCATCTTTTGTTTCTTGAATGCTGAGGGTGGTTCCAATGGCTGGGGCATTGGTCCAGGTATTGGTGTTGATAGCTCCCTCTGAATGAGGAAACTGTCTTTAGACCTACTGCCACTGTGTCTCAAGCACCCTCATTCATCCCCATTCTTTCAGGAGCCAAGTTACATAGGAGGGGTAGTATGAGTTATAGGTTACACAACCGGGCATGGGGATAAGATGGAGGCTTGACATAACGTACGTTAATTTACATATATAGGCCTAAAACAGTAATCACAATATAAAAGCAGTTAAAAAAACCCCAAACAAACAAACATAAGAATTATCACTTATCACTTACAGCGGATCTGTATATCAAAATAGCAGGGCACTTATTTGCAGAAGGGAGAGAAATAAAACTTACTACATAAAATAAAATGTTAAAGCTTATCCTACATCTTAGCTCACTTATACTTATCTATTGGGAATAGAGAGGGAGAGTCAAAGTCAGAAAAGGTTGGGGAAGGGGGACAAAAAAAAGAAACTGGGGGTCTTGCTACAAATTCAGTGCCATCCTTGCCTTAGAATCTGCCATCCTGAAGACTAATGAGGGTGCATTCTTGTCCCATCTTCCATTTTAAGTGAGTTGTCATCTGGTTCCGTCTCTGATTCAAATGAGACCAGGGGAGTTGCTTCACTCTTATCTTAAAGCCCTCCACACAAGGTTGATGAGTCTCCCACTGCATCTTCCTTGTCTTTTGTAAGTCCTTCCTCTAATCAGTTCTTGTTAAGGCAGAGGTGGGGAGGAGGCAAGTCCTTTGCTAGTCAGACAGGCTGTGTAATGTGCCAGGGTTCCTCAAGAACATGGAGCTGAGAAGTAACAATCCCAACCCCTTTATCACCTTTGTTTCTTGCCTTCAGATCCTCTCCAGTTTCTCTACATACTTCAGTGCCCAGAACTGGACATGATACTCTACTTGAGGCCTCATCAGCACCAAGTAGAGTTGTACTGGCACCTGTCACACTTTGCATACAGTAGCTCTGTTAATGCCACCTAAAACTCTAATTGATGTATTTGTGATGACAACAGACTTCTGAATCAGGTTAGTGGGTTTATTTTTAGTGATTCAACAGTACAGCCAGATATTTGTCAACTGACTAGGTAGTAGAACTTTTAACTCCAATTCTATATATTTGCATTCAGTTTCTTCTTAGGATCCTAGGAGAGCAGGGCTGGAAAGAACCTCGCAGTCCTCTAGTCCAGCCCCTTGCTCAAGGCAGGATCATCCTTGACTAAACCATCCTAGTGAAGTGTCTGTCACCTGCTTTTGAATTGGAAATTCTACAGCTTTGCTAGGTAGCTGTTCTAATGCTTGACCACCCTCAAAATCAGAATGTTTCTCCTCATCTCCAACCTAAATTTACCTGGATGAAGCTTGAGGCTATGGTTCCTAGTCCTAAAAATTATTCCTAGCCCAAAATTGCCATGTAAACAATGAGAAAAGAATGGAATGCCATCCTAGGTGTAGTACTTGACACTTTTTTTGCTGGCTACAGTCTAGTTCTCTCATTTTACAAAAATCATTTTTTAATTGTCCAAAGTGTTTGCACACCCTCTTCATTCATTCATTGTACAAATTATTATTTTGAGCCGACTGTAGTTTTGGACCACTTTTTATAGTCCTTTTTTCAGTGCACCTTGATTTCTCCTTTACCTTTACGATGGAAATATAGAAGCTGAACATTATGGGCACTTTTAAATAGGCTCAGGGGTGGGGCGGGGGTGTTGGAGTGGCTCCGAAAGCTGCTCTAATTAAAGCTCTACAGCGTCTTGTGTGTTAGCATCCTTGTGCTTCAAAATGGTGGTGACAGTGCTTGAACTAAAGCTCATTTGACATGCTTTATCTCAAGCACGCCCCCCTCCCCCCCACACTTTTCAGTGCAGGGACGCTAATACAGGAGAGGCAGGAGTCTGTAATCGCAGCATGTTGGAGCAATCTCTGTGCTCATGAAGAGGCACCCAAAAGTGCTGAAAGTAAGTTGGAAGTGTAGCTGTGCCATCCTATTGAGATTGCAATGTTTTTGGCATCTGCATGCTTTTTAGTCTTTGTTGGCAGAATAGTTGGAGCCAAAAAAAAATTAAGATCACAACCTTCTTCTTGAAATATTCCAGATAGGTTGAAAAAGGGACAGGCAGTAGAAGAGATTCCAAATCTGCTGATATGAGGTTTGTGTACTCCCTCCACTAGGGCAAAGCCTTTGATTAGGTGACACATGATTACATATAGTCTATTATAAAAAAAAAAA
>JAGPOW010000387.1:443850-463442 GCA_030014935.1 Caiman crocodilus | reverse complement strand
TATCTTACAAATGTGAGGGAGGTGCTCTGGGGCAGCTCGTCAATCTCAGATTGCAAGTCCCATCTTGTCAAGTTCTCAAGTCTGTAGAGCATCACAGTACCAGCTGGAAGTAGTCAGGCCTATTTGTTATGCAATGGGGAACAGTGAGTCTAAGTCTACTAAGAAACCTGTGAGCCTTCCTTAGTTAGGGAGGCAACTGAAGGCATAACAACAAAGTACTGGGGACAACTAATGAGATAACAGGGACTGGAAGGGGGAGGATCATAGGTTCATAACAAGAGCTCCAAGGAGGGACACTGAGCAGAGCACACTGGCTAGCACCCACTGGCTCTTGAATGAGTCTAAGGAAGCAGTGACCGCAACTCAGGGAAACTGTTCCTGGTGATATGAGTAGATGAGACTGGAAGACAGCTCCACAGTCCCTGGGGGGTCTCCCTGGTTAGAGCCTCCTTTCTGGTCAGATAGATGGTCAGATTGCCTGATGCTATGAGGAAATTAACCAGGAGGTCATGAAACTTGGTGAGGCCACAGATGGGGAGTGTGTAAATGAAAAGGTACAGGGACTAATGCAGTCAGAACCTCAGCAGGAGGTTCATGAGGAGGCTGTGAAGAGGGCAGGAAGTAGACCAAGTCATCCCTCAGGGATGCAGGCAGAAGGCCTCACCTGCACAGGCCTTTCTAAGACCACAGCAGAAAGCAGCAAACTGACAGACTGCTATGCTCCTGGCCTGCTTTGAACGCCTCACCTGGGCCTGCAGTGGTAGCCCAGTGATCAGCCTGCTGACCTCCCAAGCCTTACCTAATTCTAACTTTGGCTCTGCAGCCCCACTTTGACTTCTGGTTCAGCTCTGCAACCCCTGAAGGAAAAAGGAAAAAAAGAAAAGGAAAATATATATATATTGAGGCACCTATAGATCCTTCCAGAGGTTGCAAGGCTTTAGAGCAAATTTTGAAGAAAAAAATTAAAGTCATGCTGGTAAATGACAGGTAGGATAAAATTCATTGTGCTTACCAAACCCTGCTTTGGCTTTCAGCTTTGGCTTCTGAGTTCATCTCTGCAACCCCTGCTTCTGCTCCTGGCCTTGGCTTCCTGTTTCTGATTCCAGTTCCCCAATCCTTCATTTCCTGACTCCTGGACCCTTCCCTAACCACACAGGTGACCTGTAATGAGACCATAAAACAGCAATATATTCAAATAAAATTCTTAACATTTCTTATTTTGTTTCATTAAGTGATAATGTGAAAGTAAAATTAGTTTTTGTTGTAAATTTGTTTATAATCAGAATATGTGGAAATTTATTTTTTAAAGTCTGAAATTCATGGATATCCTGTATTTTGACAATTGATTTTTATGAGAGTGCATGTAGAGTGTTATTTATGGGTTTATATTTAACTACTTATTGGGCATATCCATGCATGCATTTACTCCAACCTAGATTTACTCTGGTGTAAGCTATGGGGGGAGAGGGGTAAAGGGTTTTTAGGTAGGTGTCTACACATGTTGGGATTAGGAAGCAGATTTGCTCCCAGTTTCCTGAAGTCCTGCAATGGGCCCCTGCTGCTGTTGGGGGAGCTCCAGGCTCCCCCTAGGTGCTAGCCCAGGGGCTGAGCTGGGAACATTGAGCCAGGAGATAGTTATCTCCTGGCCCTGGAGGGCTGCCTGCCTCTGGGTTGAGGACAATATCCCCCTGTCTTGGCAGCAGGGAACTAGTGGCCCTGGCTTCCTGATCAGGGGCACAGAGCTTGGAAAGAGCTACAGCTCACTGCTAGCTGTGCCACCAGTGGATCAGGACAGGGGACTGGGACCTACCCCACCCCTCCAGTTCCTTCCAAGCCCCATGTCTCAATCACCCAATCACCGTATGGAGCTAGGATCTGTACCTGACTGGGACCTTTCCCAGCTAACCCTAACCTGCACAGGGAAGTCTGCATGTGTAGCCTGGAGCTGGCTGAGAACTGACCAAAACAGGAAAGTCCCCAGCCACTTCCAGGCTTCATGTGTTTCCCTGTGCAGCCTGGGGCAGGCTGGGAACGGTCCCAGTCAGGGGTAGGTCCCAGCCAGGCTGGCCAGGGAACTGTCACCATGCAGGCAGCTCTGGGTCCCTGGTCCACAATCACAATTGCAATCAAGGAGTGGGGCCTGGGAACAAGCTCCCAGACTGTTCCCAGCCCCAGCTCCATGATTGCTCCATGACTGCAGAGTGTGGGCAAGTAACAAGCTCCCAGTCCCCCTCTCCATGATGGGGAGCTTGTTTCTAGCCCAGCTCTGTGAACATGGAGCAACAAGTTCCCCAGCCTATTTCCCCCCATCTCCATGCTCATGGAGCTGGGTGAGGAACAGGCTTCCCTACCCACATCAACAGGGTGATCAACAACCCTGCAGTGGTTGTGCAGTTGTGCAGCTCAGGCTAGGAGACCTTTATCTCCCAGCCTGAGCTCCATGGTCACGGAGTTTGGGCTGAGGAATAAGCATCTCCCAGCAACGGCCCTGCAGTCAAGAAGCTGCTGCTGGAAGATAAGGGTCCCCCAGCCCAAGCTCCATGACTGCAGAGCTCAGACTGGGAGATAAGGGTGTCCCAGCCCCCTGTTCCCCGATCAGAATGGTGAAGCAGGGGTTGGGAGATAGAGATCGTCCAACTTCTGCTCCTCAATCACGATGTCTGAGCAGGGAGCTTGAAGCTTCCTGCTGCTTGGGCAGGGGTACATAGTCCCCCCAGGGTCCTGTGCTGGATCCTGCCCTGGCAGCAAGCAACTCCCAGGGGCAGAGAGCTATCTCCTGCCTCCTGGTGGATGGCAAACCGGGAGCAGATTTAGGTGTCTACACAAGCACTGTGGTACCATTACTAATCCTGAGTAATTTTGCTACTTGCATTTGCAGGTAAGAAATTTACTTGGGTTAGGGAGCTTTACTGCAATGTAAGCATGTACACATGTAGATGCACATGTTTACTTCACAGTAAAATATGCTAATGTGAAGTTAAGCATCTCATGTAGACACATCCACAGTTGACATATGCTACAACAGATAGATAGCATGTTTCTTTACTTGGTTTTTAACTTTTATAGACATCTTGAAATAGTAATTTTTGGGAGTGTCTACACAAGCCACTATGGCACCATTGTTACTGCACCATCATTTAGTACTTCTGGAGCTATTTGAGATAGTTGTTATAGAGTAAAAATGATGAATAACAATTGCTTTGTAAGACGATAGTTTGCATGTAGAGATGAATGAGCGTGAAGGGAATGGAAAAATATTGAAATAATGAATTCAGGACCCAGCTCCGGTGCAAGACACATGGGTATAAGCCCACTGCACACTTGTGAACCCAGGGAACCCCGGGAAGAGACCCCAGGCCCCCTGATGAGCCCCGGCCTGCCTGCAGGTAAACAGGGGCCCATGGTGGGAGGAACGTAGCCAGCTGGGAGCAGGTTAAGTGGAGACAGAGAGGGTCCTGGCCCCCGCCCCGGTTCCTACTTGGCCTAGCCCCCCAGGGAGCTGTGCAACTGAAGCCTTGTGTACAGGCCACGCAAACAGGTGTACTTCTGGGCCCAGCATGCGAGTCAGCACGGGAGCTTACACAGGAGGGTGAGCGGGAGGGCCTGAGGCCCTGCTTGTGAGCCCCCTAGGGTAGGCAGCCCCAGCCGCAGCCAGCCTACCAGTGGCATGATGTGGATGAGCCTGCATTGTAACCCGAGAGTCCCCTCTGGGTCTGTGGCCTCCCCCTCTGGCTCTTCAGAGGCCTCTACCCAGATGGAGCACATGGTTCCAGACTCCATGCAGACAGAGCCCCTGGCTCTTGGCTGTGGGGCTGCCTGTCACTTTTTCAGGCTCTGGGGTCCAGGAGCATGGCCACCTCCCCGTGTGAGGTCTGCTCCTTTTTGGGGTCTCTGGTGCACCAGCTGGAGGAGCTCCAGGCCTCAGTCCAGAGACTGTGTGCCTCCAGGGAAGGTGAGTGGAGATAGACTCCTACTGCCAGGCCCTTCTCCCTTGGGAGGTGGAGGGTAGACCATAGTCATCATCCAGGACAAGGGAGGACTCAAGGACTTCCCTTGCTGTTCAGCCAAGGAGTTGGACCAAGGTGGTCAAGTGCCCCAAGGCCTGCCGCTCAAAGGTCCCCACCCCACTGGAGTTTTGCAACAGGTATGAACCTCTTGCAGTCCCAGCAGAGCCTGCCAAACTGCCAGCTCCTGTAGGCAACACAGGCTCTACTGTAGGAACCACCCCAGCTCTCCCTAAAACAAAATGCAAAGTGTTTGTCGTGGGAGACTTTATCATGAGGGGGACTGAGTGGGCAATCTGCTGGCCCACCCCTTGGCCCAGGAAGTTTGCTGCTTTCTGGGAGCCCATATTCGAGACATTGTGGAGAAGATCCCTGAACTCCTTTAGCCCACTGACCACTACCCTATGCTCCTTATCTATGTGGGCACCTATGACATGACTTGGAGCATTCCCAGCTGGGTCGTAAAGCGCTACAGGGATTTGGGAATGGGGCTAAAGGGTTTGGGGGCGCAAGTGGTGTTTTCTTCAATCCTCCTCATCTCAGGCTATGGGCTGAGGAGGGAGAGGAGTATTGAGGTAGTGAACCAAAACTGCATTGCTGCTGTCATTGGGAAGTCTTCAGCTTCCACGACCACAGTCTGGTCTTTGGTGAGAGAGGCAATGAGCTGCTGGGAAGGGACAGCCTCCACCTCTCTCCACTGGGAAGGAGGCTTTTCCCAGCCAGACTGGCTGACCTGCTCCACCAGGCTTTAAACTGAGCCTGCTGGGGGATGGGAAGACTACCGTCACTGCTGGCCCACTGAGCAACCCTTGCAAACCGAGCAGGCCAAGGCATTTAAGAGAGCCCACCCATGCCCTAGCCCTGGAGCAAGCTGTGGGCAAGGCAAGGGCCCCCAAAGGGGCACTTGCATGCCTGAACGTGAATGCCAGGAGCTTGGGGACTAAACAGGAGGAACTTGTTTTCTTGCTTAATACAAATAACTATGATGTCACAGGAATAATGGAGACCTGGTGGGACTCTACCCATGACTGGGCCACAGGTAATCCCTGTACAGGAAGGATCGAATGGACAAAAGAGACGGGGGTGTAGCTCTGTATGTCAAGGAAAGGTATGCATACTTGGAAGCTGACGTTGGCACCCATGATGGATGACTGGAGACCCTCTGGGTTATAACCCATGGTGAACACGGCACAGGGGACACAATAGTAAGAGTCTACTTATAGACTTCTGAACCAGGATCAAGACCTTGACCAGGAGTTCACCAGAGAATTGGCTGAGGCCGCACGCTCCCGGTGCATGGTTGTCATGGGAGACTTCAACTACCCAGACATCTTGTGGGAAGAGTGCTTGGCAAAATCCAAACAGTCGCAAAGCTTTCTTTCATGTGTGGATGAGCTCTATCTGGCGCAATAAGTCAACGGGCTGGCAAGAGGTAAAGTGCTGCTTGACTTGGTTCTGGCAATGGGGGCAACCTAATCAGTGACCTAATGATCGAAGGGAAGCTGGGTAACAGTGACCATGAGCCGATCACCTTCACCATCTGTCGTAAAGCTGGCAAGTCAGTCAGCAATACAGAAGTCCTTGACTCCAGGAAAGCTGACTTTGACAAGCTCAAGAGGCTTGTCAGGAAGGCCCTAAAGGGCCACAACCCAAAAAGGATGGGAGTTCAGGATGAGTGGCTGCTCCTCAAGGGAGCAATCCTGGATGCGCAAGCAAAGTCTATCCCAACTCGAAGGAAAGGCAGCAAAAGGGCACAGCAGCCCCCTTGGCTCTCCAGGGAACTAGCAGACCTCCTGCATCTAAAAAGAAAGACCTACAAAGGATGGAGGATTTGATCCACCTCCAGGGAGGAATACTCTGCACTGGTCCGGACCTGCAGGGAGCAAACCAGGAAAGCCAAGGCTGCGACAGAACTCCAATTAGCTACAAAGATCAAGGACAATAGAAAGTCCTTTTTTAGATATGTGGGGAGCCAGAGGAAAAGCAAGGGCAACATTTGTCCCATTTGGTTTAGCAGGGGTCCATTGACAACCGACGCTGAGGAAAAAGCCAACTTGCTGAATGGGTACTTTGCATCGGTCTTTCACCAGTTCCATGGGACACCTCTGCCCATTACGGGACAGGGAGCGTCCCAGCTGCCTGCGGAGGGTTCAGGATTGAGAGTATGGTTGGGGGTAGAAAGGTAAGAAAGATTTATTGACTTAACAAAGACACAACTACGCGTAGTAGCAAGACAAACAATAGCAATTTTCATGGGTAACTTGTCGGCAGTCCCCTCTGATGCCTGATGCCTGCAAGCTTTTCTTTCCACAAAGTTCAGCGAAGCCAGGCGTCCCTGAACAGCACTGTCTGAAGGGGTACTGGGAAGGACCCTAGAATGCAATCCTTGGGCTCCTTGAGGTCCACAGGTCCACTGATCCAGGCAACAGCTAACTAATCCTTTTCACAGAGCTGTATCTTCCTTCTGAATGGTTTCCAGATATTCCAGCCAATTTAAAGCTTTTGAATGGTTCTGATAATGTACAACCACTCAGATTCCTTTTACTTTAACTGTCCTTAAACTGACCAGTTAGCAGTACAAGCCTTGCATTCCTTTGATAAGGTAAGTTTAACTATGCCATAGGGCCTTACAACTTCAAGGCTTTGCTAAATTTACTAGGCCTTACTTTATACAAGGCCTCACTACAACTTAAACTTTAATTAGGCTTTTAGCAACAACATATAGCTTAATATCTAAACAAATACAGAAAAACACTTGGTCTAATTTTCATAGGGCCTTCAGCAAGCACCTTTATCACGCAGACATAATTTCAGCTGTCACAAGGGAGGACCGAGTGAGAGAAATTCCTTACCCCTCATCAATGCTGACCTCATGAAGGAGTATCTTGAGAGGCTGGATACCTTTGACTCAGCCAGCCCAGACAGTTTACACACCAGGGTGCTCGAGGAGCTGGCTAGCATCATAGTTGAGCCCCTGGCATGGATCTTAGAGAGCTCCTGGTGCTCTGGTAAAATGCCCAAAGATTGGAAGAAGGCCATTGTGATGCCTATCTTCAAGAAAGGGAGGAAAGTAGATCCAGCAAACTATAGGCCCATCAACCTGACCACTATTCAGGGGAAGGTCTTAGAAAAGATTATCAAAGAGGCCATTTTTAACAGACTGGCCAATGGCAACATCCTGAGGGATAGCCAGCATGGTTTTGTTGCAGGTATGTCTTCCCTGACCAATCTTATTTCCTTCTATGACTAGGTGATCTAACATTTGGACAAGGGAGAAGAGATTGATGTTGTATATCTTGACTTTAAAAATACCTTCGATCTGGTATCCTATGATCACCTCTTAGTAAAACTGACTAACTGTAGCCTTGGCCTCAGCACAATCCACTGGCTGGGGAATTGGCTCTGT
This sequence comes from Caiman crocodilus, assembly GCA_030014935.1. NCBI lineage: Eukaryota > Metazoa > Chordata > Crocodylia > Alligatoridae > Caiman > Caiman crocodilus. The sequence continues at coordinate 456,032 of JAGPOW010000387.1, read as the reverse complement.
GGTAGGACCCAGAGGGTGGTGGTTGATGGAAGTCAATCATTGTGGTGCCCTGTGGCCAGTGGGCTTCCCCAAGGCTCTGTCCTAGGGCCTATACTATTTAACATCTTCATTAATGATGTGCACATTGGTATCAGAAGCAGATTGGCCAAGTTTGCTGACGACATCAAACTCTGGGGTAAAACACCTGAGGACAGGAGGGTGATCCAGGCTTACCTTGACAGGCTCAGCAAATGGGCAGACAAGAACCCCGAAAAATGCAAGGTTCTCCACCTTGGGAAGAAAAACCTGCAGCATCCTTATAGGCTTGGCAGTGCTACGCTGGTTAGCACTATGGACAAAAGGGACTTTAGTCTCATGATTGACCACAAGATGAACATGAGCCTTCAATGTGATACTGCTGCTAGTAAAGCAAGCAAAACCCTTGCTTGCATCCACAGATGCTTCTCAAGCAAATCCCAGGACATCATTCTCCCATTGTACTCAGCCTTGGTGAAGCCGCAGGTGGAGTACTGCATCCAGTTTTGGGCTCCACAATTCAATAAGGATGTGGAGAAGCTTGAGAGGGTGCAGAGGAGAGCCACATACGTGATCAGAGGTCAGGAAAACAGACCTTATTATGGGAGGCTGAGAGCCATGGGACTCTTCAGCTGGGATGCAAGGCTGAAGTGCAGACTCAGGGTTGATCTAGTGACCAGCTATAAGTTTATCAGGGGTGTTTTCCAGAATCTGGGGGAGCATCTGTTCACCAGAGCTCCCCAAGGGATGACAAGGTCAAATGGTCACAAACTCCTTCATGACCGTTTCAGGCTGAACATAAGGAAGAACTTCTTTACTGTCTGAGCCCCCCAAGGTTTGGATTAGGCTGCCACTGGAGGTGGTTCAAGCACCTACTCTAAATGACTTCAAAAGACACCTGGATGTTTATGTTGCTGGGATCCTATGACCCCTGCTATCTTCCTGCCCCTGGGGAGGGGGCTGGACTCAATGATCTTCCAAGGTCCCTTCCAGTCCTAATGTCTATGAAATCCATGAATGATGTGCAGACAAATAGGTTATCAAAAGGCAGAAGAATTCCAAGGAGAGGCTGAAGACACAGCTTGCAACAGACACAGCAAGGAGATGAGAGATATGCCAGATGCTCTGAAGGACAACACTCAGAATGTTGCCAAGTAAATTCATCTCCTTGCCAGAATGAAAAATTACTGGGGTTCAAACGAAGAAGGCACAAAGTCAAGAAAGATGGAACTGGTCACCCAATACCAATTTGATGGCCCTATATAGGGGAAACACTTAACAGCAAGAGGTTGGGTAACACTCTTTATGCTTCACTGGAGTACAGACACGCATCCATATGAGGCCCCACTCCTCATCTCATACTCCTAGGTTGGCCACATAGTGTAGTACTGAGCAACGGACTTTGGTAACTATAACATCTACAGATTAATTGAAACTGAGTGTGTGTGTGTGAATGTATGAGCTCTCTTTTGAATATTTTAATCTATAAATGCGGCATCTTGCCTTATCCCTCCTTATAAGTCTTGCTTGTAATTTTAAGCAATTGGTAAACTGTGTAACACTTCCTTTTGCAAGTACTAAAAGATGGCACAGTAACAACCCATACTGCACTGTGCACACTGCATGCAGTTATTTTTAGGCACTAAATCACCATAGCGACACATTATAGCAAGGTCACTATGGAGATGTAGCTACAGCATCATGATTCTTGCCTGCAGATGCTACTTTGCTGTAGCATGCTGCATGCCCACAGTGAGTTACCTTGTTAATGTGTACAATATTTTGCTCATATTTTGTTCTACAAACATATTTATATGTACTTCAAGCAGGGGTGGGCAAAATATGGCCCACCAGGCAATTTTTATCTGGCTTGCAGGTGCCCACCAATTAATTTTACCCTGATCAGCCCATGTGCTTCATTCCCACCCTTGTGTGTGGGAAAGCCTGAGCCCCAGCCCTGGCCAGTATGCACAGCTTCTTAGTAGGGCCGCTGCTTCCCCTGCTGCAGCTACTGAGGGACCTGCTTGGCTTCCCTGGCCCCCAGTGGCTTCTCCTCTTGTTCCTGATGCAGTGCTCACTCTGGGCAGCAGATAAGGAAACGGTGGCGGGTGGAGGGGAATCCACAGATTGGTGGGAGCCCAGGGCCTAGGGCCGGCAGGGTGGTGGGAACACAAAGCTCAGTTCAGACTGGTTCCACCATGCAAGGCACCCTGCAGCTCACGTACAGCTTCTGGGACTCATGCCCCCAACAGGGGGAAGCCCTTCATGATGGAACTTCCCTGCTTCCTGCTACCATATGCAGCTCCTGGGACTCCACGAGAAGTGGCAAAAAGCCCAACTCCCTGCTTCCTGTCAGAGCCCTGGGAGCTCCATGTGGTGGCAGGGAGTGGGGCGAGGCCACTAGCTCCATCATGCAGTGCTTCCTTTCGGTGGCACACAAGTCCTGGGAGCTGCACCTCACATGATAGAGGCAGGCCAGCCTGACTCCACTCCTTGCAGTGACCTGCAGCTTCTGGAACTGGCTGGAGCCATATAGCTTCAGGCAGCAGCACCTGCACAAACCATGAGCATCCCAAGGGCCTGCCACCTGCTGCTGCCACCAGCAGCAGGGACTATGCGTCATGGGGAGGGCATGTGGGGGGGGTCCCCATACCCCCTATCCTCTCTCTCATACCACATACCTATAACCACACCCATACCCGCACACTGCCCATACATTCCCACAACCCCCTATACATCCCTCAACATACCCTACACCCCACCAGACACAGCCACATCCCCTGATATACCCCACATACATACCTACCTATACCCCTCCCTCATTCTCCACCATAGACACATACAGTCACCCTTCCAACCACACCCCACACACAACATACAAGAGCAAGACTTTATTTTTGAGCTATTATGCAACCACTGTGAAAGCACACACAAATCAGGACAAAATATTTTTCAAAATTAAATTTAAATATATTACAATAGATCCTTGACTTTTAGTATATGGTTTAGTCTTTTTTCAGTTCCAAGATGGCACTGCTTCCCCCAGGAGTACTTCTGGGGGTAAGAGGAGGGACTTTTGGTGGGAAAGGTCAGGGGTTAGGGATAGGACTTCCAGTCATTAGATGATGACTAGGCATTAGGCATCTGTCAAGGAGTGGGGCTAACCTTGCAGCCCTTGACAGCTCACCAAATCTCATTAAGCAGCTCTCCAGCTAAAATAATTGTCCACCCCTGATTTAAGGTATTCCCATATAATATCATACAAGTGTCTTATTTCAAACAAAGTAAACAATAATACATAATGGTTAGAAGTGCACCAATACATTGGTCCAATATCGGATCAGCACCAATATAAAAAAAATTGACTATATTGAAAATCGGCCTGAAGTGGACGATAATTTGGGTGATAAATGCTCGTGTGTGTGCAATCACAGCACAGCAAAGCAGGCAGCGAGGAGCACAGCCTGGCAGCTTGGAGAGCTGCGTCCAGCTGATAAGTCTGGTGTGCTGGAAGGGGATGGGGGAGGGAAAGGGCATGGAGGGGGCAGATCAAGACCCCCCTCAGTGGAGGAGGGAGTGAGTCTGAGGCTGGGATAGGTGTTGCCCAGCCGGGGAAGGGTGGGGTGGAGGCGGGCATAGGACAGAGCTGCGGCCCATTTGGTGGGGCACAGGAATGGGGGGTGGCTCCCGCAACTGCCTGATTGCTTTGTTCCCTTCTCTAGCCCTATGATTGTGCTGGGGACGGCAACTCAGCCCAGGTGAACTGAGTTCCCCTCCCCAGTGCTATGATTGTAGAGATCCTTAATAAAGACTTTACAAAAGCAGTCAAACAATGTTATTTGGGTAAATATGGTATCTTTTATTAGACCAATTGAATAGTTGGAAAAATTGTTCTTTGCAAGCTTTCAGAAGCAGGCACCCTTCCTCAAAAGCAGAAAATTCAGAGTTAAGTTAAAATTAAAAGAAATCCAAATATGTGAATGCACAGGTAAGGCACCCAAACAACCTTTATTCTCCTTCAGTGGTAGATATACAATTCTATTTACATATTAATCTTTACAGTGCCAGATTAGCCAGATTTTTTAATAACAAACAGTTTTTCTTTTTCTTTTTTTCCTTTCATGTCATTCCAGAGCATAGTACAGATTGTGGGGGAAGCCATAATCTTCCTTTAAAGCAATATGTAGCTTGATTATGATTGACAGCAATAGGAAATAAAGACATTATGTTCTTAATGGAATTTTCCCCAGAAGAACATTACTCATCAGACTGAGGACCAAAATTCATTTATGAAAAAGGCAAAAATTACTATCCTTAAAAGCTAACCACTGATGTATGTAATATATTAGATTTTACTGAGTTTAAACTACTTGACTAGCTTCTGCCCGTCTTCAGAGAAATCATTCAGAACAAATTAAAAACAGTTCGGCACAGTTAGCAAATTTCTCAAAAGACCACATTTAAAATTATTTCCAACTCAGTTACTATTAAACTGGCTTGCTTATAATTTCTCAGAAAAATCATTCCATGAGCAGAGAATAAGTCCTTTGTTTGAAGGAAGCTGCATTGTATTCTTCATAAAGAACCCAAGAGTTGAATCTTTGGCTTAAGTGTAGAACTCAGCCAGGAAGACCAATGCTTCTGAAATGCTAGGATCCTGTTTCGATAAGGAAAAAGAAATGATATTTATTACGATTAACCAAGAATTAACATCTGTCCTATCAGAATCTGCAGATTTTCTGAACATGGCCAAAAGCCCTGATGCCTTGCCTACAGTGTGACTTTGAATTGCCTTTCAATGGGTACAGAAGTAAGCCGATATTAGGGCTGTGCAAAATTTCGACGGGTGTTTTGTTTCAATGCTGTTTCGATTCATTTCAAGCTCAAAACAGCAACATCAAAATGAAATGAAAGGCTTTGAAGCAGCCTTGAAATGAAATGAGGGCACTCAAAATGTTTTGAAACACTTCGAAAATTTTGAAACATTTTGAGTTTTGAAGCATCTTATAGGGAAACAGAAACTAAGAAGAGGGAGGGGGAAGAAGGGGGAAGGACTGCTTTGATATTGACATGTGTAGCTGGCCAATGACTGTGATCCTTCCCTGTGGTCCCTTCCAATCCCAGTGCTCTGGGGGAGGGATGGAAAAAAAGCATAAAAAGCATTGTCTGAACTGAGCTTTCTCTGTGCCTTGGGGTCAGTTACTGTGCTGTCTCTCCCAGCAGCTCAGCAGAGTCAGAGAAAGGCTAGCATTTCCTCCTTCCTTGCCTGTTACTAACAAGTGGGATCCAGTACCTTTGCTTTCCTAATACCATGTTATTATTATATTAATTCCTTTCAATTCTTCCCTCAAATCCTCTTTTTGTTTTGTTAGTTTATTTTCCCCCAGAAAAGAAATCTGTGCTTCCTCTCACAGTGTGCATTCCATTCATTGTGCAGAGAAGCACAGCATATATTGCATATTAGAATATAGAATTTATTCAGGAACACATACATACATTCATATATTCTATTTATTACATACATACATACATACATTACATAAATACAATTATCTACATATATTACATAAAAACAGATTATATTACAGAAGAACACAGATTTTCCAGCATAGCAAACACACTAAGAAACACACTATTAAGCATACTGGAAAGGTAGCTGTCAAGCCTTCAGGGAGGGGCAGAAGAAGGGGTAGAGGGAGAGCTGTAAGTGTCCCCCTAACAACTGAGATGCAGCCTCTTTCCTACAACTAGCAGGCATCAGGCTTCCAGTTCTGCTGGCAGCAAGGAGATGGGAGCAGTGTCACTGCCTGAGTCTGCATCCCCCCCAAGAGCACCAGCCATAACCACCCCCACCCCCACCATGACAACAAGCAGTGCCAGCATGACAGTCTCTTCCACACCCATTTCACTTCCCATGTTGAGCCTTCCAGTGTCAAAGGAAGAGCTGGGGCTGGATATGAGTGCCATAGCAAGGGAAATCCTGGGGAAGAAGAGGGAATCATTTGAATTTGTGCTCCATACCCCTCAAATTTCCCCTAGAGCCAGGTCTCCATCCCCAGAAGGCACTTCAGAGAAGGTAGAGGTTGAGGTAGAGGCAAGTGGCTCAGCTGAGTCTGCTCCTCCTGTTGCTGTGCCTTTGCCTGCTGAGAAGAGGGAAAAGGCAGCATCTGCACATGCATCCACACCCCAGAAGCAAGCAGGTAGTGTGGTTTGGGATCATTTTGAGCTGCCAGATGATCCCATATATGCTGTTTGCACTGCCAAGCCAAAACCAGCTGGGGCAAGCGAATAAAACACAAGAGCACCACAGGGATGCTGATGCATCTCTGCCGGCACCACCCCTTTGCCCTTGCTCCTCCTCAGCCTGGCACCAGCAGGAATGTGCCCAAAGTGAAGTCCCCCTCTCACTTCAAAGCCTCCGTCCCTGCAAAGTGGAGGCAGGCCACCCGAGAACACTGGGGGAAAGCTGAACAGAAAGGGAGGCGTCTTGTAAGGGTAAGCAAGATCACCCAAATCACTGGGCACATGCTTACTGTAGATGACCGGCCCTTCTCCTTAGTTGAGCATCTGAGTTCCAGGTGGCTCGTGGCACTCATGGCCCCATCATAACAAGCGCCCACATGCACCACCTTCAGCAGGACGGTGGTGCCCTCTCTGTATGAGGCACGCAGGGAGTACTTGAGGGAGAAGCTGTGCAAGGCAGGTCTGCAGGTGGCCTTACACTTCACCTTGGACATCTGCAGCAGCCAGGATGGAGATCATGCATACCTCTCCCTCACAGGGCATTGTGTGACCAGTCAGGCCAACGGTGGTCTCTCTATCAGGCCGAGGTTATGGATAAGTCCCACATGGCAACTGAATACATGGGGACCATGAACCACTTGGTGCAAGGGTGGCTTGTTGGCAGGGCAAGCTCACCCACAGGTTCATGGTCACCAACAATGGGGCCACTATAGCCAAGGAGGTCCATGATGCCAGCTCTGTTGGCATCTGCTATGTGACACATGAGTTCCACCTCATTGTCAGGGACACCTTGGAGGGGGACAGGGCTGCAGAGTCGGTGCCAGCACCACCAGCAAATTCATTTCCAAATGCAGGAAGGTGACAGGCCACTTCTACTGGAGCATGAAGGGGGGCAAGATGCTCTGGGACAAGCAGGCAGAGCTGAACATTCCACAGCACAAAACCATGCAGGATGTGGAGACTTAGTGGAACTCCACCCACCTGATGCTTGCGTGGCTGTTGGAGCAACAGAAGGCCACCTATGAGATGGCCTTGCTTGGGGAGATTGGGATCAGCAGTCTCCTTAACAGAGCTGAGTGGAATACCATTTCCCAGGTCTTGGTGTTCCTGAAGTTTTTTCCTCGAGGCCACCAAGGCCCTCAGTGCTGGCAATGCTTTCCTTAGCCAGGTGATTCCTGTAGTGAGGAAAATTCAGAACCAAATGGAGAAGTTCCAGAGGATCAATGTTCCTGGCTGGGGCAAGGCGCTGTCAACAGACATGCAGGTACTGGTAAGGCTACTGAAGGAGGGCTTCAGGAAATGGCTTGATGTCTTGCGGTCCAGTACGGTCCATGTGCTGGCCACCATGTGTGCCCTGAGGGTGAAGGGGAGCATCAGTGTATGCAGCAGCAAAACCCTAGATCAGTGGACAGAGGTGCTGGTGAAGACAGCCAGGGAGGCAGAAAGGTAGAGGTGGAGGGATGTGGAAGAGAGGGATCCACTGTCCTTTGCTAGCATGCCATCCACCAGCCAGTCTCCTCCTTCACCACAGGTGCTGCCAATGTGGACCAAGGGCATGGCTTCCATGGTGGGGTCCAGAGGTACCAGACCCCACCGTAAGGCAGGTTGCTTTGATGGCTGCCTATCTCACTGAGGACATGGAGCCACTGCTGTGCGACCCCTTGGCCTACTGGATCTGGCCACAGTTGCCTGAAGACACCTGTCCTGTCCACTAACCAATGTTCGAAGTGAGAGAGTGTTCAGCGTGGCTGGTGATGTAGTGGCACCCCACTACATCCTTGGATTCTGCTTTGGTGGAGCAGCTAGTGCTCCTGAAGGTGAGCCTCCTGCTGCTGGGGTTCCCTAAGCCCCATGTGCAGACAGAGTGAGAGCCACCTTCCTCACTCCATCCACAAGTCCTTCTTTTTTACCCTTGAATTTCACAATCATTTAGTGCTCCGCTCTCAGAGCTGGAGGGAGCACTCACTGTATCACCAGTCAGCAAGGGAAGAACATGTCCGTGCTGAGCTCCCATGCCAGGATGAACCTGGAAGTGTGGACTGGGGCTATGAGGAAGGAGGAGGCCCCAGGTCCTGGGCATGACCACTAAAACAGCACCCTGTCAGGGTTGGGAGGCATGGTGGGACTGCCGGTGGTATAGCAGCCCCAGGAAATGCCAGGACCAAGGATTCCCCTGTTGAAAGGTGGGTAGGAGGTGCCTTATAACCTCCATCCATGACATACAGATTTAGATTAGACATCCGTAGGAACTACTTCACAGGGCGGCTAGGATCTGGAACCAACTTCCAAGGGAAGTGGTGCTGGCTCCTATACTGGGGGTCTTTAAGAAATGGCTTGATGGCTACCTGGCTGGGGTCACTTGAGCCCAGTTTTCTTCCTGCCCAGGCAGGGGGTAGGACTTGAAGATCTACAAGGTCCCTTCCGACCCTACTTCTATGATTCTATGATTCTATAAGCTTCTAAAGGTGCTTTGATCTATAGCACCTTTCGCTAATACCTCATTTATCAAGCGTTAAATTTTTTGCAACTTGTGTAATTGTCCTGGACCATGCATCAGCTTGCCTTTCTCTGGATCTATCATGGAGAGACTTGACCACCTCAGACTCCTTTCTGGTGGTCAAGTCCTTTCTAGAGCAGTGCGGGACAACCTTTTTGGCAGGTGTGCCATAGGTTAGGCCACACCCTCCTGGCATGCCACTTTCATCCTCCTCCCCTGCCCAATCCACTACTCTTCTTTCTGCTTCCTGCCCTGTGATCCCTGAACCACCTGCAGTTTTGCTTCCTTCTGCTTCCAATCCGACCCCCTGCCTGGGTTGGAATACTGTGTGCAATTTTGGGCACTGAACTTCAAGAGGGATGTGGATAACCTGGAGAGGGTCCAGAGAAGGGCCACTCATATGTTTAAGGGTTTGCAGGCCAAGCCCTACGAGGAGAGACTGCGGCACCTGGACCTCTTCAGCCTCTGCAATAGGCGACCTTGTGGCTGCCTATAAGTTCATCATGGGGGCACAGAAGGGAATTGGTGAGGCTTTCCTCACCAAAGTGCCCCTGGGGATTACAAGAAATAATGGCCACAAGCTAGCAGAGAGCAGATTTAGATTGGACATTAGGAAGAACTTCTTCACAGTTAGAATGGTCAAAGTCTGGAATGGGCTGTCAAGGGAGGTGGTGCTCTCTCCTACACTGGGGGTCTTCAAGAAGAGGTTAGATAGGCATCTATCTGGGGTCATCTAGACCCAGCACTCTTTCCTGCCTATTCAGGGGGTCGGATTCGATGATCTATTGATGTCCCTTCCAACCCTAACATCTATGAATCTATGAATCCTGCCCTGTGTGCTGCTGTGCTGCCCATCCCCTGCCCAATCCAGTGTTGCCAGGTGTATGAAAATTATTGTATTTGTACAATAATTTAAATCCTTGCACACCTAGTAAAAGTGCTCAAACTGTACAATAATTTTGAGGTAACTAATTTATACAACATATATACAACCCAAGTCACTCCCAGAGAATCATAACTGATTTTGGAGGGGGAGCAGGGGTTGGTTGGTTTGGGTTTTTTAATTTTCTGTATTCCAAGTCAAATTAGCCAAAACAAATTCCAAATCCGAGAGTCAGTCCAAAACCATAAGTGGCCCTACTGCCAGCAAACATCCTCTAGTGCCATCTGGGCCTTCATATGTTTCCAAAATCTTTGACAGGCATCCTACTTAGATGCCGTAAGAACTACTTCACAGTAAGGGTGGCTAGGATCTGGAACCAACTTCCAAGGGAAGTTGTGCTGGCTCCTACCCTGGGGGTCTTAAAGAAGCGGCTTGATGCCTACCCGACTGGGGTCAATTGAGCCCAGTTTTCCTTCTGCCCAGGCCGGGGGTTGGTCTTGAAGATCTACAAGGTCCCTTCCGACCCTACTTCTATGATTCTATGATACTTGCAGGCCCAAGCCCAGAGTCTTGGGACTCAAATGCCCCCAGGTTTTGTTTGCCCTGAGCTGTAAAGCTGGGCAAGCCAGGTACAAGTCTCCCATTTCCATAAAGTGGGCTTAAAGCCAAGGCCTTTCTACTCTAGCAGCTAAGTGGAAGGTTTGCTATACATTACCTTGGCAGGTACTATCCCTGTGCCAGGAGAGCAGTCTCCCTGCCACCAACAGCTAAGAAAACCATCTCTGTGGTCATAGTTTCATAGTTGGTGGGGTCAGAAGGGACCTGAGCAGATCATCAAGTCCAACCCCCTGCCAGGAACAGGAAAGAATGCAGCTACATGATTACTGGCCTCCTTTTGAAGACCCCCAGGGTAGAAGCGAGCACCACTTCCCTTGGAAGTTGGTTCCAGATCCTAGCTACCCTGATAGTAAAGTAGCACTTCCTGATGTTTCCCTTGCCAGGCAAGCATAGACTAATACTTAATCTGAGCCAAGAATAGTCTGAGAACTGATTTCTGGGTTTGCTATTTGTATTTCTTTATGAAAGCTTGTCTCAAAATAAAGAAATGCTTCAACTTTGATGACCCAATTCTCCCTCACTCACTGCTGTGTTACAGTGAGCAATATCAAGTAAATAAAAGGATTTATTTGCAGTTATTTGAATTGTTTTTCAGTGTACAATAGTATTTCAGCAAGTATAATAATTTTGAGCCTTCAGTACAATAACTTCATATTTAAGATTGGGCAACGTGGGCCTAATCCACATGCCACACAGAAGAGAGCTGCGCCTTGCAGGACTCATGCTGCAGGTTGGCTGCCCCTGTTCTGGAGTATTTATGCTGATCCCAGGGAAACCCCATGACCAGGCAAGTGGTGTTTCATAGTAGTTAGGGCCAGGAGGGACCTGAACAGATCATCTAGCCTGACACCCTGCCACAGGTAGGAATGAATGAGGGTTCACAAGACCCCAGAGAGGTGATCATCCACCCTCCTATTGAATTTGCCCAAGGTAGAGGTGAGGACCACTTCACTGGGAAGTTGGTTCCAAATTTTGGCCACTCTAACTGTAAAATATTGCCTTCTGATCTCTAACCTAAACCTATTCTCCATCAGCTTATTACCATTGTTCCTGGTCACCCCAAGTGGTGCTGGGGAGAAAAGGGCTCTGCCTATTTGCTGTTGACCTCCCCTGATGAGTTTGTAGGCAGCCACCAGGTCCCCCCTCAGCTTCCTTTTGCTGAGGCTGAACAGGTTCAGGTCCCTCAATCTCTCTTCATAGGGCTTGTCCTGCTGCCCTCTCACCAAGTGTGTGGCCCTCCTCTGAACCCTCTCCAGGCTGGCCACATCCCTTTTGAAGTGCGGCGCCCAGTACTGGACGCAGTACTCCAACTGCAGCATGACCAAAGTCGCATAGAGGGGGAGTATCACCTCTCTGGACAGGCTTGAGATGCACCTTTGGATGCATGACAAGGTGTGGCTGACCTTACTGGCTGCGGTCTGGCATTGGCAGCTCATCTTCATTTTGAAGTCAATAATGACTCCAAGATCCCTTTCTGCCTCTATGCTTTCAAGAAGGGAACTGCCCAGCCTGTATGTATGCTGTGGATTCCTTCTCCCAAGGTGCAGCACCCTGCATTTGTCTATGTTGAACCCTCCTATTTTCATCTGCCCACTTTTGTAGTCTGTCTAAATCTAGTTGCAGCCTGTCTCTCCCTTCAAGTGTGTCCACCTCTCCCCACATCTTAGTGTCATCAGCAAACTTGGACAGTGTGCTTTTCACCCCCTCGTCCAAGTCGCTGATGAAGATGTTAAACAGTGCAGGCCCATGGACCACGCCCTGGGGTACCCCACTGCTCACATCTCGCCAGTTTGAGTACAAGCCATCCACCACTACTCTCTGGGTGCGCCCTGTGGCGGGCCAGTAGGGGGCGCTCCCGTTATGAGCCGCCCACCTCCCTGCGCCCGACCACCTTCCAGGCTCCGAGTGCCTCCCTTGGGGTGCCTC
>JAGPOW010000387.1:384377-441186 GCA_030014935.1 Caiman crocodilus | reverse complement strand
GCCCCCCCCCCCCCCGAAAAAATCTGCAGTATTACATCTTGACATGAAGCCCTTGACAGGTGGACTTTGTCTATGTACTGGTTGCGCTAGTTTAATTTTCATTGTGTTTAAAATTTGATGTAGTGGAATCATAGAAAAATTGGCAGGATTGCCAGGGAGGTCATATTTAGTTCAGTCCCTTGCTTCAGGTAGGTTCATCCTTGCCTGAGCCGTTCCTAGACAAGTATTTCTCTAATTTGCTCTTAAAAACTTTCAAAAGATGGAGCGTCCACAACCATTCCAGCTAATTTGTTCCAGTGCTCATAGTGAAAGTTCTTCCTAATATCCAACCTAAATTCCTGTGTTTTCTTGTTCTGTCCCCTGCAGCCACAGAGAGCAGGGTATTATCAAATCCCTCCCTGCTCCACGACCCTTGTTGTTGTCTGAGTGGGGTAGGGGAGGCTGGGGCCAGCACCTAGGCTGCCCTCAGCAGCGGTCCAGGTGCGTGGAGCCTGGCTGGCAGCTGAAGCATGACTCTGGCCGGCTAGGCTCCAGTTTCAGGCAGCACACACTGCCACCCCACTTTCTTCTGTCATGGGTTTTTTGATACTGGGATCTCCCACTATCAAAAATACCCACTGCACTACAAATTAGTGGTGCGGCAGATGGATCCGCATATGTGGCAGATGGGTCTGCAGCACTGCAAATGTGCACATGCACATTCGTCTAGATGGACTCATTTAGGACCTTATAGGTCTAAATCAATACCTTGAATTGTACCCAGAAAACTATTGGAAGCCAGTAGGCTGCTGTCACACCAGGTCACAGGCACCTAGGTCTTAGGGGTATGTGGGGATTGTGGTGCCAACTGGGGTCCGGAGGAGTGAGCAGAATCCAGGGACAAGCCAGGTCAGGAAGCCAAGAGATGAATCTAAAAAGTAGGATCTAGGAACAAGCCAATTAGGAAGCCAGAATGGCCAGCAAAGTAGTTTCAGATAAAGTCAAGCCCTGGCTCAGATTCTTGCTCTTTTGGGTCAGGGGCTGATATGGGATAAATGAAAGGTCAGATTACCCCAACAGGGCTAATCTGGTGATGGGAATTGGGTGGAGGGTTAGATCCCACTGGAGGCTTCACATCAGCTTTAACCAACTTGGGTAGCTAGCCATAAGGTGGCAGGCTAAGATGAGCTGTGGTGCTGTCAGGCCAAGCAAGGCCCCTTGTTTAAGGCTGCACACAGACAGGTGCTGTGTTTTGCACTAGCTACAGTTTCCAAGCAGTCCCATGCATAGTGCATTGCAGTAATCTAGCCCTGAGGTTACAGTGGTGGCCAGATTTGAACCAGAAAGGGTCACAGCCTCACTATATATATGAAGTCACTGAAAGCTACTCTTAGCCAGAGCTTTCACTTGAAGTGCTGGTGCAGCAAAGGATCCAAGGTTATTCCAAAGCTGCAAACTTGAGTGATAAGGGGAGGCTGAACCCCATCAATGATAGGTGTCCTCATCTCTTCTAAGAACATTTTTTCCAACTAAGTTGGTCTAATAAAAGATATCACATCTCCCCAAAGAAGCTTGCCTGCCCACTTCCTGAGTGAGGGGGCTGAAGACCCAGCTTGTAAGACTCCAGCTGAACTTGGTAGGAGATGCTAGTATATGCCAGGCCAGGGGTGGGCAAAATGTGGCCCATGCGCCAAGTGTGGACTGCCAGGCCATTCTATCTGGCCTGCCATACCCCTAAAATTTTAGAAAATTAATATTTATCTGCCCCTGGCTGCCTGTCATGCAGCCCTTGATGGCTTGCCAAAGCTCAGTTAGTGGCCCTCTTCCCAAAATAATTGCCATGCCCCTCTGTGAGGCCCAGTGCTGCTGTCACTATTAAGGCACAGTGCCATCTTCCCTTTCCCAACAGGTGCATGTGCAGGATGGCAGGGATGTCCTCAAGGTGCTCATGAGCCCAGGTCAGTCCTATGGTTGCAAATTACCAGACATCCTGCTTGATAATGCAGCTGAGGGCACAGAATGCCTGCTGAACCACTGGACCCAGATCTTGTGCTTTATAGCTGGGCCACTGCTGCCTTTATGTAAGTGAAACAGTGCTTGGTGAGCACCTTTGCCTGTGCACTGCCCTCTTAGCTTTTTGATCAGCGGGTAGAGGTTTCCACCCTCCCAACTCAGGGAATTTTCACTGAATAGCCCTGGAACTGCTTTCTCCGCTAGTGCCTGCCACTGTGAAGGGCTGGGGCAGTCTGTGTAGGTAAGTAAGCTCTGGTACTTTGCAGGCAGAGACTTCTCTGCTATTAGTAGGACATTGTTCCATGTATTGGACTGTCTTTTGATGGTTGGGAAGGCTGGCTGCTAGAGCCTTTCCAGCTCACACTCTGTGGTAGATTTATGCCTGTAGCCTCCTTTGTTTGATGGTTTTGTAAGGTACCTAGAAGCTTTGGGATGTATCTGTGCACCAAGAACTGAAACCTGTTATTACCTTCTTTAATAGCAGTGCTCTGGGTATAGGCCAAGACACTGCTTGCTGTAAAGTATAAATCTTGTTTCCAGCTGGCAGCAGTCTCTCCTTGGCTTCTGAGGGTGATAGTGTCCTGTGCTCTGGTAGAGAAGGAGCTTGGCTTGTGTCCCACTCCAAAAGAGCCAAGTATTTAGCTGTGTCAGAACCCTGGAAGTCCCTATACAGCCTTAGAGCACTGTTAATTATGAGAACAACTCAAATAGCACCTACCAGCTTTATTTCCTGGTGAGAGAAACATGAGGCCAGAGAGGCCCAAGTCTTGGAAAGTGCCTTCTCTGTGATGCTGAGGAATTTAGGAGTTAAAGGAAGCAGCCATACAATTTTGGAGGACTGTAAAGAAGTGTGTTGTTCCCTCCCTCTCCAGATAATTGCTGTTTGGAGATGAATCAGTCACAAAAGGACAGATAGATAGAAGTCACAGCATGCTGTGTTAATTCTGTTTCTTTTCTTCCTTTCCAAACCTTGCATTGTGGTTTTTTTTCCCCTTTTAGCTAGCCCACAATCTCACTTTCCAGGTGTGTTGCTTACAAAGCTGTAACAGTCTTGCTCATTTAGTTCTGTGCATCTGTCACAAGAGCCTTCTAGCCTGTGTGCCCTGTCAGTTCTGTTTCATAGATTTCATAGACATTAGGGCTGGAAGGGACCTTGGAAGATCATCGAGTCTAGTCCCCTGCCCCAGGGGCAGGAAGTCAGCAGGGATCATAGGATCGCAGCAAGATAAACATCCTAATTTCTTTTGAAGGTGTTCAAAGTAGGTGCTTGAACCACCTCTGGTGGCAGTCTATTCCAGACCTTGGGGGCTCAGACAATAAAGAAGTTCTTCCTTATGTCCAGCCTGAAATGGTCTTGCAGGAGTTTATCACCATTTGACCTTGTCATCCCTTGGGGCCCTCTGGTGAAAAAACATTCCCCCAGATGCTGGTGAGCACCCCTAATAAACATATAGGCAGCCATCTGATCACTGCTGAGTCTGTGCTTTTCCAGGCTGAAGAATCCCATAGCTGTCATCCTCTTATGATAAGGTCTGTTCTCCTGACCTCTGATCACGTGCATGGCTCTTCTCTGGACTCTCTCAAGCTTCTTCACATCCTTTTTGAATTGTGGAGCCCAAAACTGGATGCAGTACTTTAGCTACGGCCTCACCAAGGCCGAGTACAGTGGGAGAATGACGTCCTGGGATTCGCTTGAGAAGCATCTATGGATGCAAGCCAGTGTTTTGCTTGCTTTACTAGCAGCAGCATCACATTGATGGGGGTCATGATTGATCACAAGATGAATATGAGCCAAGTTCCTGTTGTCTGTAGTACTAGCCAGTGTAGCACTGCCAAGCCTCTGAGCATGCTGTAGGTTTTTCTTCCCAAGGTGGAGGACCTTGCATTTTTCGGTGTTGAACACCGTCAGGTTCTCATCCCCCCATTTCCTGAGCTTGTCCAGGTCAGCCTGGATTGCCCTCCTGTCCTCAGGCGTGGATGCTTTACCCCATAGTTTGGTGTTGTCGGCAAACTCGGACAGTCCACTTCTGACTCCAAGGTCCACGTCATTAATGAAGATGTTGAATAATAGGTCCAAGGACAGAGCCTTGAGGGACCCCACTGGTCACAGGGCACCATGACAATTGACTTCTGTCAACCACCACCCTCTGGGTCCGACCACGGAGCCAATTCCCCAGCCGGTGGATTGTAGTGGACCCAAGGCCACAGTTAGCCAGTTTTGCCAAGAGGTGATCATGGGATACCAGATCGTACTGTTGATGGCTGATCTTTTACCCCATGATGTTGCATGCCCTAGTTTAGTAGTTCTTAGCCTTTATTTAGAGTCAGTGAACCCCTCCACAATTTGTTTGAGTTGGGTGCATCCCTGGTGTTTCTGCTTACCTCAGTGCTTCTCAGCCCGGGTGCTTCCGTGCTCCTTCCTGTATTAGGGTTTTTGATAAGCCTAAATCAGGAGGGTGCAGTGGCATAACTAATGAGTTTTGTGCCCTGGCCAAAAACTCCCCTGTGTTCTTGGGGCAGCAGGGGGAATCAGGGTGGTCTTAACTTGGGTGTCTCTGCACCCAGCTCCTCTGGCTGGTCAGTGCAAATGGCTGCTCCATTGTTCTAGGGCTGCTGCAGCCTAGCCTGGCCCCTTGGAATGGGCAGTGTAAATGGCTGCTCTGCAGCTCAGTCTGAGCCCTCTGAACAAGCAGTACAAAAGGCTGCAGCTAGAACATGTCCTTTTGCCATAGCTCTTCTTGGTCCAATCCCACGTGCCCATCCCAGAAACAGAAGAGGTTAAGGACAGTCCTACCTGCTGTCATGCCTCTGCTTCTAGAAGGAATGTATGGGGGGTTGGACTGAGAAGAGTTGCAGGGAAAATGTGGGCTCCAGCCACAGCTGCTTCTTGATCTGCCCACACAGGATGTTTATGAGGCATTTTAACTTGGCTGCAGTGGCACCCACATTGCAGCACCCTTGGTGAGAACTACCGCTGTAGTTACTGAGCAGGAGAACTTAAATTTGATTTCCAGGGAAAGCCATGTGAAGAGTCATGACTGACTGTTGAACGTACAGCGGTGATAAGGAGTAAGTGCAAGCATAATGCTCAAGGAAAAGGGGAGCATGACTCGGGTGTCTATTTAGTCACATGAAAGCCAACCGCTAATAAGACATGAAGCTCTGGCCACTTCCTGAGGCCATTCTTGACTTCCACATGATGTCTTGTGTCCCCTTCTCTAGCCTTGTCCTTGATTTGGCCTAGTCACCTGCTCTGCCCTCTGGCTTTTGGGACACTGCTTGGTAGTTTGTCTGCATATGCCATGTCTCTTTACTTTCTCAGTGGTTCCTGTAGGCCAGCAGTGGGCAAAATGCAGCCCGCAGGCCAAATGCGACCCACCAGCCTATTCTGTCTGGCCAACAGGGCCCCTAAAAAATTTAGAAAATTAATATTTATCTGCCCCTGGCTGCTTGTCATGCAACCCTTAATGGCTTGCCAAAACTCATTTTGCAGCCCTCCAGCCAAAATAATTGCCTGCCCCATTTCTAGGTTCTGTCCATAGTCCACCCCCTTCCCCTGTGACCCTTAGGTCATCGAGTTCCTGAACCTTGCACACACTCTGCAAGACCAGATTAAGCCTGCCTACTTCTTATCCTTGGGTATAGTCTCCAGAAGATTTGGCTTTGAATCGGAAGGTAGGTGACTGTGGCTGCCCTTTGCTGATGTGCTGCCTGACAAACAGGGCTACAGCATCCCTTGATTAAATTGCTTGTGTCAGGGCTGAGAATTAGGTAAAGCAAGAGCTCCTTTCCAGTGACACCAAAGTGCCTCCGCATAATTTTTGGTA
Source organism: Caiman crocodilus (assembly GCA_030014935.1). NCBI lineage: Eukaryota > Metazoa > Chordata > Crocodylia > Alligatoridae > Caiman > Caiman crocodilus. The sequence continues at coordinate 435,367 of JAGPOW010000387.1, read as the reverse complement.
TGAATGGGATTACCTTTGCTGGATGCTGCCTGTGTGGCTCCTAACCTGCTAACTCTGCTCTCTCTTTTCCAGACCTGCTCTACATCTCTGAGTATTTCTCTCAGAGTGCCCAGAAGCTGTCCTTCTACAGCTGGTATGGGAATGCCAAGCTCTTCCAATTTCATGTGCCAGAGGACACTGTTCTGCTGCGCTGGCTTCTTCAGGCATCCAAAGGGGATGAACCTGAGTGCAGCAACGCAGAAATCACTATGTACGTATGACTTGGTATCTGTGGGCAGCAGGGCCCAGTTATGATGCTGTTTTATGGGAATGTGACCTGATCTTTCCTGACCTCCTGACTCTTAATGCTGCACTGGTGTAATTTAAAAAAAAAAATTGATAGTTTTTAAACATATTAGAAACACATTTCTAATGTGCCCCTTACCAAAGAGTCTTGGGCATTGAGTTTTGGCTCAAATATCAAGACGAAAGTGACTTATAAGACTACCTGAGAGTACTACACAGTGAAGGCTGCTGCCTCACTGTACCTAAATGCAGACAAAAGGAGGGAGGGAAGCACTGCCAAGTACCTCAGGCCTGTGGGTAAGGCTGACTGCTTTGTGTACTGCCAGTTACTGTTCATAGCATCGCAAAGGAACCCAGAGAATGAAAACAGTGATTGAAGGCCTGGACAAATTCTTCTTTGAGTGACAGGACAAATTGAATGAGGTATCTCAGGAAGGAGATGAATACGCAGGCACATGGTAAACATATACAATAATGAGTGGGGGGATTTGGAGCTTTTTTCCTCTTTTTTTAGAAATACAAGAAGTAGGCAAGGGGAGTGTTTACACATGCAATTAATGTGAAGCAGTAAACTCCAAAATGTATTGCTCCTCGGTGTACTGTTTGAATGTGTGCCTGGGAGCACTAAACTCTAGAGTTTATTGCTGTTTGAATGTGTACTCGGGAGAGCAGCATGTTGCTGGTGCAGAGCAGCTCTGGCTGGCAGACCAACTTGGAGGTCAGCCTGACAGCCTAGGGTGGCTTCTCCCCAGCTCATGCTGCAGATAGGCTGGCTGGGGCACAAGAATGCTTCAGTACAGGGCTAGCCAGCAGGCACCCTCTACACTCAAGCACACTTATGCCCCAGCCAGCCAGGACAGCATTTACACATGTGCTGCTGTGGAGTAAATTAGTTTACTTCAGCCTAATAGGGATGCACATGTAGATTTTGAGATGTTTGTATAGCTAATTAGCATACTGCTCACTAAACATCTTATGTAGACATGCATGCCCAAGCAGTGGCATTTAAAGCAGGGGTGGTCAATTATTTTGACTGGAGGGTCATTTAATGAGTTTTAGTGAGCTGTTGAGGGCCAAAAAGGTAGATCCATCCCTTGATAGGTGCTGTGCCCCCTGGTCACCATTTTGGGACTGGGTGTCCTGTCCCACCCCTGAGCTTTGCCCCTGGAAGCTCCTCATCTTGCTCCCTAAAGTACTCCCTTGTTGGGGGGAGGGAGAGTTTGCCTTCTTGGGATCAGAAAAAAAACAAATCATATACTAATGTTGGACAGAAGACCAACGCATGGGTTCAGCAACCAAGGTCTTTATTGAGTGACATGCATAGATCAAGTGGGGAAAAGCAATGCTCGATCTAAAATCATTCATACTCTCACACATACACAAAAGCCAATCCATTGGTGCTTCAGTTCAGACACAATGTCTAATCCCAGTGCCTCGTGACATGATGAGTTTATGGGAGGGATGCCAGTAGTTTTCTCCAAAGCTGATGTGGATGACAAAGCGTCGTTGGGGCCCAGCCTGCACTGTCCTTCTTTACTTAGTTTAGGAAGACATTGTTGCAGTGCCCCTGACAACATTCTTAGCCAGTCACCTTGTTGCTGTTGAGCTGGCTCTAGTCATATCTCTCATGGCTTAGATGTGCAGATGGATGGTAAAGCTTAGACATGTGGATGGTAAGGAGTTACTTTGATTTACAACATCCTGAGACAGGGGAGACCGTGTCTCTGCTTTGCTCCTTATCTTCTTGTAGATTTTGTTTGTTCTTTTCAAGGTTGTTTTCTCATCCAAAATTAATTCTTAACACTAAAAATCAAACATCTACATATTTTAATTTTATTAAAACATATATTTTAGTCCTGATTTACATGTGTTTGCACAGTGTATAGAGAGGCAATTGCATAATAGCTCCAAATTAAGTCTTACTCTTGTATATTTGTATGTGTTGGGGCATGTGGGCAGGGTGTGGTGTGTGTAAGGTGTGGGGAAGTGCGAGTCTGGGGTTTATGAAAGGGTGTGGGAAGTGTGGGTCTAAGGTGTGTGGGTGTCCATGTGGAGGCCTTCCCCTCTCCCTACACATGCCCCCCCCCCCCCATGGTGCACAGCCTCCACAGCACTGGCAGCACCAGGTGGTGGGCCCACAGGGTGCTCAAAGCATGTGCAGGAGGAGCCCCCCAGTGATACGTGGCTCCAGCCACTTTCAGGAGCTGCACGTGGCAGCAGGGAGCAGGGCCAGGCCAGCCTGGCTTTATTGCATGGCACTCTCCACGGCTTGTGCAGCTCTGGGACCCAGCCAGAGCCATGCACTGTGAGGAGGGAACCCCGCATCATGGAGCTGGTGGACTGACCTCGCTCTCTGCCACCATGTGCAGCTCCCAGGACTCTACCAGGGAGCAGGGCCAAAATGGCTATAGTTCTATCATGTGTGGCTCCCACCTCACCACTTTTGGTAGAGTTCCAGGAGCTGCACATGGTGCCAGGGAGCGGGCAAAGCCACTGGCTCCGTTGTGCGGGGCTTACCCCTGGTGGTGCATGAGTCCTGGAAGCTGCACATGAACCATAGGGAGTCCACGTGATGGAACTGGGCCAATCTAGGCTCTGTGCTCCTGCTGCCCCACTGACCATGGGCCTTATACTTGGGGCTCTGCTTTTGCCAGCCCCAACCCTGGCCTGCATGCTTCTGGCCAGCTGTAGCTTCCTCCCACCCACCCCCACTCCTATCCCTGCTGCAGCACTCCAGGCAGCAGGTAGGGGAGGAAGAGCCCCTGGAGGCTGGGGGAGCTGAACAGTTCCTGCTGTGTGTGGGCTGGGCTCAGGGCTGGGGCTGAGGCCCTCTCATGTACAAGGATGGGAGTGCAGCATGCTGCCCCCAGGCAGGATTGGGTGGCAGGGCTGTGCAAAATTTCTCTGGCTGTTTTGTTTTGACACTGTTTCGACCCATTTTGAGCTCAAAACAAAGAGCTTCGAAACAATTTTGGAACAAAATGAGGACAGTTGAAACATTTCAGAAGTTTTTAAATATTTTAAGTTTTGAAGCTCAAGCTGCACTTGCCTGCAAGGAAACAAAATAAGGATTGGCCGGGGGCGGGGAAACTGTTCTCGTATTGACTGTGTAGCTGGCCAGAGGCTGATCCTTCCCTGAGGTCCCTTCCAATTCTAGTGCTCTAGGGGAGGGATGGAAAAACAGCATAAAAGGCAACATTCTTTGAACTGACCTGCTTTCTGCCTTGGGATTTGACAGTTACTGAGCTCTTCCAGCAGCTCAGGAACATTAGACATCAAAGGCTACTACTAGCATTGATTTAAATGATTTCTTACTTCCTAGACTAGCCTAGCAAGAGGGGTTCCAGAAAACCTATTTCTTTCTTCTAGATACTTTTATTTTATGATTATATTCATTGATTTATTCTTTTCAATTTTATAATTATATTGGCTATTACACTATAGAATTTCATTTATATAGGAAGAGAGATGCATTTATATTTTATTTCGATACATTTATACCTTGCGGCATATACACACCTTACAGAATTTATATAGGAATGCAGATTCATAGCGTCTTGCTTTTATACAAATATATAAATGTAACACACCATGAAGTGTGATGGAAGGGCAGCTGACAAGCTATTGGGGGGGGTGGAAGATGGGGTAGAGGGAGAGGTGCAAGTCCCCTTCTCCCCTCCCACCCCCACCCCCAACTGAAATGCAGCCTCTTTCCTACAGCTAGGAGAGATGAGGGTTCCACAAGAAGCAAGGAGAGGGCAGCACTGGCAGTACCACTGCCTGTGCCTGAGACTGCATCCTTTCCAAGAGCACCAGCTGTAACCCTCCTTACCCCTACCACTACCCTGACAACAAGCAGCAGTATCAGAACCAGCATGAAGAGTCTCCTCTACCCCCATTTAACTTCCCATGTTGAGTCTTCCAGTGCCAGAGGATCTTGGGATCTGGATCTGAGTGCCATAGCAAGGAAAATTCTGGGGAAGGAGGGGGAATCATCTGAGTTTGTGCTCTACACTCCTCAAGTTTCACCTAGAGCCAGGTCTCCTTCCCCAGAAGGCACTTCAGAGGAGGTTGAGGTAGAGGTTGTGAAGGCAAGTGGCTCAGGTGTTTCTGCTGTTGCTATGCCTCTGCCTGCTGAGGAGGAGGAAAAGGCAGCATCCACACATGCACTCATGCCCCAGAAGCAAGTGGGCAGGGTGGTCTAGAATCATTTTGAGCTGAGAGATGATCCCATGTATGCTATCTGCTTGCACTGCTGAGCCAAAACCAGCTGGAGTAAAGGAACAAAACACATGAGCACCATGGGGATGCTGATGTATCTCTGCAGGCACCACCCTTTTGCCCTTGCTTCTTCCCAGCCTGGCACCAGTGAGACTGTGGCCAAAGAGAAGTCCCCCTCTTGCTCCAAAGCCCCTGTCCCTCCAAAGTAGAGGCAGGCCACCCTGGTAAAGCAGGGGAAAGTCAGACAGAAACAAGGGCATGTTGCAAGTGTTAGCAAGATCACCCAAAGAACTATGGAGGTGCTTGCTGTGGATTGCTAGCCCTTCAACTCAGTTCCTTAGCTGAGCGGCCAGGGTTCAGGTGGCTCATGGCACTTGTGGCCCCATTGTACCAAGTGCCCACATGCACCACCTTCAGCAGGACGGTGGTGCCCTCTCTGTATGAGTCATGCAGTGAGTACTTGAGGGAGGAGCTGTGCAAGGCAGGTCTGCAGGTGGCCTTACACTTCACTTTGGACATCTGGAGCAGCTGGGGTGGAGATCACACCTACCTTTCCCTCACAGGGCAGGTGTGACCAGTCGGGCCATTGGTGGGCTCTCGTTCATGCCAACGTGATTGAGTTCCACGTGGCAACCAAGATCATGGAGGCCGTGAACCACTTGGTGCAGGGGTGGCTCATTCAGCGGGGCAATCTCGCCCACAGGTTCATAGTCACTGACAATGGGGCCAATATAGTCAAGGTGGTCCGTGATGCCAACTTCATTGGCATGTGCTATGTGGCACATAATTTCCACCTCATTATCAGGGACACCTTGAAGGGGGACAGGGTTGCCAGGGACAGTGCCAGCACCACCAGCAAGCTCATTTCCAAATGCAAGAAGGTAGCAGGGTACTTCCACAGGAACATCAAGGTGGGCAAGATGCTGCAGGACAAACAAACAAAGCTGTACATCCCGCAGCACAAAATCACGCAGGATGTGGAGACTCGGTGGAACTCCACATACATGATACTTGAGACACTGGTGGAGCAACGAAGGCCATGAGAAGGCCTCACTCAGGGAGATTGGGATCAGCGGCCCTTTAACAGAGCTGAGTGGGATACCATCTCCCAGATCTTGGTGGTCCTCAAGCTCTTCCTCAAGGCAACTGAGACCCTCAGTGCTGGCAATGTCCTTCTTAGCAAAGTGATCCCCATAGTGAGGGAACTTCAGAGTCAAATGCAGAGCTTCCAGGGGATCAGTGTTCCTGGCTGGGGCAAGTCACTGTCACCAGATGTCCAAGCACTGGTGAGGCGGCTGAAGGAGGGCATCAGGAAATGGTTTGATTCCTTGCGGTCCGGTACAGTCCATGTGTTGGCCGCCATGTGTGACCTGAGGGTGAAGGGAAATGTATGCAGCAGCTAAAGCCTAAGACAGTGGACAGAGGTGCTGGTGAAGAGTGAGGGAGGCAGAACGGCTGAGGCAGGGGGATGTGGAAGAGGGGGATCCACTGTCCCATGGTAGCACACCATCCACTAGCCAGTCTCCTCCGCTACCACAGGTGCTGCCAATGTGGGCCAAGAACATGGCTTCCTTGGAGGGGTCCAGAGCCACCAGACCCCATCACCAGGCAGGTAGTGCTGAAGCCTTGGTGGCTGCCTATTTTGCTGAGAATGTGGAGCCGCTGCTGTGTGACGTTTGACCTATTGGACAAGCTGCAGCCAGATGTGGCTTGATCTGGCCAGAATTGCCCATGAATACCTGTCCTGTCCACTGACTAGTGTTCCGAGTGAGAGTATGTTCATCATTGCTGGGGATGTAGTTACATCCCATTGCACCTGCTTGGATCCTGGTTTGGTGGAGTAGCTGGTGTTCCTGATGGTGAACCTCCTCCTGCTGGGGTTCTGCAAGATCCAGGTGCAGACGGAGTGAATGGCACCCTCTTTACTCCATCTGCACCTATTTCCTTTTTTCACTTTTTAAAAGCCATTTAATGCCTCTCTCAGAGCTGGAGGGTACATTTACTGCATCACCAGCCAACAGGGGAAGAACATGTCCCTGCTCAGCTTCTGTGCCAGGACAAATTTGGAGGTAGGAACTGAGGCTATGGGGAAGGAAGGGGCCTGAGGTCCTGGGCGTGACCACTAAAACTGCACTCTGCCAGGGTCGGGGAGGCCTGGTGGAACTGCTGGCAGTGCAGCAGCCCCAGGAAATATCAGGACTGAGGATCTCACTGGTGAAAGGTGGGTAGAAGGTGCCATAACCTCCAGCCCTCACACGCATGCACACAGTCCTGGCTCGGGAAGGCCCAGACCTGTCATGTCTTTGACAGGTTTGAGGCTTGCTGGTTGTAGTGAAGTTGTGAGGCTCCAGGTGAGCTCAGCTTAGCTGCCTGGGGGGCCAGCTTTTGGGTTGAAAAACCCTTTGTTAGGCTGAGGAAGCACCTGCAGTTGTGGGCTGTGTGCTGTTCCTGGATGGAAGAAATAGTAAAGAAGCCAGAAGCTGGCATGCAGTGCAGGTAAGAAAGCTAGTCAGTGAAAATGGAAATGGAGGTGTTGGGGTGAGGGACAGGCTGGGGTGGGTGGGGTGGAGGGGGATGTAGCAGCTGGGGAGTCAGATGTCCGGCAGGTTGTAGTGTGTCAGAATTCCAATGTCTATATTGAGTCCATGAGTTTCTGTACCTAGGCGGTTGATGGAGTGAAGTTCATAGGCCCGGCACATCTAAGCTCCAGAGCTCAGGTTGGCAGGGAGAGTTCTCTGGCAGCTGCTGGAGGAGAAGCTCTGGCAGGAAAGGAAAGAAAGGCTCTAGTCTGTGACAGTTTGGCTGCCTGAGTTAGTGCTGGTGCTACTGTGCTGCTTACTAAGTTATTACCTGTTGTTATTTAAAGTGGAGGACCCAGGCTGAGGCTGTAGGGGAGGAGGAGCCCTCATTACTAACCAACACTACTGTGTTGTGTAGAGTCCCCAGCCCCAGTGAGGGCGCACCTTAACACGCACACAGTGTCACCCATGTCATTGGTTTTGGTTGTCAGCAGCCTAAGATGCAGTTTACCAGAAATCCCTGCACCTATCTCCTTGAAACTTGGCAAACATTATGACCTCAGCAGGGGCTACCCTCTCTGCTCTTGTCATTTGAATCAGGCATGAAATGACAAAGTTATAGGCAGTTTCATGATTCCCCATTATAGCTTATGGGCAAAACAGCGTAGAAACTGCAAAACGGTTTCAACAAAATCAAATGGAGCAGGAGTTTCAAAAACAAAACTTGAAATGAAACGGTGTCCCATCAAAACGGCTACTGGGCGGGCAGAGTGCAGCAGGGACAGCCATGGGCTGGGTCATTTACAATGAATTGGTGGCCACCTGCCTGCAGGGCAAGTGATATTGTCAGGTGAGTTGAATCTGGCTTGCGGCCTGTATTTTTCCCGCCCCTTCATTAAAGTGTAACAGAGTCTTGGATCTAAGGAAAGGCACTTGATGCCCAAGACCTTGTCCAACAGCTTGCACAACCATACAGTTGGTCCAGTAAAAGATAGCCTCAATATCCTCACCTCTTGTACATTTCCAGGACTACCACAGCTACAACACTCCAGCGCTATTTTTAAAAGGTGGCAAATTCAACATTGATCAAAAGAAATTCTTTTTTTTTTTTGTACAATATAATTACCATAGTTTTGCTGCAGCTAAAAACAATGGAAGGAGGGATTGGGCTCTGTGCTAGATAACAAGTATACATGGAGCTATTGCCCCTTCCCTTTTTAATAAGCCTTTATTGCTCAGACCTTGCTCTCTTATGAGTAGCATGAAACTTCACCAGGACAGATTATCCTGTGTCTGCCTCCTACAGGCTGTTTTGTGTCTTCCTTTGAAGGATCTAATAACAGCTAGTATCAGAGATTGGATGCTAGACTAAATAATCTGCAGGTTTGGACTACCCTGGAAATCCCTAACTTTTTGTGTGTGACTTCTTATGTTTTATCAGTTGCCACTGTGTTGGGACCTACCCTTGAGACACTTGCTCAGTACTGTCTTACTGTCACAGAGCACTAAGGTGTGCCTGCTCCTTTAAAGGCAGAAACTGCCAAGAGAGAGGGCCCTAGGAGACAGGCAGAACTACTTCACAGATGCAGGCTACTGTGGCAGTAGGCTAATGAGAGAATTAGTTAGCACCTGCACCTGGTCAGGTGACTGGAAGAAGGCAGGGCCCTGGGCACTAGAGGTAGCGCTCTGGCAGCAGCCAGGGAGGAAGGAGTTCATGCAGAAAAGTTCCATGGAGAGGATTAGTTGCCTGTTCTGCTGCTGAAGTAAGACTGATGGACTCTAGGAGCATCTAAAGTACCTGGAGATAGGAGGCACATATTGCTGAAGCAATACCCTTTTAAAAGTACAGAATGTGGCTTCCCATGTCATTGTTATTGTTAGGTTGTAGCCCAGGGGCTCATTTATGTTTGTTGTTTAATCCAGTGGACCAGGCTGATGCCACTGGAGAGGAGGAGAAGACCTCATTGGGGCACACTACACTGGGGAGAGCCCAGCGCCAGAGAGGGTGTGCATATAAGGCCAGAGAGAACCCAGTGCTAGAGAGGGCACGCAGACAAAAGCTAAGGGCTCAGTGATGGCAGGAGGCTGAGCTAGCCTAAGTCCTCCAAGGGACAACATTTGAATACCATCTGCGAGGCATGGGGTGTGGTAAAGGAGTGGTTTTGGAGACATGCATGTAGCCCATAAGATTTGAGGTGTCCCATGAGGCACTTACTTAGAGCTGGACCCAGCAAGGTGTCTAAGAACTCACAGGGTTTAGTGGGGTCCAGCAGGACTGTGACTGTGCAGCAACTTGAGGGCAGCTTCCTTATCCACTGTCTGTTAGCTTAACCATCAAGACATGGCAAGTGAGATTAGAAGGTGCCCGCAGGGCGAAGTTGGCATGGTCACAGGGCCCTAGGAGTATCAGGGATATCTCTAGGGACCTACCCTGTAACACTTACTATGTTTGCTCTCCACTGACTGAGCTGCTTGTTTGCACTTCCTCAGACTCCCTGGTGTCTAGAGAGGAAAGTAATTGTGCTTTTGTGTAGGTCTCTCCTGCACAGTTGCTGCTTTAATTATTTTCCTGGCCATTAAGAATTTCCTACTTCCCCTTCCCTCCACAAGGGTTTGCTAGTGGATCAAGAGTGGGACAGGCAATGATAACCTCTGGAGTCCAGTCCTATCCATGCTGGAATTGTAATGATGGCTCCATCATCTCAGAAACAGGCTGTTGTCTCCAGTATGCTTCACTGGTTAACCCTGTCCAACCTGGATTTTTTTCAGATGCTCATGCTGTGTTAAAGTTGTAACCTTTTACCTGCAGCCTTCTCTGTTTTTTCTTGCAGCCACTTCCGCTATGGAGCTCCTCCTGTTATCAACCCATTGCACACTCAGTTTCCTGCTAACATGACTGTCCATCCTTCATACAACCAAACCATGACATTGAATGTCACTACACAGAACAGCACCTTTGTGAATATCACTACCCCATCTGCTGGAGACTGGTTCATTGTTGCACACCTGCCTGAGACTGAAGGCAGGATCAAAGTGAAGGTAATGGCTATCTAGGCTCCCTTCTGCAGGATCTGCCCCTCTTGCACCTTATGCCCAGGGTTTAGGTGAGGAACAAGCCTTTCGTCGTTCAGTGATGGAGAAAGCTGTTAACATGTTGATAATGATTTATCTTGAAATAACTTTGAGGCTGGGCATGGAATAGCAAGGTCAAAGTTGGTGCAGTTTAACTCATGCACACCTAACAGATAATGAGTAACAGCTGCTGGGCAGTCCTGAGCTCCCTTCCCTTTTGAATCTGCTACAGCTGCACATTTGTCCATACTCTTTGCTGAGATAACAGATGCTCTTTTGGCCCCATGGGCCAGATGAGTGGCACAGGGCTTGTCTGCAGGCTTAGCACCACACCCTTCCTGCCCCGCATACCAGTATTGGGGCCTGGCACTGTCTCCTCCTGCCCCCTGTGTGCCAGGGTTGGGTCCTGGTGCCCAGCACTAGCCTCTTCCTATCTTCCCACACTGGGATTGGTCCTTGGGGCCTGATGCAACCCCTGCCCAGCTCTGCGCCCTGCGGTTCCCTATGGATATTTGGCAGCAGGGGAGCAGTGCCACCCATGGGGAGCCCTGCAGGGTGATGACATGGCACTGCAGGCTGGATTTAGCCTATGAGCCAGAGGTTGAGCACCCCTGGTCTAGAAAGAAGGGAATTTAGGTGGCTATAGAAAGAAGGGAATTTAGGTGGACTAAAGGAAAGGATTTGTTACAGTGCTATAGGCAAATTACTATCTAAACTGGAGAAGATGGGGATTTGGGAAAGGAACTGAATAAAAGGGAGACTCTGTAGGTACTATGGAAAGAGAAAGTTTCAGGCTAGAAGGAAGTTGCTGGTGGAAGTTTCCTCCAAGGATCAGTCTTTGGACTAGTATCCTTAAATATTGTCATTAATGGCATTGGTATGGAAAGTAGAAATATGTTGGTGAAACTCACTCAAATAATGAAGTTGGGATATGCTAACAGTTCAGAGGAGGATTAGGATGTTGTACAGGGCAAATTGAATGACCTTGAGAACTAGAGTAACAGAAATGGGATTGAAATTCAATATTACAAATGAAGGTTGTGCACTTAGGGGAGTAATAAAAACATCTACCATAATATGGAAGCTTCTCAGTTGAATATTACTAAGGAGGAGAATACTTGGGTGTACTAATTGATCATGGGGTAACTGCAAGCTGACAATGGAATGCAGTTGTGAAAAGCAAATATATTTTAGCACATGTTAAGTTAGACATTTTTATTAGAGATTGTTAGTGTCACTGACAAGATTCATTAGTAGTGGTAGAGTGTCACTAAAAAAATTAGTGCTGCTGTATAAGGCCATGATGAGTTCTCATCTGGAGTAAGTTGTACCCTTCTGGTCAGTCTTGTTCAGAAAGATGAACTAAAACTGGAACAGATACAAAGAAGGGTATCAAGGATGTAGGGCCTATTTTACAAGCATAAACTAGAAGAGGTTCGTTTGTTCAGCATAACATAACTGCATGAGAGGGGAAAATGAATGTCCCTGTGACCATCAGGGAGTGAAAGGAACTGTTAAAGCTAGTGGTGGGCTTTTGGCCCGGGTCCAAATAAGTGATGTGGGGCCAATCCATGTGCCAAATCGAGCCCCACATATTGACATCAGGCAATGGTGCCTGGCACAGCTCCTTCCTAGTATTAGACCCCAGAGGGATGGCTGCATCTCAAAACACCCAGATTGGGCCCTGGAAGCCTGGCACCACCCCTTCCCACCCCTACATACTGGGATTGGTCACCAAGAGTCTGGTACTGGCCCCTCCTATTCCCAAGCACCAGACTGGGCCCTGAGGGCCTGGTGTTGTTCCCTCCTGGCTCCCTACAGCAGGATTGGGGCCTGGCACCACCTGTGTCCAGCCCTGTGCGGTAGGATTGGGCCTCTGATCCAGTACACAGGGCCTGGGGTTCCATATGAGTCCAGATATTTGGCAGTAGGGGGACACTTCTCCCTGACTGCCAAATTTCCAGACCTGTGGGAAGTCCTGCAGGTTGGATGGCGAGGTGTTGCAGACCAGATCTGGCCTGTGGCCTGGTGGCTGAACTAAGTTTAAGGCCACTGTCATCAAAGGACAAATGTATGTAAACATGGCATGAATAAATTTAAGATGGAAATTAGAAGAAGTTTCATTCATATTGAAGATCTGAAGTAACCTTCTGATGGGAGTAAGGGGAACAAAAAACTGATGGAGTGTGATAAGACTGTGGGCAGGCATAATATTTTGAAATGTTTCAAATGGTAACAAGGTTTAAAATGTTTAAAAAATGGAGCATTTCAGCCATAGATCGTTGCCATACTTTCCAGCTAGAGTGGTTCAAAATCACCATGTCTGCATGCCATGGTGTTCTCTCCTTAAGCAGGAGACACAACAGGGCTGCAGTGACCTTCAGCTCTGCTGTCCCCTCTCCTCAGGGTGGGAGAGCAGAGCAGATAGCCACTGCAGCTCTGTAGCTCCTCTTTTCCCAGGGTTGCAGCTTTCCTCCACTTACCACACACATTCCCCAATTGCAGAATCTCCCAGCTCTGCAGGGGAGCACAGGGTTTCCTGGCTCCAGTGATGCCCTGAGCAACCACAGTACTTTGACTGATACAACAGTAGCCAGGGTTCAGAGACACTGGAGGGTTGAGAGCATTGCATTGTAGGATGCTGGAGGATCCACCCACCATAGAAATCAGCTGGAACAGAATGGTACAAAATAGCACCTGCTCTGTCCAGGTATGTTTTTATCACCTTTGGAGCATTTTGTCCCACCTACACATCTGTACACTAGCCTTTTGAAATGTTTGAGAAATTTTTAAAAGCCACTTGAAACATTTCAAATGTTCTATCTGTCCACATCCAGATTTATGAAAGGGACTAGATATTGTTTTAGTGGGGAATAGGATCATAGGAAAGTAGAGCTGGAAGTGACCTTAGGACAGTCGAGTCTCATTTCCTGCTGAAGGCAGGATCATCCTTGACGAAGCCATCTCAGTCAAGTGCCTGTCTAACCCGCTCTTGACAATTTTCAGGAATAGAGATTCCATAACCTATCTAGGTAGCTTGTTCTTTTACTTAACAACCCTTGTAGTGCGGAAATTCTTCCTAATCTTCAACCTAAGTTTCTTCTGCTGCAGTTTGAAGCCATTGCTCCTATTTTGTTTCCCGATGGCCATAGGTCTCTTTTCATTCTCCTTATAATGGCCTCTCAGGTATTTAAAGACAATTTGAGACTATTGCTTCTTTGTCCTGCCCTCTGTAGTCACAGAGAACAGTCTGCTATTTGAAGACTGTTATTATATCCTCCCTCTGTCTTCTTCTTAGTCTAAATAGTCTTAACTCTTTCAGCCTTTCCTCATAGGTCAAGTTTCCCAGGTCTCTAATAATTTTTATCAGTCAGCTGGACTCTTTCCAATCTGTCTACATCTTTCCTGAAGTATCCCAAATTGGACACAGGATTCCAGGTGAGACCTTACCAGTGCCAAATACAGTGGAAGAATCACTTCCCAGAATTTGCAAATGATACTCTTGTTAATACAAACCAGTTTGCTGTTGGTTTGTTTTTTAAAATTTTCTTGAAGCAAGAGTGTATCATTGGCTGTTATATAGCTTGTAGTGCACTGCAACTCCAAGGTCCTTTTCTGAAGTACTGCAGTCTAGCCAGTCCTTCCCCAGTTTATATTTATGCATGCAACACGGGGGCACTAAGACTAGTGAGTAGGTCAGCCAGCAGACAAATGTAGTCATGCTTAAATGCACATGTAGACATGCCCTAAGAATGCTAACATTATGTGGCACTCTGTGGCATCTCAAAAGAATCTCAAGGCAGCCCAGGGTGTCATGGATGCCATGAAATAAGGTGTTATTGCCTGTAATTGTGGTTTTCTGCTTCTCTTTCTCAAAAAAAATTGAGTTAAAAAAGAAAGATTGACTTTAATAAAAAACACTGTTATACTTTACCAAAATCTGTGTGGCTGAGTGGAGGTGCAGAGCTGCGTATGGGGGAGCAGGTTGGACCCCATCACAAGAAATGGATTCTTCTTGCAGAGCCCCAGGTTCATTTGAAGCAGAAGCACTGTAGAGGGTGAAAGGATTTCCAGGTGCTGAGGGGGGCTGTGTGACAAACCAGTGGAAATGTGGGACGACTGCTCAATGAATCCGGACATCCGATCACCAACATCAAGGAGAAAACTAAACTCCTGAATGAGTACTTCACATCTGTATTCCACCAGTCTAAGAGCAATAGCCTGCCAAATGCAAATCTGACACAGAATAGTCACACTAGGGATGATCACCTACCAACAGTCAGTGTAGAGCTGGTGAAAGAACAGCTAGAGAGGCTGGATATTTATAAGTCAACAGGACCAGATGTACTCCATCCGAGAGTGCTGCATGAACTAGCCAAAGTCATCGCAGGACCACTGGTGAACCTGTTTGAGAATTCGTGATGCTCAGGAGAGGTCCTAGAAGACTAGAAGAGAGCCAATGTTGTGCCCATCTTCAAAAAGGGGTGGAGAGAGTACCCAGGGAACTACAGGCCAATCAGTCTGACCTAAATTCTAGGAAAAATTCTCAAAAAATTTCTCAAGGAGTCCATATGCGATAAGCTAGTAGAAGGCAAAATTCTGAATGACAGCCAGCATGGCTTTGTCATGGGTAGGTTACGTCTGACTAACCTCATCTCTTTCTACAACTGGATTACTCACCATCTGGATAAGAGAGATGAGGTTGATGTCATTTACTTGGACTTTAAGAAGGCCTTTGACTTGGTGTCCCATGAGGACTATGGGCTCAACAGTTCAGTGATCAGATGGGTCGGAAACTGGCTGTGGGATTGGACCCAGGAAGGCGGGCAGTGAAGTTCCCCATGGTCTGGTACTTGAATCGGTGCTTTTCAACATGTACATCAATGATCTGGATGTGGGGGTGAAGAGTACGCTGGCAAAGTTTTCCGATGACACTAAGCTTTGGGGGAGTGTGGCCATGCCTCGGTAAGTTGATGATCCAGACAGATTAGCTAAATGGGCGGACCAGAACCAAATGCTGTCCAACACTGAGAAGTGTGAAGTGCTCTATCTGGGAAGGCAGAATCCACAACAAACTTACAGGTTCAGTGGTGCTATGCTAGCTAGCACCACACCCGAAAGGGACCTGGGGGTCATAATTGACCATAAAATGAATATGGTCAGTGTGCTGCTACAGTTAGCAGAACAAACTATATGCTGACATGCATCAACTGATGTATCTCAAGCAAAACTAAGGAAGTTATTCTCCTGCTCTACTCGGCATTGGTGACACTGCAGCTGGAGTACTGCCTCCGGTTCTGGGTGCCACACTTCAAGAAGGATGTGGAGAAGCTTGAGAGAGTCCAGAGAAGAGCCACTTATATGATATGAGGCCTGAAGAGCAAGTCTTAAGAGGAAAGGCTGGCAGATATGGGACTGTTCAGCCTAGAAAAGAAAAGAGTTTGCGGGGATTTGGTGGCAGCTTATATCAGGGGCAAATATACCAAAGGAGAGTATCAGGGGCTAGGCTAACAACTATTCACCAAAGTGCCCCAGGGGAAAACCAGGAGCAATGGTCATAAACTCCTAGAAGGCTTCAGACTGGATATAAGGAAAAACTTCTTTATGGTTTGGGTGACCAGACTCTGGAATAGACTCCCAGCAGGGGTGATGCAAGGCATCTACCTTGGAGATCTTCATACAGAGACTGGATGCACAGCTTGCTAGTGTTATTTGATGCCAGTAGTCTTTCCTGCCCAGAGCAGAGAGACTGGACCTGATGATCTCACAAGATCCCATCCAGCCCTAAACATCTGTGACTCTGTGGCCCTCTGCTTGTGGTGCCTGAGAGACTGGTTGCTCCAGGTTCTCCCAAGAACTTGTTTGTTTGTTTGTACACTGGAAAGCATTTTGTCAATGTCACCTTCCTACTAGGTAACCTGGGGGTCAGGCCCAAGGTTTATATGGGGCAGAGGGGGTAAATGAAGGGGTAGTCAGGTGCCGAGCAGTCTGTATAATCCCCTGCTTATGGTTCTGGGGAGGTTGGATGCTCCGCCTCTCCCTTTCCTTCCCCCACTCTCCAAAAACAAAACAAAATAAAAACCTTGTAGCTTTTCAATTCCTGAACTCCATTTGGCAGTTTCACCTTCCTGGTGCAAACCCAGCAGTTATGAGACCACAGGTTCATTTGGGATGGGGGAGGGGGTTGGGTGCAGGGGTTGTCAGGTGCTGGCAGCCCTTTGTGGCCCCCTGTGCATGGTACCTTGAGGGGTGGGTGCTCCAGAAGGCCCCCCAAGAATTCCCATGCTTTTCCAACCCCTTCCCACATTGTTAGGAAAGACTTTCTTGCTCTCTGCTTCTGGGCTACCACTGCCATTCTCCACTCAAACTACAGCCTATGCCTCACCTGGACAGCCCATGTCTGTCCTTATTTGTACATAACTGAATTGTATGTGGTGGTGCTCAGACTGAGAGTAACCAGATATGTTGTGAGGAGAAGGTTGGGGGCCTCTGCTTCATTCCCAGTGTAACTGCTTTGGGACTTCCCAGACTTTGCCTCATGCTGCAGCTTTAAAGGGATTTTCCCCTAGAAAGCTGTTCAAGTACCTTGTACTGTCACCAGTGGCATGGAGCTGCGCTTGTTTGTTGGGTAGCACGGCCAGCTTCAAGAGTGCAGACTAGAACAGGAATGGGCAAATATTTGGTCCCAAGGGCCACATAAAGAGTTTTGATGAGCTGCTCCATGCTGGGTCAGTACCCTGCCCCCCCACCTCTGCAAGAGCTCACCAAACTTTACCAGCCTTCAAGGGGAAACCTGCCATTTCCTGCATTTTCCCATGGCAAACAGAAAACACAGATCCCTGCACATGATACTAAGAATATGGGACAAATGCTGTTATGTAGTCACTCAGCCTGGGTCTGGGACTTGCTGTTGCTAGTTTGGGACTGTCTGGCCCAGTTAGGGGTGGGTGGTCACCCTAGGCAGCCATGGACTAGATCCAGTCTGTTGGCGGGCTGTATTTTGCCCACCCCTAGATTAGAGGGTGAGGAACAATTAACAAGTCATGGACTAATTCACTCCACAACGAGCATGGAATTGACAACATTCTCTTTTATGTGCCCATTATGCAATGGCTCTCTTTCCCCCACTACACACCCAGCAATTACCAGGTGTTTAATAGGAACCACAGCTTGTCAAAGAAGCTTGCCAAAGAAGCTTTAGTTAAAGCACATCCACTGCCATTTTGAAATGCGGGATGCTCAATACACTAGTTGCTGTGGGTGTTTTAATTAGAGCAGCTCCCGAGACTGCCCCCCCATTACTCCCACTCCCAGCATGTGTACAGATTCCCTAAAGTACATTTAGAATGTTCTAAACATTACATCTGTCTATGCCCTTAGTTACACTCTTCATGGGCCACCAAAGATCAAACTTGCATTGGAAAATAGTCTTTGTGTTGTGCTTCATGGTGGCTGCTCCTGATCTGCATTTTTTGCTGTCTGCAGGGTTTTTCCATCCCATGCACCTATACATTCCAGGCAGACATGTTTGTGCTGAGACTTGTCAACATGCCTATTCTGGAACCAGACACTCCTATGAAACAAACTATCATCTCACCTGTTCAGCCGCTACATGTCAAGTGAGTCTGTTTATGGCCCCAGGTCTATTCCCTTGTAGGCTTGAGGATCTGAGTTCTCATCTGTGTTACCTAGTACAGATGTACAATACTTATTGCCAGCATGGGCCCATGAATAGGGGTCCTGTGCCTCAGAGAAAGTATGTTTTGCTTCTGTAATAATTCCCTAGAAACAGCGGTATAGGGCTTGTGGGATAGGAGTATCACATGAAGGCCTTTTCTCCTCATGGAAGGAGAAAGACACTCTCCTTTCTGATCCTCTTAGGAATACAATTGCAGGAGTAATTCTCAGAAACTTCTATTCCTAGCCAGGACTATAGCAGTGCACACCAGAGTTCCCTCGTACTGAGGCTAGAAGCCTCTCTGGATCCATGGACAGGGTCCTATGTCTTCATTTTAGGGAAACAAATCTTTCTGGTCATTAGTGTCATGGGCTGGTTGGTATGGTGTGGAGTGTATAACTAGCTCCTGTTTTCTGCAGGATCTTCATTCCTCAATACACAGCCAGGATGCAATTTGAACTGCTGACTTGTGTGATGAATGGAACAACAGCATGCATTGTGCGGGTGATGTTGGGTTCAGTCACATTGCCACAATCGTTCCAGAAAACTCTTAACTGCACAGCAAGAGTAGGCTGCAGCCTGATCCTTGACTCGCCCCCATGGGAGAAGTGGCTGCAGATCATGGCAGAGAATCTCAGCACTACCAACACCAGTGTCTTCTTAGAGATGATTGCCTCCTTCACAGGTGTGTCTCAACTCTGTTGGCCATGGAGGGAAGGGCTGCTGCACACTTTAGTCTACTTTGCCTTTCTTGGGCTTTTGTCAGCCTTGAGTTTGTTTCCCGTAGTCTACAAGCTTTGGCTCCTTGGCATGGCAAAGGGCACCCATGCACCTCAGAGGGCTGGGATCTACTTGCTGTCTATATTAAGCAGTTCTTGTTAAATGTTTGTAAGCACCATGTCTGAGTCCTTTTCTGCTGTGCAGTTATATGCAGGGCCTGCTGTCTCAGAGACCTCTTTTATACTGATAATTCTTCGGAAAGCTCAGGTTTTTGAGTCACGGACTTCTTACTAAGCAATTTGAGAGGCATTGACCAGCTTAGGGCAGCAGTGAGAGGTAACCTGAACATTTAAACAGAGGTGCTAGGTACATGATGATGATCATATGTGGGCTGTGTTTGGCTCTGCTATGAGCTAGCTGGCAGATTATTCTGGACAGAGTGGACTGCAAGAGACAACATTGTGGGTGGGGCTGTCTGGATGCGTCTTGAAGAGTGATTGTCCTCTGTCTCTGAGAAGTAGTACCTCAGATCAGGTGTGGGACTGCTGTAGTGGTGGACTTGAATTGTTGCTTGTTGGGTTGTAGTGGGAAGAAATTCACCATGGTGGGTGGCTGGTTGCTGTGTGCCTAGGATTCTGTGACACTGGAAGATGAGTTTCATGTTGTAGAGCTCTGGTGACCCTTGGAAAGTTACTAGTTATATTTCAAAAAGCCTTTCTCTCTGCCAGACAAGAGTGCTGTGGGGATTCTGCCTGTTTCTGCTCCTGCAGTGTATTTCAGTAAAAGCAGAGCTTCATTTGTGTGCTCGCAGGGTGGGGAGGGGAAGCAGCACCCCCAGCTGCTCTGTACTGGAAATGCTTTGGCTTCTGCAAATGCCTGACTGAGCTGAGCTATTGGCTTCTGTGAGAGCTGGGAGCATCTGAATACCACACTTGCTGGGGTGCATTCCTAGGTTTGTTGCTCACTTCAAGGCAGGGTTTAGCCCATTCCCCATTGCTTTATACAGTGCTTAGGACAGTGAGGAGTCCTAGGGCCTTCCGTACAAGGAGCAGTTAGCAGGTGAGAGGCTCTTGTGCTACTCTGTGGCACTGCCCATCTAGAGATGCCTGCTACTCTTTATGTGCAGTCAGCATTTGTCAGAGTGTGGTATGTTGGTGCCCTGTGTCTTAGACCCTTGTCTGTGAGGCTATGTTGCATGTACTGCTTCTGCCTCCATGTTGGAAGCAGAAGGCATAGATGAGGGCACATTTTCTTTCTTCAGAACGTTGGGCTGTAGAGGCACTGCCAGTCAAGGATTCTTCAAGAGATGTTATCATCCTTGAAACGGCTAGAATAGTGCCTGAGTTCTGGCCCTGTCACTTGAAGGATGAGAGGCACTCCCATAAGTGTCTACAGGGGAAGGATAAGACTTTCAGATCTTAAAAAGTTGATGTATGTGTCCTTGAGTTGCAGCTATCTCAGAACTAGAGGAGTGATACATCATTCACAACACAGGTAGTGGGGTCTGAGTGCTTCTGGTCTATGAGCACCCCCCACCCTATCCCCTCCCTCCAGGCCTGACCTTCTTGCTTCAATGAACAGGTATGATCCAGAAACACATGTTTGCATTGTTTCAGAGCTGCACTGGTCCCAGATACTTTAACAGCCCCCCCCCCCCCCCACTTCCTGTTTGCATTGCAGCTTGCAAGCCAGGGAGCACCAGTTCTTTCCTTAACCTCTACAATAGCCTGAATCAAAGCCAGACCACACAAGCATTGGGTGGGAGGCCCAAAGAAGTCACAGCAGGAATGATGGGAAGTGTCACTCTGCCTGCAGAAGATGCTGCATATAACTCATCCGACCAAGGGAGCTTCTGCCTCCAGAATCAGCCTATTATCCGAGAGGACCTGGATGTTGTGTCTGTGAGGTTCCGACTCATAAATGGGCCCAGTATTCCTGTCCATTCTGAATTTCCCACCCTCCTCCTCCTCAACTTGAATACTGGCAAGGACAGTGGAGGGATCCTTGTAGTGAATCTGCTGCTTAACAAGGTACAGTGCGCTCTCTCATAATCATATCACCTTTGCTTGATGTAGTTTTGCTTCTCTGTTTCACCATATACAAGCTAGACATTAACAGTCTGGGGGTTGTGTGTGCTGGCTCAATAAAAGGGCAAGACAAAAGTGACAAAGTTTGTGGGGTCCTAGTGGAACCTCCCTCTCCATTGTTGTTCATCTTTTGCCAATTATTTTAAGAGTCTGCCTCAGCTGTCCCTAAAGCTTCCTGCCTGATGGTTTTGATTCCACTGGGGGGATAAAATTACTCTGAGTAGGAGGTAAGAACTCTCGCTTGCATCACCAAGAGGAAGTGAATAAGCACGTCAGCAGATCACAGCTAGATCAACAAACAGGGAAAAGGAAAGAATTCAGTCTTCACTAAGTTCGTGTCTGGTTTACCAAGTCCCTACACCATGGAGCTGCTCATCTTGAGCATGATAAAAATAAATCTAGACATGTCACAGGAGCAGCTTATGTGGATTCTAGCTTTGACCTGCCTGGAAGCTGTTGGATGCTAGTGGCAGGAAGTTCTCTGGCTCAGAGGTCTCAGCAGCCATTTAAATGAACAGCTGTGTGGCAGCTTTGTGGAATATATGGGAGATAATGCCCAGGAAAGGAAATGGAAAGCAGCCTCATTAACTTGCTGTCCAAGGGGGGAACTTGGAATGTCAAAAAAGAGAATGTGGAAATCCAAAGTACATTCCAGTTTGAGTCATCAGTTCCTGAACATTTCTAGTACCACCTGGATTGAGCAGTTTCCATGATCCTGAGAATGAGCCCACCTTGGACCTTCACTGTACACCCAAATTCCCATAACCATTGCTTTAAACCTGGGTGCTGTGACAGGTGCTTGGGGGAGTTCCAGTTCCCAAAACTAAACAACCAAGGGATATAAGGTAGGACATGGAATATCTAGGATATATAACCACATCAAGAATTTAAGTATGGCCAGAAGAGTGACACATTCACCTAGTCATAGGTGGGAGCACTGGGAGGGGCTAAACTTCACTGAGTGCTGGATATTCATATTTACTTAGCTGCTTACAGGTTGACCACTCCTATTGGAATTGTTATTGGTTTTTGCTGCTTGAAATAGGTTGGCCCAGCCCAACTGGTACCTGCCCTAAGTGTGAGGTCATACTATCAGCACTGGGGGCAATGCTGTTTATGACAAAGCTGCCAGGCTGGATGTCATCCATGACTTCTAACATCTGGGACCCTAAGGCTTTGTTCTCCCAACACCCCTGGCACTCAGAACAGAGCTATTATCTCCTTTACAAGTGGCAAAGCTGAGGCATACAGTGGCTTGAGTGACTTAGGTCACACCAATAACTCTAGATCAGGAACTCAATCCCATTTCTTCCAAGTCCCAGGTAGTGTCCAGACCACCGGGCTTCTTTCCCCACCCACTTATATTAAAAGTCTCCCCTACCTTGCTCAGCAATTTAGGAAGTTCCACAGTTGAATTACAGCTCAGAGCCACCATTGCAGTAGGCAGTGTCAACCAAAGTGAATTCCTGCAGCTCATGATGTTGCCATCTTATGCAAGACTGTACAGCCCAAGCTAAGAGCCAGATTTGCCCCCTGCCCCATACCTGCATAAATCCTGATCTGCAAGCTTTTCAGCATGCATGTAGTATGTCACTGCCTCCTGCAACACACAGTAGGTAATGGTTCCAGGCAGGCCAGGTATGCCTTTTTATCTAAGCACAGCAAGTGGGAGCATTCCTGTAGTCCTGTGACAGTCCTTTCTTAGATCCTGTCTACCCAAAAGCAGTACTGGGTTGGTAGTTGGGTTTGGTCTGGAAGCTCTGATATCAAATGCTGCTTTTAGGGGCCACGGAGAAATGTATGGTAGAGTTATGTCAAAGACTGGGTATATGCAGGGAGAAGCCAGGTAATAACAGCAACATGGGAAGGGAGGATGTATATGTATATGTTGGGAAATGTTTGGGGGTTTGGATGTGCTGTTTCATGCTGTATACATTGCATGTTATTTACAGACTTCCCTGAACTTGGACAGTGTCAGCGTATTAGCTTGTGTGACTGCTGCCTCTCCGGTATTGTCCCTCAATACCACACAAAGCTGCAGAACAGGTATGGGCACTGCTTAACTGACACCCAAGTCTGGCCCAGCTGGTTCTCCTCTGGCTCTTGCTTTTATGCCTTATGTACTATGAATGTCCTAGAAGCATAATCTGACAGTTGGCACAGGAACACAGGAGTCTTTGAGGTGGTTGGTTTCAGTTTGAGCTGCCCTGTTTGGAATTTGATACCCCAATTTTAATGGATCCCCACTGGCAGGGGGCAGGATCTTGTTGCCACTGCCCAGCCTCCTGGCAGAGGGGGATTGTGTTCCTGTGCTGAAGCTCTCTGGTTCTTGTTGGCTGTACCCAGGGTGAGCACAGAGGAGCTGCTTGGCTTTGCAGGTTTTTGATGCATTGAGAACACCAGTGTAATGACAACTTCTCTAAGCACCTGCTAGCCCAGCTGTGATCAGGTTTCATTGCATGGGGTTGTGCAGCACAGACGCACTGCTGTGCTTTCAGTGCTGCAAGCACTGATGGGGCTGGCCAGCAGAAAATCTTAAATCATGCCTGAACACTGCCTTAGAGAGGGTGGGAACATGAACAACCTTTCATATTGCCCCCAGACCACAATAAACATGTCAGGCATGTTGGATTCCTTGTCTTAGTCTTGCCAGAAGACCCAAGGCAGATTATTTCTTCAAAAGGAGAAGAGGCTGTAGTGGGAAATGTCTATCACTGATCCACAGCTCAAGGATTGGTCTCAGCCTAGAACTGCTGCGGGTCTTTCTGCCCTTCTCCTTGAGTCCTGAGAGCTTATGGCCACCTTGTGGCATACCACTCATAACATATACCCTGCCGCTTTTACCCCAAATACTTTTCCTGCAGCTTTTGTCCAGGGTTACCTTCTGAATGTGACTGCAGCTTCTACGGAAACAACACTGATTGTTCCATACCCTGAGACTGAGAACTGGTTCCTTTCCCTGCAGCTCATATGCTTAAAGGGCCAGAGGTGAGTTTACTATATGCTTCCCTGTGGGGGAGGGTGGAAACAGGCATGCTCCCTCTTCCCCCAAGCCGGTAAGTTTGTGCGAGGAGGGGAAAGGGCCATGAGTGGAGGAGAGGAGGAGAAAGGACTGTGGGGCTGGGTCCCCACTCACCTCAGCCTCTGCTGCAGCTGCTCTGGGAGCAACAGATGCCAATGGCTTGTAGCCACTGGGCTGTAACTTGCCCCAACCCCTCTGGGGCTCTGATTCCCCTCTGGGGCACTGTGCCACAAACCCCCTTGTGTGGTGTAGCCCAGCAGCTGTAAGTAGGCAGCATCTGCTGCTCCCAGGGCTGCAGCAGGGGCAGGCAGTAGCCTGCAACAGGACGAGAGCAGGCTGGGGCTGGTGGCTGTTGTAGGCTGGGCCCAGCAGTGGCACCAGACTCTTCCTGGCACTCGGGATGGGCCGGGGCAACAGGAGGGGGGCTGCTGCCACCATAAAATTCACTGGCCCTGCCCCAGGCCACTTCTCTGGAGAGGCCCACTGGGGGAAGGGCAGGGGCATCACCAGTTTCACATCCCAGTTGGGCAGGAGCCCCTTGTCCCCTGAGCCCAGCTGGCATGGCACCACAGGAGAAGACTGCCTGGCCTGAAGGAAGAGAAAGGGAAGTGCATCTGGAGCAGCCATGGCAGTTGCTGCCTGAAGGCAGCCCTGGCCTGCCAGAGAGCACATTGCCCTCCTTGAGAGGTTGTTGGAGACTCAAGTTCAGGAGCGGCAGGCCATCATAGTGGCCAGGGCAGTGGAGGCCACAGAGGACCACTGGGTGCTGGATGCCATCTTGACCATGGCAGCCAGTCACCTTTGTGCTGCCTGCTGCCCAGCCCCTTGGCACCATTGTCCATCAGGTTGTGCTTTAACTGTCCCTAAGCACTATTAACCCTTAAATGGAACGTGAAATAATAACGCAGACAACTCAGTGTCTTAAAATCAAAGTCTAACTTTACTAGTACAACAAGTATTATCATAGTAGTTTCTATATTCAGAGAGAGAAAAACATTCAGTACAATACTCTCACCCAATCCCAGATGTTACTGTGCTCAACAGAAAGGACAGTCACTTAGTTCCTAGAAGCAAAGGGTATGTCATGGGCTGGAACAGTCCAGGCAGATGTTGAAGGCTGGATTTATGACAACAACCAAAAACTTTCTTGCTACATGCTTTTATGCTTTTCTTCAACTTCACTTCTTTGATGACTCTTTGCTTTTGGATTGGTCTCTCTGCAGTCAGCATATTGTTCATCTTTTATCGCATCAGCATGTTGCCTAACAGACCCATTGCAAGTACACCTCTTACTTTGGTCATTCTGACCCGTGATGGCATCTTACTTCGGGCATTGTCCCTTGGTCTCCCTTATCACCTTTCATTAATGTATCTAATTCTTCCATTCCTCTGATTCAGCTAGCTAGTGCCAAGTTCAGTTAATTGGAGCTGGTAACAAGGCCATTGCTATGGTTGTGTTAAAAGAATTTCTCACAGTGATAAAAAAGAAAAGATATAAGATAATGAGCACATATGAGCTCCACAAAAACAGCTCAAAGCCAGCTAATAATAAAAAAGGAAAAGGTAATAAGGACAAAACTTAAGCAATGATTAAATAAGGCTAAAATATGAACAATACTATAAGCAGGTGCAACTTCAAAGCATTAAACATAACAAACTATGCCAACACTAACCTTGACTGCCCCCTGGCAACTGCCCAGCAGCAAGCCCCCCCAGTGACAAGTCCCCTTGCCTCTACACCCATCCCAGGTCTCCAGCAACTGGGCCCCTGCCTGGGCTTCCTTCTTGTTGCTTACCTAGGCTCCATGTAGCCCCTGCACAGGAGCTACCCATAGCGGAGCCAACATCGCACATTGGCCCTGCTGGATCTGGCCTCATACTGGAGGAGGGGTAGCCAGCCACACAGGCAGAGCAGTGGCTGCCCGTGCCCCTTGACGAAAACCCTGCTGAGAACTCACCACAGGGTCTACACTTGTCCCTGGGATCCATCCTGTAGGCACCTCCACCCCAGTATCCCCTACCCTGGGAGGGAACACAGAGCACAATGTACATAGTTTGCATGGGGAAGAAGGTACTTTATTGGTGGTGAGTAGTGTGGCTGGTGGTGGGGTCTGGGTTGAGGGAGGGTGGGTAGGAAGGAGTCAGTTTTTGTGGAGGGAAACAAAGTCGTGCTGAAAACTGTCCACAGAGAGTGTGGTGCTGGGGTTGCACGGTGGACTTGGGTTCTGTGACCAGCTGGTCAGATGGCCTATGGTGCTGAGTACAGGAGGAGGTGGTCCACCAGCACCTCTCTCACACAATGCCTTGGCCCTGCTGATGGGTGTGCGGTGCGCCCAGGGCCTCAGTGGGGGCAGGAGGTTGTTGCTGTCACTGCCCGCACAGCTGGCATTTCTGCTGCCAGGCTTCTTCTGCCTGCCATGTCTCCTCCACCTAGACCTTGTGGAAAGAGGTTCCCCTGGGCCTCACAGATGTTATGCAGCACACACTGCAGTGATGACCTGGGAGATGGCCTCAGCGACCTCAAGGCAGTGGCACCAGCATTCCTTCAGGCTGTGAAAGGCACACTCCAGTACTGTGCAGGCCCAGCCCAGACACCTGTTGAAATGTGCCTGGAAGGGGTCCAGCTGGCTGATGTAGGGTCACATGAGCCAAGGCAGGAATGGGCAGGTGGGGTCTCCAATGAGGAGAAATGGAACCACCGCCTCACCCAGCTGGAGGTCTGGGACACCTGATGCAAAGTGCCTGCTCCCCACCAGGGCTGGCAGGGTGGAGTTCCAGAAAATGTGGGCATTGTGAGCACTGTCAACTCAGCCAGTGTTGATGTTAGTGAAGACATCTTGATGGTCCATGACAATCTGAAACATGACCAAATGGAAGCCCCAGCAGCTGTAGTACAGATGGTCATCATGAGGCAGGCAAGTGATGGGGGTGTGGGTCCTGTCCAGGGCCCCAGTTCACTCTGGGAAGCCTAGGAAATGGTTGTCTGGGTAGTTGAAAATCACCCATGACATCTCCTAGGATGAGCACTCAACTAGATCTGATTGCTCACAAAGCTTGCTTATGTCAAAGAGCTCTATCTCAGGATGTCTATGAGCTGACCAGGGCCAAGGCACTCCTAGACTTGGTTCTGGCCAAAGGGGATGACCTAGTGAGCACCCTGCAGAGTGAAGGGAAACTGGGTGACAGCGACCATGAGATGATCACTTTCTTTATCCACTGCAGCCAGGGAAGTCAGCCAGTAAGGTAGAAATCCCTGATTTTTAAAGAAGCTGATTTCCACAAACTCAGGAGATTGGTTGGCAAGGTGCTCCGGGACCATGGTCTGATGAGGAAGGGAGTACAAGAAGAGTGGCTTTTCCTCAAGGAAGCAATTCTAAAAGCTCAAAGAAAGTCTATTCCCTCTCGCAAGGAAGGCAGCAAAAGTGTTGGGAGACCCCCTTGGTATAAGGAAGTCATGGACCTCCTGAAATTAAAGCGAAAAGCCTACAAAGGATGGAATTCAGCAACAACTACCAAAGAGGAATACTTAGCAGCCACCCCTACCTGTAGGGAGTAGACAGTGAACGCACTAACCAAACATAAATTGGCAGAAACCCACAGCGTGGTCATCACTACCAGGGCCAAGAGGTGGAGCAGTCATCGCATGAGAGGCTGAGAGGCATAGGACTCTTCAGCCTGGAAAAGAGAAGGCTCATGAAGGACTTGGTGGCAGCCTATAAGTATATAAGGGGTATGCATTAGGAACTGAAGAACGTCTGTTCACCAAGGGAACCTAAAGGAAGACAAGGTCTAACTGTCACAAACTGCTGGAAGACCTTTAGACTGGACATAAGGAAAATTTTCTTTGCCATCCGAGTGTCCAAAGTCTGGAATATACTTCCCCAGAAGTGGTGCAAGCACCTACTTTGGATACTTTCAAGAAATGCTTGGATGGTCATCTTGCTGGGGTCATCTGACCCAACTGACTTCCTGCCCTTTGGGCAGGAGGCTGAATCTTGCAAGGTCCCTTCCAGCCCTAATGTCTATGAGATCTATGCTGGGCGCAGGCTCTGGCAACAGAATCACAGAGGTCTACCAGCACACTGCAGCCTGCTCTGGGCCAAAAAGGCAGGTAGTCAGGGAGCACCATGCTGGGCTGCCTTTTAAAGAGTGCCCCGGGCATCCAGGCAGCTGTGGAGCTCCTGGAGGCTCTCCTCTAGCTCCTCCTGGCTACTGCAGGGCAGGAGACAGCCTGGAGCAGGCTACTTCTATATGCAGCAAATAACAGGTGTCACAGCAGAACCACTGGCACAGCTGTTTGAGCACTCATGGTGCTCAGGTCAAGTCCCGAAGGAATGGAAAAGGGCCAGTGTGGTCCCTATTTTCAAGAAGGGGAGGAAGGTAGGATCGAAGTAATTATAGGCCAGTCAGTCTCATCTCCATCCTTGGAAAGGTCTTTGAAAAGATTATGAAGGTTCATGTCTGTAGGCGTGTGGCGGGAAAAATAATGCAGCAGGGAAACCAACATGGATTTGTAGTAGGTAGATCATGTCTGACCAATCTGGTTTTGTTTTATGACAGGATCACAAAGTGCTGATATGCAGGAGTAGAGGTGGATGTCGTTTTCTTGAATTTTAGCAAGGCCTTCAATGTGGTGTCTCATCCCATTCTCATAAATAAATTAAGAGGCGGTGATATAGATGTTTACACTGTCTAGTGGTGGCAGATTGGCTTAATGGTCGCACCCAGAGAGTGGTAGTAAACGGGTTGGTATCGACCTGGAAGGATGTAGATAGTGGGGTCCGGCAGAGTTCAGTCCTTGGACCTGTACTTTTCAATATCTTCATCAGTGACTTGGATGTGGGTGTGAAATGTACTCTGCCCAAGTTTGCAGATGATACTAAATTGTGGGGTGAAGTGCACACTCCAGGGGTAGGGAATGATTGTAGGCAGACCTGGACAGGTTAGACAAGTGGGCAGTACACGATAGGATGCAGTTCAACAAGGACAAGTGCAGAGTACTGCACCTAGGCCGCAAAAATATCCAGCACACCTACTGGCTGGGAAGTGACCCTCTCGGCAGCACAGAAGTGGAAAGGGATCTTGCAGTCATAGTGGACATGAGTCATCAGTGTGATGAAATCATCAGCAAAGCTAACCCCACTTTATTATGCTTCAGCAGCTGCATGACAAATAGATCCAAGGAGGTGATACTTCCCCTCTATGCAGCATTGGTCAGACCGCAGTCAAAGTACTGCATCCAGTTTTAGGCGCCATACTTCAAAAAGGATGTTGATAGACTCGAAAGGATCCAGACTCCTATGGTTAGGGATTTATAGGACAAGCCTTATGAGGAGAGACTGAGGGACCTGGACCTCTTCAGCCTCCGCAAGAGAAGACTGAGAGGTGATCTTGTGGCTGCCTACCAATTCATTAGGGGGATGCAGCAAGGGATTGGAGATGCTCTGTTCACCAGCGTACCTCTTGGGGTAACAAGGAGCAATGGTCACAAACTGACAGAAAGCAGATTTAGGCTAGATATCATGAAAAAACTTCTTCATGGCAAGGGTGGCCAAAATTTGGAATGGGCTTCCAAGGGAGGTGGTGCTTTCCCCTACCCTGGGGGTCTTTATGAGAAGGTTGGATTGGAAGGTTGGATCATTTGACCCCAGCAGTCTTTTCTGCCTAGGCGAGACTCGATGATCTGTTGAGATCCCTTCATGCACATGTAGATGGACCCTGGGAACAGGAAACAACTCCACACATTACCGCACCCCTAACTAGAAAGCCAGAACTCCCCTTTTGTAAATCTGTCTCCTCTATAAGCGTACCCCAGTTCATGTCTTTCACAACTAAGTGTGTTGTAGAAATTTTCTTCATTCTTTTGCTGCTGAGCAGGGTGTTCTCCCAGTATACATCTGCTCTGGATTATAGACCTCTTTTTGTGATCTCTCAATCATCTGTGGGAGAATGTGCTTCTGGACTTCCAACTGTTACTCTTTATGGCTAAGTACAGGCAGTCAAAAAAGCCTGAGGCTAAATTGATTCAGTCTTTGCAGATTAGTCTAAGCTACAAAGAGTGAACCAATAAAGAAAATGAACAGGCATTCACTTTTGATTCAGGAAATGCAGCCACATGCCTGCAGTGGCTCAAGCCAGAAGCTGGGAGTTGCTAGAGCACTGCTTTCTGGAATGCTTTCCATCATGTAGCCATCATCAACTGTGTGTTCACATCCTCTTCCTGCTGCCTTTAATGTTTCTGGCATTTGTAGTCCACACTCGTAGCAACAGGACTCTGCTAGGTTGCTCATTACTTCCTCTTCCTGCTTCCAGGTGCCTCTGGGATTTGTAGTCTAGTCACAGACAGCAGTAAGCAAGCAGGGTAGGTGTAACAGGTGTCCACTCTGGGCCCAGCTAAACGTGGCCCGCACGCCTGTTCCTGGGGCAACCACCTGCTTTCTTTTCTGCCATGCCTTGCTGTTAATTGTTTAATTGA
This sequence comes from Caiman crocodilus, assembly GCA_030014935.1. Classification (NCBI taxonomy): domain Eukaryota; kingdom Metazoa; phylum Chordata; order Crocodylia; family Alligatoridae; genus Caiman; species Caiman crocodilus. The sequence goes on along the minus strand of JAGPOW010000387.1, from coordinate 405,288 downwards.
TGTTAATTAGCAGGAGGCTGCCCTTTTACTGCCCCAATGCCAGGGGGCGCTATCTGCAGCTCCATTTCCTCCCCAACACCGCAGCTCACACCTTGCCGATGGAATTGACTTTGTTCGGTCTGGGCCTTGTTATAATCTGGCCCCTTTTCCTCTCTCTGAGCCCTGTTTGGCCCAGTCTTGTTCTGCCCCCTCTCCTGGGGCTGGGGTCAGTGCACCCGAAATGCTGCACCCTTGCTGGCACTGGGGTCCTTACGCTGCTGTGGGTCCCCTATGAGGCCTCTTCCAGCCCCTAATAGCCTCACCCAAACCACCGGTATTTAAACAGCAACAAAACACAAGCCCCTGGGCTGTAACAAGTTAAAGCCGCCTGGCTAAAACTTCCAGGGCTGGCCCTGCCCTCTGGAGCAGACAGCATAGTCTAGCCCAGGGCTGCAAAGCAGGCTGAGGGACTGTGACTTGACTTGAACCAGGAAGGGGTCGGGAACAAGTTTCATAAACTGGTTTGACCCAAATCAGTTAAGTCTGATACTACATTCAATCACGTTTATCTTAAACCAGTTTCAGCAATTTTGAAATCAGTTTATGTGTACTGAACTTCTATTCTTTTACAGGTTTAAACCAGTTTCTGAGCACTTGTGTAACTTTTGTCCCTAGCCTGCATTACTGTCCAAGCATGCATACTCCTATATCACTCTAACTTATGCTTATCCAACCTATTCTTGAAAGCCTCCAAAGAAGGAGATTCAGCAACTTCCGCAGGCAGTCTAGTCCACTTCCTCACTGTTGTAAGAGGGAATCTAAACTAACATTACTGTGGTCTTCTCTCATTGCAGCCAATGCAATGAAGCAAAAGCCAAAGTGACTGTCTCCATGTACCTCACTCCTTGCTTCAATGACTGTGGAGAGTATGGACAGTGCAGTCTTCTGAGAAGGCATGGCTACCTATATGCTGGCTGCAGCTGTAAAGCTGGTGAGTGTCCTTGGGGGCCTGCTTAGTGGAAGACCTGGCCTGCCTCCAGTGATGCAGAATCCATCCTTCCATTTATAGGGTCTGTGACAAGAACACAGATGAGTCCTGGAACTTCTGTATTTAAAAAGTGGAGGATAAAATGGCAGCAGCCTTCTGAAATGGCAGTGCAGAGACCCAAAAGCCCATGCTAGTGAGAAGCACTGGAACATCCCAGCAGCAGCAGGAACAGCTACCTGTAGCTTGGAACAATTAGAGATGGGCCTGTGGTTGCAGCACTTGCTGCTCTGGACCAGCTTTTCTTCCCCTCAGTAGCATACAGATCCTGTGGCACAAGGAGAGCCATCTTCCTTAGCAGCACTAAAGAACCAGTACTGGGAGCACTTTGGAACCATTCTGTCAGGGAAGCCAGGGTTCTTTTCTGGAGATGTGCAGCATCCCCCTCAATATGCTCCTAGAGTTGTTATTGAGCATGTATCCCAGACTATTATATAGGGCTGAATTTATGATCATGCTGGGTGAGTGGTCCACTGGAGGTGGTGGGACAGGTCCTATTGCCTGCTTATCAAGCAAAGGGCTCTGAAATAGACACTGGTGCTAACAGGACACCACCTGTGACCTAGAGGACAAGCTGGTCACCCTCCTGTAGGGTAGTCCCAAATTCTTCCAACATGCTGCAGTAATCAAGGGCAATTTAATTTCTGGATGGTCTCTTGGGCTCCCAGCATGAGGCAGCCTGTGTGCCATTCCTTGGTTGGGGAAACTCAGGTGATGTTCTGCAGGGCTGGAACATCATCAGTGTGTGTGAACTAATCAAATTGTCCAGAAATGGCTATATGGAGAAAGAACTGTCTTACTCCAGGATTGATGTCTTCTGGAGGGTCATTTCAGCTCAATAGCAGGGAAAAATGTGAACTTCATCATACAGATGCTGGCACCTCCTCTCCCTGTGGACAGCACAGAGCAGGACCTGCTTCTCTGCTACCTTGGTCTAGATTAGCTGCCTTTATGTTGCTGTGAGTGAGAACAGACCTATGGACACCTGTACATGAGCAGCAAGGCTGCTCTGATGTACTGTTATTACAGCACATCAGAGCAGACTTAATTAATTGAGTCTGCTGGAGCGTGGTAATTACTGTGCTCCAAAAGATTTATGTATCAGCATCCCCAAACTGAAAAATGGTAGCAGGGGCACTTTAACAAAAGCTCATTCAAGAAGCTTTAGTTAAAGTGCCTCCACCACCATTTTTCAGTGCAGGGACACTGATACACAAGATGCTTCAGGTGCTTTAATTAGAGTGGCTCTTGGAACCACTCTAATTAGAGTGCCTGTTCCCCCCCCCCATCCCCACGAGCACATGTATAAATGCCCAAAACTCTGTTTCCCCAGGGAGGCATCAGTTTCTGAGAAGCAGAAAGGGGTATAGGCTGTAGCCATGTTGGTCTAAGGACACAGGCAGACACAGAATAGTTTAGGAAAAATGCTGAATCATGTTGACACACAGCCTTCTACTGACTTACCAATACGGACTGAGGTCTTGGCTATCCCAGCTCCTTGTCTGAAGCACAGATATCAAAGTTCAACTTACAGTGGATCATCATGCATTGGGGTATCTTACCTCAACTTATTTTACCTGCTGCCTGCCCTGTGCAGCAGCCTTGTCCTTTCAGCCTGCAGAGCCAGTCTTGGCATGTGGGGAACAGGGAGCAGTAACACCAAGCTGAGATGACAGAGCCACAAGGAAGACCTGATTGTTTGGTCTGCTTTAGTAACCCTGTCTCTGCCTTTGTCCCTGCACTTTGCAGCATTACTCCCTAGGAGATAAAGGAAGTAATTAGCACAGTGAAGTGCAATAATTAATCTGAGGGCATGCAGGATGGCAAAGCTAGAGTCTGTACCTTCTTGCTTTCAAGGAGTTGAGTCACAAACAGCACACAGAAAATCCAGTGATTTTTTTTTTTTGTGAGGTGGGCCCTGTATACTGAACAGCTGCAACAGAGTTGAGTGGTGACTAGTCCCTGCCATTGTTCCAACAATTTTACAGAACCACTAAGACAAAAACATGTCCCTATAGCCTTTGCTCTCATGCTACCACCTGTGTTACTTTATTTCCCAAGGTCTCCAGGCTGGGATATTACACAGGTGGGCTTTTGTCTTTTCTCTCAGATCAAGATAAGACTTTCCAAATATCTTCTATAAACTTTTGAGTGGATCAGAATTTACAGGACCCCTTTTTACTTTCCGGGACTGTCCTCTGGTGAATTCAAGGGAGAACTAGGAAACCTGGAGTGTGTTCACTCTTGATCTATCCATGAGTATTTCCCTGCAGAAGCTGTTTTGTAGAGGGGTAGCCATCCACACCATGAGATCTGCATGCAGTCAGAACTACCCAGCATTGTGAATGCTCAGAGCAAAATGCTGGAAAAGCTGCTGCAGTCTGAAATGGAGTAGGAGGGGTAGGGGGGTTCCAAGAAAAACTCAGTGAATCATTTCAAGTAGGAACTAACATGGACAAAAAACAAAAAGTAGTGGCTGGGCCCAAATTCCAGTCAGCCACATCTTAGTTGTACCATATTGTTTTTCATCCTGGTTTCCTCACTGTGTATAAGTCCTCCTCCTTTGCACCTTTCCTCCAGTTAAGAACAGTATGCCCCAATCAGCTGATCGTATTGGAAATACTGCCTAATGAATTGGGAATGCACATTGTAAATCATCAGAAATACAAAGTGAACATCCACCTACCTATTGCAGCCCATTTAAAGCCATGCCTAATGGCCCTGTGGTCTGGAAATGTGTCTAGGACAAGAGTTAGGTTCTCTTGTGATATTCCTGAATTCTGGAAAAATGGGCTGTGGCAGGGCACTGTGTGTGCCTGGCACTTCACGGGCCTAGAGCTGGCAGCCACCAGGTGCCTGATGAGGGCAGCCATTTTGAATCGGGGGCTGTCTATGTAAACAGGGCAGTTTGGCTGCTGGAGGCAGGTAACAACATTGCCTGGCTGGAGGGTTGTTGAGATCATTTGGAGGTAAGGGAGGAGCTATAGGGAATGGTCAGGAGGCTCCTGGTCCAGGGCATGACTTAAAACTGCACCCTGCTGGGAGTGGGTGGCCTGTTGGGACTCTCAGTGGTGCAGGAGCCCCCAAGAAATGCCAGGCCACTTACCACCCTGGGGAAAGGTGGGTTGGGGTGCCTTAACCCCTAGCCCCCACCACCAGGTGGGTAACCCAGTCTGTGTGAAGGGCCCAGAGGGCAGACCCCTGGAGAGAGTGAGGGGTTAGAGACTCAACCTGATTGAGGGAGTACCCTCAACTGGCCCATGCTGGGGCCAGGACAGTCCAGAGGGCCAGGGGCCTACCATGAGGGATGCCCAAGAGCTGGGGGCCTGACTGGCCTGGAGGTGGGCCAGGCCTGGTAGCCAGAGGTCCTGGGAGGACCAAACTGAGAGGGAAAAATAGCTTCAGGGAGCTAGGTAGCCTGAATGAAGGCAGGGTAGGCTGCCTGAATGGAAGGATTGTGGAGAGGTCCTGTTAGGAGGATTCTGGGGTCCAGGAACAAGAACACCTAGATGCCATCTGCGAGGCTTGGGCTATGGTATAGGGGAGGAATGGAGCCACATATAGAGCCCTGGCATTGGGACAGTAAATGGACAGCCTCCTGCTAATTAACATCACTTAATTAATTATTAACAGCAAGGTGTGGCGGGCAAGAACATGGGCGGTTGGCCCAGAAACAGGTGGGCAGGCCAAGGTTAGATCGGTCTCGAGCAGGCCCCGTTATATGGGCCAGTGTGGGATAAATTGTGGACAACATCCTTTCTGAGGCATGCCACATTTGTTGTGTATTCTGAGAACACAGATATGGCTGGATGAAGGTTTCAAATCACAGGTATAACCATGTAAACTGGGACTCAGTAGTTAATGGCTACAGTGTACTGACTGTAAAATTTCTGCTCCTTAGGAAATGCTTATGCTGTAGACTTGTTCCTTAAAGCAAATTAATAGCCCCTGGAGCACAGAAGGTTTTGTGTACAAAGTCTCATGTTGGGGCATACTTAATTGGCTAATGTCTGTTGGAAACTTTAAGGCTGCAGCAGAGGGAGTCTTTCTTCACAGTAGTAGTCCTCCCATTCCCTGCCAAAGGGAGCTGCTGCTGCAGAGCTTGGGGTTTCAGGAGTTGGGGAATAGGCTGAGAGGTACTTCAGGGAAGAGGAGACCTATGAGAAGGTATGGAATTAGTTTCACCTTGGTTGAGTTTGCTTTGCTAGGTAGTCCTCAAAGTAGCTCTCAGTGTTACAGTAAGCCAGAGAGATGTGGCAGCAGTTTCAGATGCAGCATTCAACCTCTCTGTCGTATGCCAGGTTGGAGCGGATGGAGCTGCACAGATGACACTAAGGCCCAGTCTGAGGGCGCACAGAATCTGGCCACCCTCCTGCTTACACTAAGTAACCTCATGTTCCTGCCAGCTATTGTTGTTGCTGTTTATCGCTACTACTTGGTGGAGGCCTCCATCTACATCTACACCATGTTCTTCTCCACGGTAGGCTTTGTCAGATCATTATATTACCTATCAGTAGGGGTGTGAAGCCTTGGCCCTGGGGAAAAGTACATAGCTACTCCACTCCCTTCTTTGAAGTACCAGAATTCTGAAGGCTGCAGCTCTGTACCTCACTGAAAAAATTCAGTGGGAGAGCGTTTCCTTCCCATCGCCTCATAGGACTTCCAAGAACACTTGCTGAACACTTGCTGTGTATGGGCAGGATCTTCTAGTGAACAGCAAGCCTTTAAAATAGTCCTATGCATCTCTGTGCCAGCATGGATGCAACCCAAAGCACAGTATAGGCAATACCTTTGTCAGCCTGGCCATGTCCGAGTCATATATGCAACACAGCTTGACATTGGCCAGTGGGAACAAGAGCAGAGCCACTTCAGAGCTTAGGGTCATTTATGCAGGGTATAATTATTCTCTGTCTTGGCAAGATCAAGATGTGCTGCTCTTTCACTAGGACACTAGCTGGATGCAAACCAGTTATGCTTCTATGTGAGAGATGTGTCGCATACATCAATAGCTTACACTCTGTCTTGGCTATATGAGCCTGTATTTCAGTGGAAGGGATAATGGCTGTGATAGTGGAACTATATGCTGTTGGAGGCGTTGCCTTCCTCTTAGCATATCCAAAGTATGATACTTCCAGTACTGGGATGGCCCCTCCACTCTAGCACAGCAGAGACATCATCAGACAAATCTGGGGTTTGGTCGCAAGTGTTGTTATTAATTTTTATCATGCTGAGTACAGTAAACCCAACACACAGTGGGACAACTGGCCTTTTGTGGCGGAGACAATAAACCAGACTAGCTGATGCTGCAAACTAATTCCATGGAAATAGTTTGGGGAGGAATGCTAATGGATGTTCCTGTTATATCTTGACCCAATGCAGTTTCCAAAGGGTAAGAGGCTGCCCATAATCACTCCCATCCTTTCACACTTTGGTCCTACCAGTGAACTGCAGAATAATCCCAGGACTGAATCAAAGGCTGTTTATTGTGTGGTTTCTTTTGTGGCTTGATTTTTTTTTCTTGTTTTTTCACTCAAAAGATTCCATAGTTGCCCTTGTCTTCTTTCAGCTGAAGAATTTTAGCAAGCTTTTGTGGGGACCTGAACAGTGATCTGCTTTGGGGTGGACTGCTGAGCATGCATAAAAACAAACATTTCCTCCCCTCTTCATTTAACGTGCTTTTCAACCACAAACATGAGTCCAGGACAGAGGCTTCATATAGCTAAGGACTGAACAGTGTACCTCCTTGAGATGCTTCCTCTGTAGAGCTGTAGTTCCACATTTCAAGCTTTTCCTATTTCTTTCCCCAAGCACCCTTTCCAAGGAGTCTGGTTAAGGCAGGCTGGTCTTTATTGTGTTCTTCTCTTATCTCCTGGCTCTAGTTCTACCATGCATGTGATCAACCAGGAGTTGCTGTGATGTGTATCATGGATTACGACACATTGCAGTACTGTGATTTCCTGGGCTCCGTGGTTTCTGTTTGGGTGACAATCCTGTGTATGTCCCGAATGAAAAAGATCTTTAAATATGTAAGTAGCTTGTATTTAGTGCACTAAAATACCTCCACACTGCAAAGGTAGTTAGGAAATCCCAGAAGTAACATGGTTCTACCTTGTGTTATTACTTCCATACTGCAGTGGCCATTTGGATATGGTTCCTACAACCTGGAATCACGGATTGTTCCATCTCATTATCCTCTGTTCTCCCTATGTACCTATCCAAGGCCAACTTCGTAGAAAAGATGCATCAGGCTGATTTTTTTTTTTTTTTTTTTTTTTTTTTTTTTTTTTTTTAAGCAGCACACTTAATACAATTAGTGCACTATGGCTGCCTTATGCTGGCATTCCTGAGAACTGGGCCATGCAGCATGCATGCTGTATCACTATAGGGCAGGAGTTGGCAACATTCTCAGGCTGCAGTTTGCAACCCAGTTTCCACCGTAAGCAACTACTTCCTTGCTGCAGTCACAGCCATTCCTGCTCTGTGCTTCCCCCATGCCCTTCATCTGCCTACTGCAGCCTCTGCCAAAAAATATGCCACCGAAGTGTGGTAAATGACAATTTGGAGCAGCCGATTCGGCTGCAATAGTAAGCAGAAGCGACAGTGGGGGTCTAAGAGAGCGGCCCTCCACACAGAGCAGGGATGGCTGGGTGGCAGCAGGGAAGTAGTTATTCAAGTGTTAGTCAAGCACTGAACATGGAAAAAACCCTATAGCAGGGCAGCAGCCAGGGACTGGCATGCCGTTAGTAAAACATGGGCTGGATCCAATCTCCATGCAGGCCAGATCTGGCACATGGGCTGTAGGTTGCCACCCTCTGCTGTTGGGGGTTAGCTATTTTGTATTTGCATTTCTAGAGAAGCTGAGAGATTTCAATTTCTTTAATTGATGGGTCCTAAATAGTATAGTTCAGCAGGTGTGTCACTATCTGGGACCTAATCCAAAGTCACATAGTCCATGAAATTTATGAGCTTTGACTCAGGTCCTTGGTATCTTAGCAGCAATGACTTCCTGAAAGCCAAAGTCTCTTGGCATCACAAGCTCCATACCCTGCTAATTCCTCCTCTGTTCTCTTTGACGTGCATTGATGTTAGAGGACCTTGGGGTTTACCAGTTATAAATATTCAGAACTGATGGTTCTGGTACTGGGCTTCATGTCTGTCAAGGCAACGTAAAGTTCCCAACATAGACCTGCTCAAGGGGCTGGCCTTCTATCTTCTGTCACAGTGCCATAGCTCCCACCTTTTTGGGATGTCAGAAAGCAGAATGTGCTTCTGGGCTAATGAAGAATAGCTGCCACTTTGTCCTAGTCATGGTTCCTTGTCCTCAGACTGAGTTTGGCCCATGAGGGCCTTGTCACTGTTGCCCTAGCAGAGCTGTGATGGAAAACAGGACCCTTCCTGCATAGGTCTCTGCTCAAGGGTGGTTGGAGTCTTCAAACTTAACAACTCCTTAAAAATGTATAAGGCAGATCAACACCCAATAGAGTGTATTTACACGGCAGTCACTGAAGCAAGGGAAAACAAGTTTTATAATGAGCTCGGTGCTACCCCAGTTACACTGCACCCAGCACTTATCATAGAATCATAGACAAGTAAGGCTGGAAAGGACTTCCAGAGGTCATCTAATTTAACTGTCTGCCTGAGGCAGGATCTTCCCTATCCAAACTGTCCTAGACAATCCATAATCTAAACTCTACAAAAGACTACCATCAGCCCTGACACAACACAAACCTAACACCCTAAGCTGCCACAGGTAATTCAGGGGAATCATGATAGCCAACATCTTGCTTCTATGAAATGTTGTCAATATACATTCGAGAGATTCCTACTAGCAGGCCATGTCCCCTGCTACAGAAAAAAGCAAACCCCGCCACAATCCATACCAGTCTGACATAAAGGTAAAATTCCTTCCTGACCCTAAACATGCTGATCGGTCTGACCCTGAATGGAGAGTCATGACCCTCTATCCAGGAACCTCCGGCTTGGTTCAAGGAGGAACATTGGCACACCCTAGTCAGAGTCCCCAGTCTTGGCTTTAGTCAACAGCCAGTACCTCTGATGGAGGCTTAAAAATTCCCTGACACACATAGCAGAAAGGGAGGTACAGGGGCAACCAGTAAAGCCCAGAAGTATGGGAAATACCCATAGTAGAACATAAGCATAGCTACACCTAGATCAGTGCTGACCAGTAGCTTCTTGTGGACTCTCGATGACTGGAAGTGTTCAACTTCCCTAGGCAGCCTATACCACTGCCTCATTCTAACAGTGAAGAAGTGTTTTCAGATATCCACTCTAAACTAAACTTGCTGCAACTTCAAGCCATTGGTCTGGGGTCCTCCCTGAGCAAGAAAGAAAAGGTGCTTTCCTGCTTCTTTACGGCAGCCCTTCAAGTATTTGAAAACTGCTGTCATGCCCCCACTTGTACCTGAACTGGCAAGTTTCAGTGGATTAGTCGGGGGGGGGGGGGAGTGTATGTATATGTGTACGTGTATGTACTCACTCGCTCATTAGCAGCAATTCCAGGATTTAATAATTAGCTCTCCAGGAAAATATGCAATAATTCCAGTATAACTGTCTGAACTACAGGGCTTCTGCTGACACTGCCCTCACAGTCTTAGAGGAATCAGGGATTGCCCCTCATCACACCCCAGTTGACAGCTGTTCCAACACAACTCTGTAATGTGGCCCTGGCCTTTGAGAGCCAAAGCATGATGGAACCCAGCTGAATGGGTCCATCTGATTTTCGCAGTCCAGGCACCCAGTACCACTGCCTGTTTTGCCTTTTGATGTTCCTATTCTTCATTTGTCAACCTGGTCTGGGAGCTGTTTCAGACGTACTGTTTCAGAGTCACATAGTTAGAAGGAGGCATCTGGAATGTGAAGCTTTTGCCTTCCGAGGCCAAAATGTCTGTTTTTATGCAGCACTAGGCTATACTGTTCCAGGGCTCCCTGTCTCCCAGAACTTCTCAGCAAGAGTGTTGTGTTTGAAAATAATGATGCTGAGATAGAGCACTGAATACTGCATTGTCAAAGGTATATTAGCAGGTGTTTTCCTGATGTTAGCATTGTTGTCTTATCTTGACCAGATTCTCTTTGTCCTGGGGACCTTGTTTATAGCCATGTCCCTGCAACTGGACCGCAGAGGCGTGTGGAACATGATGGGCCCCTGCCTCTTTGCCCTCATTGTCATGATTGCAGCATGGGTAAGTGGCCACCATGGGTAATTAGAGCCCCTCTGAGAGTCGCTCTGATTAAAGCACCTGCCACATCTCATATATCAGCATCCCTGCACTTCAAAATGGTGGCAGGGGCACTTTAATTTAAGCTCCTCAAACAAGTTTTAGTTAAAGCACCCCCACCACCATTTTAAAGTGCAGGGGTGCTGATACATGAGACATGGACTAATTAGCACGCTTCAGCGGACTTGATAAATCAAGTCTACTCTGATGCTCTGTGATTACAGCACATCAAAGCAGCCTCCCTGCACATCTACAGTCACCCCTAGATCTGCTTTAAGAGCATAATTGTGCAGGCTATGTCTCTATGGGCTCAGTGATGAGCATGGGTCTGTTCATAGATTCATAGATTGTAAGGGGCTGTAAGAGACCTTGCAAGATCATCGGGTCCAGCCCTCCTGCACTAGGCAGGAAAGACAACTGGGGTCAGGTGACCATCCAGTCTCCTCTTGAAGATTTCCAGGGTACATGATTGCACCACCTCTAGAGGACGTTTATTCCACAGTCTGGATACCCTAACTGTGAAGTTTTTCCTAGCGTTAAGCCTGAAGCCATCTTCCAGGAGTTTGTGACCATTACTCCTGGTTTTCCCCAAGGGTGCCCTGGTGAACAATTGTTTGCTGAGCCCTTGATGTAGTCCCCTGATGTAGCGATAAGCTTCTACCAAGTCCCCTCTCAGCCTCTCTTTCTTAGGCTAAAAAGGCTCAACTCCCCCAGCCTTTCCTCATATGGTTTGGCTTGCAAGACTCTGATCATACAGATGGCTCTTCTCTCGACTGTCTCAAACTTTGCTAACCCTTCTCTGTTTTTGTGCCTTCAGGTTTACTACAGTATGAAGGAACAGCACTGTTACCCTTCCTCATGGAAGCGCTGGGTTTTCTACCTCTTTCCAGGGATGACTTTGGCTCTTGTAGCCCTCTCAATATATGCATTTATGGAAACTACTGACAACTACTACTACACACACAGCCTCTGGCACATCCTGGTGGCCAGTAGCGTGGCATTCCTGCTCCCACCACAAGACAAACACAAGAAGCCCTGGGCCTGGTCACAGAAGCTCATCTGCCGCTACCAGATCTGCCAGAATGACCGTGAGGAGCTGTACACAGTGACCTGAGTCAGGCATGAAGGGCACCAGGCCAGTGGGTTGAAGAGTTTGCTTGATAAGCAAACCTACCTACAAGGCATGCTTACAGCTCTGCTAATGTGCTCATTTGTTAGCAAGGGCAACACAGTGGCAGAAGCTGGCCTCTGTCTTTGAGGCAAGAGCATGAACTGGAGTCCCTCCCTGCCAATATGGTGGCTTCTAATCATTATAAAGAAAGGAATAGCCTTCTTTTGCACATCTTCAAAAATACAGAAGATCCATTCCTCTCCTGCCATACCAGTTTGTGGTGCATGCCACAGCAAGTGCTTTGGCACAGCACTCCTGCCACTCCTACTATAGTCTCCAGCACAATGTCTGGTCATTCTTCCTGGAGTCTGTGATTACACCTTGATTTACTGTGAGAATGACAAGTACCCAAGCTGAGGCCAGCAGGATGTCATGGTACTGTGTTCTTTTGGGGAAGGGGAAACATCCTCAAAGGGTTTGCCCTAGACCCTTGGTCCCTGTTTTAGCTGTTAGCCTGCTCCATCACCTAGACCATGTGGGTGAAAGGTAAAATGTTCCTCTTGTGTGAGTAGTGCTGATGCTGAGGGTACCAAGGAGGGGATGACTCAGGCTAGGCCCAAGTTCATTGGGGTTCATTGCAGATAGGGGGTAAGGTCCAGTGATGATACCATACCACATAGGGCAGTGCCAACATACAGCAAAATCCTCGCCCCTGTCTACACAAGACACTGACTGCAGCGACTTGTGCTGTAGTATCACATGGAAACTGACACGACACTACTGTGCCGTCTTAGACTACTGCACAGTCAGCTTTACAAAAAAGCCAGCCATTGGTGCAACTGTGAAGTAACTCAAGTTACTGCATAGTCATTCAGTACTTGTTTATACAAGTAGATGACTGCACAGTCAGCATCTTGTGTGGACATGGCCGTTGAGAATGACATTTAGAGCAGAGCTGGGAAATAAGATTGACTCAGATCTCAAAGTGGGGAGGGGTTCAGATGCCGGGTTTGATGCTAGAATATTCAGAAATATATTTAACTGAGCTTCTATTTGTTCCTTCTCCATGAACTCTGGGGGAGTCTGGCATCTGCCATTATACCCGTTCTTTCTGGGTGACCATGTTAAGCATTTTTTTCCTTGTCCTTTGTGTCCTAGTTCTTGGTGACAGCACAGAAGAGAAAAATAGTCAGGACTCCTGTGAAGAAGCATAATGGTAGCTTTGGGATGACAAATGAGTTAGGCTGCCCCTCACTGAGCATGGCTCTATACATACACCTCTTGCAGTATCAGGAACAGAAACTGTTGGGTGCTATTGTAAGTCCAGCTACTGCATTTTGGCTTCAGTCCTGGTGTTAGACATTCAGTCTTGTGATCGTGCAAGACTCACAGGGCCTGGGCATTCCAAGGTTTAGAGCTAGCACCAAATACTATGGAATACTCAGGTTGTTTTCAGGTTTGAAACTATCACACAGTGCTTCTAGACTGTAGGTAAGTACCCTCTAATATGAGCCCTGTTTCTCATACAAAGCATGATTAAATCAACATTTGTAGGCATATTTATCTATGTACATACTGCTCAGCTCTATCATGAGTACCAATCATTGGCTGTCCAGTCTTTCAGCTGTATCTGTGAGCCTAGCTAATTGCCTAGTTTGGGCATGTGTGTGTACAGGTAGCATCTTAGTCTCATGGATGCAGCTGCCCCAAGAAATTTGGGAACAATTGACTTTAGGCCCTTTTATCAAGTATTCCATGTCTGTGGGTCCCTCATGCATTATACTGGGCATGTCTACAAATGCAATTAATGCAACTGAATATTCTCTGGTTCCATCTAAGCTGGAGTAAACTCTTGCTGATGTCATTTACACATGTATTTAAACAGATGGTGCGAGTTGTTGTAGATGAGGTTTCAACCTGAAACTCCTATATCTTAACAACTTGCTCTAACCAGAAAGCCAAAGGCTAGGCATTGACTAGAGCACTTCAAACCTCTCTTACTAAAGCTAGCCCACTGGGCAGACAAGGGAGAAGCTACATGGGGTCAAAATAAGAACAAGGCAGATGAAAGATGGCTCTGTGAGATGAATTCTCCTTTGGAAAGTGAGGCTCTTGGGCTCTGGTCTTGGTCTCTGCTCCCAACTAGGGCAGAAACTATACCAGTGCTGTTTATAGAATCAATTTTAAAGGCAGGGAACTATGGGTCAGCATCAGGAAGAGGACTGGAGCGTACTCCAGCTAGTGCCTGGGCTGTGGCATGGTAGTTCTAATGCTTTCCTGGGAAGCAGACAGCATAGATTCAGACTCCTCTGGGTGATGGAAGCCTAGAAGCTGGATCTCCTATTTCCTGCATCAGGGTAAAAGAGGTGTTGTTGGTTGTAGCCGGGTTGGTCTAAGGTGATAGGCAGACACTACCCAAAGAATCTTGTCTGCCTCAGGATGAAAGTCATCTTCCATCTGATTTCTGACAAGAAGAGCAGACATCATTCTAAAGAAAGAACTGGAATACAGCAAAAAAATGTGAGAGGAAAACCAGTAGAGCAGAGTGCAAATTGTTGAGATGTAGGAGATGAAGATTGAAACCCCTGTTCCTACTTGTGTGTTTAAGAGTAGTAATATATTGCACTGCTGGATACCACATGTATCTGGAGGGATTATCTGGCAATGCAGTAAATTAGTCTGCTGCACCCCAATTGCCATGCACATGGAGATGGTGAGGCTTTACTGTGCAGCATATTAGTCTGCTGTGTAGTAAAGCATCTTGCAGATGCATCCACTGAGAAATTAAATATAGAGCAGCAGCTCCCTTTAAGTAGTAGGGTCAGAACTTGTTTTGGGGAAGGGAAGAGGTAGCTCTTCTGGCAGAGTGGAAGTGAAGCCTAAAGCCTAGTGCTAGTAGCTTGCACCCATGCTCCAGAGCATGGCTGACCTGTAGGGTATGGACAGCAGAATTGCAGGTGTTTTTTGGTTTCAGGCAGCTGTGCTTTGCCTCCATGGTAGGACATGCTTGGTTCACATTGACCTTACGGGTGGGTGTGTGGACATGAGAAGCTATTGGCTGCTCCCTCTGTCCATCTCTGTTATACAGTGAAGGATCTGAATCCATTATTCCCTGCTTTTACTGCTAAGCTGTAGTACATTTCACAGAGGAAGATTAAGCCCCTAAAACCAAAACAAAGCACAGACCAGGCTAATTTTTTCATTTTCATTTCCCAAGTGTCAAGTCAGCAGTTACTAGAAATAGATTAGAAACCACTGGCTTCTCTGAGATTTTTCATGATTGCATGAATGGTTGAGTGTGGGTAGCTTGGGAATGGAGGGGGACTCTGAGAAGGAGGCTCCATATGCTGACCCTCTGTATCTTGCTGAACATAGTTAACCAGTCGTTCTACCTGGTGTTACCTAGGTCTCCCCTCATACAGGCTGAATTATTTGCAGGTATAGCTGAGATCACATTCATATGAAAGTCTCTATGCCTGCTGAGCATAGGACCACCACAAACATAACTGTAAGAGCAAAGCTGCAACAGCACCTATTTGTGCGAGTATTTTTGAGCTGTAGGAATTGGAGCCAGTATCTGTATGTCTAGCCTGGTTGAGGTATTATTGAGTTAAGTGTATCGTACTTGCTGTTCCTTCAGAAAAGGTAATTGTTTCTTTCCTTGTAGATATCTGGTATAATATTATATTTTACATATATGCAATAGGGAATCTGACTGCTGTTTAAGGCATCAAGCATCCTATAAAATTCTCAGTTGCACAGCTTAAAAACCACATTTGAGAGATGGAAAAAGAGTACATGTTTAGGACATATTCCCTGGTTTAAAGGAAATAGGATTGTTTTGTTTCTGAAAAACAACCCAGCTACTTATACTTTAATGCTTTAGCCTACTAGCAGATAATCCAGCTCTCAGGTAATTCAGAGTTTCTACAAACTGATCTGCAGGGGTGCCGATATGGGTTTGGCTCAGGTAGACTCAGAGATGTGCAAGCTGAGTTATTCTCCATCTTTCTTTAAACCCTGAAGTAAAACAGGAGCAGAGTATTTCACATTGGCTGCCATATTTTTCTACAGATATTTTTCAAATGGACATACAGAGGAGTGAGTAACACTTGGTGTACCTGCATAAAAGTGGTAGGAAAAATGGTTTTCTGTTGGTGGCTATAGAAAAACACTTTTATTTCCTCAGTGCTACAAGTAATCAGAGAATCCAAGAGAAAACGCTGAGTGGTAACACTAAGTGGTAACCTCAAGTTCCAGGCTACATGAAGACAGGATTTTTATACTGTTCCAAATCTAGCTAATTTTCCACTGGTATTTCTGTTTTGCTGCTATAGACTTGGGGATGTCTGTGATTGTCCTGTTAGGCTCCTGTAGAAATGCCATCATTAGTAATTTTGTACCTCTCTACATAAAATTTCACATACTCCAAGATTTCTCAAAATCCACTTTTTAGCACTCTCTCTTCAGTTTTTACAAGTTAATTGTAAACTGAGCACTTGGCCTTTGGGGGACTGTAATGCCGTATTTGCAACCCTTTTGTACACACATGTAGATGCACTCTGTTCTTATTAATGCTCAGCAGTAGGCTCTGGAATTTATTGCTGCCAGATGCATGTCTGCACATGTGCCTGGGATTGCAGCATGTTGAGCCAGAGCAGCCCCAGCTCATGGAGGACCCCCGGGCTGTTCTTCCTAGCTTAGTGTGCTGCAGAAGGATGAGCTGTGGCACAAGGGTGCTTCAGTGCAGGGCTAGCCAGCAGGCAGCGGTGCTTACTGGTCACATGTACACGAGACACTGACTGTGCAGTAATGACTAATAGAAACAAGTAATAAATGACTATGCAGTAATTGGAGTTACTGCTCAGTAGCATCGCTAAACAGCTTTTAGGTGACGCTACTATGCAGTAGCTCATTACTGTGCAGTAGCACCACATTACACTTCATGCCATGCAACTTTACTGTGCAGTAATGAGCTACTGTGCAGTCAACATCTCGTGGAGACATGGTCACTGCAGCTGATTAGTTTACTGCACCATAAACAACTCATGTAGATGCACCCACAGTGCTGCAGTTAGAGCTAAGTGCTGCACATTAACTAGTTGGAGCAATAATACTCTAATTTATACCTTTTTCTTATAGTTTTAAATGCTGTGAAACAGTGAGCTTTGGGAGGGGATGGGATAAAACTGTAATTTTATTAGTCTTATTCTTCATCGACAACACTATCATTAGATTAAATAATTTTAGTGGGAAAAAGTATATTTTGTGAATTACCTCAAGTAGAATTTAAGCAAATTGCTAGTATTTTAAGGTATGTTTGGAGATTATTTTTTTGGCTGTATTTCTGTGATTTGATTTTTATTTTATATGGTGAATTTTAAAGCTTATTGTTTTATAACTTAATTGTACTTGAAGAGGTGTGATCTGCATTGCACTTTCTTGGCATTGAATTTTGTACATCTAGGTTAGGGAAGGAAATTGAATAAAAAGCAAAATGAAGTTCTGCTGTCTATCAGTCTTCCATGTTTCTCAGCACAGAAAATTGCAATATAAATTTTCCCCTTCACACTAGTACAGTGGTTCTCAACTGGAGTGCTACAAGATCCCATCTGAGTCAGTGCCAGATTTAGGCTTAAGCTATTTAAGATGCAGATTAGGGCCTCACAATATGAGGAGCCTCTAAATAAGAAAAAAACTGGATATTTTCATTCTAATATGACAAAAACATACATATATATGGCGGGGCTGTGTGAAATTTCACCTGGTGTTTCATTTGAAAGTTGTTTTGATTCATCCACACCTGAAGATAGGAGGGTAATCCAGGCTGACCTGGACAGGCTCAGCAAATGGGCGGACAACAACTTGATGGTGTTTAACCCTGAAAAATGCAAGGTTCTCTACCTTGGGAGGAAAAACCTGCAGCATCCTTATAGGCTCAGCAGTGTTATGCTGGCTAGCACTACAGAAGAAGGAGGCTTGGGGGTCATTAATTGACCACAAGATGAACATGAGCCTGCAACACAATGCTGTGGCTAGTAAAGCGAGCAAAATGCTGGCTTGCATCCATAGATGCTTCTCAAGCAAATCCTGGGACATCATTCTCCCGATGTACTCAGCCTTGGTGAGGCCACAGCTGGAGTAGTGCGTCCAGTTTTGGGCTCCACAATTCAAAAAGGATGTGGAGAAGCTTGAGAGGGTGCAGAGGAGAGCCACGCACATGCCCAGAAGTCAGGAAAACAGACCTTACGATGACAGGCTGAAATCTATGAGGCTCTTTATTTACTGTCCAAGCCCCCAAGATCTGGAACAGCCTGCCATCGGAGGTGGTTCAAGCACCTACATTGAACACCTTCAAGAGTAAATTGGATGCTTATCTTATTGGGATCCTATGACCCCAGCTGATTTCCTGCCCTTTGGGCGGGGGGCTGGACTCGATGATTTTTCAAGGTCCTTTCCAGTCCTAGTGTCTATGAAATCTCAAGCTCAAAACAGTAAAATCGAAATGAAACAAAAGCCTTCAAAAACAGCTTCAGAATGAAACAAGGAGACTCTAAACGTTTTCAAAATTCCGAAACATTCCGAGTTTCAAAGCCAGGCTTACTCGGCGTCGGTGCCGGTCCCAGCTGACGGCAGCAGCTTTCTGTCATTGGGCAGGCAGATCGGGCTTATCCGCACCCCAGGAGAGCTGCGGCGGCTGTGCCAGATGCTTCCCAGGGGTCTGGGTGGGCTCCTGATCTGTCTGCTGGATGACAGAAGACTGCTGCTGCCTGCTGGCCCCACCTGGCAGCACTCATCTTTCCAGCCCTGGCTGCTGCTGGCCCTAGGCAGCAGCCGGATCAGGGACCTACACCTCTGACAGCAGTCCAGCAGAGCCCCTGTGGTCCTCCCGAGGTTGCAGGCAAGCCTCTGGTCTGCCTGCTGGATGACAAGAAGCTGGTGTTGCAGCACTGATCTTCCTGGCACTGGGTGCAGAATAGCAGGCAGGCTGAGAGCAGGAGACTGCCCTCATCACAGTACCCACTCTTGTCTCAAGGCGTAGAGGTATGCCGAGTTGCCTCACCTCTTTCCCCTTGCCCCAAGGGGTCATCCAAACCCTCCCTCTCTGCTTTGGGGCTCTTGTGGACCCTCTGAAACAACATCACAAAAGGAAAAAAGAAAGGAATAGTTGGGGCACGGGGCTTCAGCCTGCTCCACTCATAGGTCCTGTGGTCCTCAGGGTCCCTCAATGCTGTTCTCCTTGGCCTGGCTGCCCAGTCAAGTCCCCCTGGGACACAAGCCCCCACCCCCTCCGATGCCTTGGGGTGCTTCGAGTCTTTGGCTCAGTGACCTTGTGTCCATTGATTTTTGGTTGCCTGGTTTACTATATCTGACAGTCTGTCTTCAGCTTCGCACCTATATAAAAAAATCAGCCAAGGTGTTATTTTTTCTGGGGCAATGTAGTATTTGAAATTTGAAAGGTTGCAGGGCCAGGGCCCACCTGGTTATCCAGATGTTATTAGTTTTGGCCCTGCTCAACCACTGTAGGAGTGCATGATCTGTTATAAGCTTGAACTCCCTCCCCCAATAGTAACGGAAATGCTCCACAACCCATCAAATCGCTAAACATTCCCTCTTTAAAATAGGGAATCATGTTTCCACGGTGAGCAGCTTATGACTTGCATAAGCTATGGCTCTTTTGATTCCATCATCTTCTTGAGTCAGGATAGCTCCTATGGCTGTGTCTGAGGCATCTGTCTGTAAGATAAAATGTTTGTGAAAATTGCGTGTATATATTACTACGTCTTCACATAATATCTTCTTTAGGAGCTTGAAATTGTGCCCCATTTTTATGGTCCATCTTATGGCTCCCATTCTTCACCCTTTCAGAGCTTCTGCGAGTGGTGCCACCAATTCTGAAAAATGGGGCACAAACAGACAGTAATAATTAGTCAACCCCAGGAAGGACCACAGTTGCCTGTGGTTTTGAGGCACTGTAAAATTGTGAATAGTTTCTACTTTATCTGCTAGCGGCCTGTTGGTACCCTGCTGTACTAGAAAGCCCAGGTACTTTGTCTGTCTCTGGGCCGCCGCGCTCTTCCACACGTTTACAGTCATCCCTGTGTCTTGTAGTTCCAAGAGTATGGCTCATAGCGCTCTCTGATGTTGGGCCCATGTCCAGGTGAAGATGACAATATCATCAATATAGGCTGTGGGATAGATGGCATGTTGTGTCAGGATCCAATTCATTAAGTGTTGAAACGTCGCTGCCACCCTGTGAAGATGGCATTCGAATGAACTTGTATGTGCCTCATGCGGTCCCAAATACTGTCTTCACTCGGTCTCCTTTGGCCACAGGCATCTGCCAGTACCCCTTAGCTAAATCGAGCATCATGATACAGTATGCATTCCCTACATGCTCCACTAGCTCAGCTACATGAGGCATCAGGAAGGTGTGGAAGACTGCCACTTTGTTCAGACAACAGTAGTCCGCACAGGTAGTGGATCCATCCGGTTTTGGGACAGGGACCAGGGGGCTCTGCCAAGGGCTCCATGATGGCTGTATCACCCTTTGCTCTAACGTTTTCTTAATCTCCTTGTAGATCTGTCCAAGAAAGTGGTGGGACACTGGCTGCCACTTCTGTACTATCGTTCCCAGTGGGGTGTTTATTGTGTGGCACACTCCCTTAGCCCATCTAGGTTCTTTGCAGAAGATGTTTCTGCAGTTATGTACCAGCATCTTCATTTCAGCCTTCTGAAAGACTAAGAGTTCCTCACTTATCTGGACTCAGTCTTCCAGTCAGGCCACGGACTCCTCTCTAGCTAGTCCCTGCGGTCCTAAGTCCTCCACTTTGCCCTCTGTAAACAGGGTCCATCCTTCAGGCCTGAGCCATTCTTGTAGGAGGTTTATGTGGTAGATCTGTCCTTCCTGCTGATGCCCCGGCCTGTGGGCCTCGTAATCCACCAGGTCAGCTCTGTGAATCGTCCCGAAATGGCCTTGCCACTCTGTTAAGAGCTTATTTGCGGATATTGGCAGGAGTACCAGAACCCTCTGGCCAGGCCTGAACTCCGTTTCCTTTGTGTGCGCATCATACCTAGCCTTCTGTCGCTGTTGCAGTTCCTGGAGGTTGTCCCTGGTCAAGTTCTGTACCAGCTGTATGCATTGTCAGAATTCCCTCTGGTAGATACCAGGGGCCCTTGCATTCCCTACATCCTGCTCCCATGCTTTCCATAGCGCCTGCAGCAGCCCTCGGGGCTGGTGTCCCAAGATGAACTCAAACAGTGAGTACCTTGATGAGTCCTGTGGGGTGTCTTGGATAGAAAACGAAATTAAAGGGAGCAGTATGTCCCATTTCTGGGGATCACCCTGTATACACCATCACAACATCCTCTTTATAGTATCATTGATATTTATGAACTAAATATTTATATTTAGTCCATAAATGTCTATATTTAGACATTGGATTTATGACACATTATAAACTGCCTGACATCCGACTTCCCAGGTACTTCTCCACTATTCATCCCTCTTCTCCCCCTCCCCCCCCCCCCCGCCTCTGC
>JAGPOW010000387.1:362221-382387 GCA_030014935.1 Caiman crocodilus | reverse complement strand
CCCTCAGTGCCTCGTCAACTAGCCTCCTGAGCTCTCCGAAATTGGCCCTTTTGAAATCTGGGACCCTAGTCCTAGTGTGGGCCCTATCTACAGTGCGCCGGATTCTATCAGGCGGTGGTCGCTGTCTCCCAGGGAGTCGCGTACCCGGAGCGACCACCGCCCTGCAACCAGATCATCCCCTGAGACCAGGACCAGATCCAGCAGCGCATCCCCCCTGGTAGGGCCATGTACCTCCTGGACCAAGTGGAGGTCCTGCAGCTCTGCCAGGAACCTCCTGGACCTCTCAGACTTGGCTGTCCTGTTCTCCCACACTGGAAACAGACCATCTCTTTTGGCCTGCTCCTGATAGGATTCTGCCTCCTCTCGATGTCGCATGAATGAGTGTTTCCTGGGGTCGGTGCTGGCTTCTCTTGGCTATAGACGGTCTTGGATGCAGCAAAAGCCTCGGCCAGTTTTAAGACTTCCTCACAGTTGGCCAGTGAGTGCTGATGGACCCATTTTTGAGTGCATTCATTGAAGTCATTCTGAAATTGTTCCAGTAGTATTTGGTCAGCCAGTGTGTCTCAGTTGTTTCTTGTCAAGGGTCTTCTTGGCCCAGAACTGTTTCTGATAGTACTCTGGGTTGATCTTGAGCCTGTAGAAGATGGCAGCTTTAACTTGCTCATAATTTCTGGCTTCATCCCAGGCCAAGGCTGATATGCTGCCTGTGCTTTACCTATGATGAATGCCCCCAGCTGGCTGTCCCAATACCCTTTCTCCAATCCTGTCATAAGAGCATGCCTCTTGAAGGCCTCAATGTATGCTTCCAGGTTGTCATCCCAAGTCATTTTGAAAGCAGTTAGACTGTGACAGAGCCAATCTTATTGCCAGTCCATCTCCTGTTGCTGCATGTCTATTATTTGGGTGAGGGCCTGCAGCTTCTGGCTCAGGAGATTGGGAGAGGTCATAGTGGCTGGCTGCATCATGCTGTTGTTGAATTTCGGCAGGTCCCTTTGCAGGGTCCTGGCCAGTGGACCATTCTGCACCCACCTGGCCTTGTATAGTTGCTCTCTATTGGCTTCAGAACACACACCCAGCACTGGCCCCAGGGTGTGTCCCTGGGGCCTAGGCATTGGATTGTGTTCACCCTGAGGGAGGCCCTGACACTTTCCTGCCATGTCTTGATCTTCTTTTCTTCAATGGTGGGGCTCCTTCCTGCAGGTTTTCACGTACTAGGTGCTGTCCTTAGTGGGCATTCTTGGGGCTCCCCCCACCCTACACCCCAGCCATGGACCAACCCTCAGGATGGCAGGATGATGGGTTGCTGGCCTGTCCCTTGATGTCGTCACCTATGCTGTCTCTCCCTGCCTGTCCCTTGTTGTCCTTTCACCCAGGAAGGCTGCGAGCATGAGACCGCCCTCATCACGGTGCCCGCTCTTCTCTCAAGGCGTAGAGGTATGCTGAGTTGCCTCACTTCTTTCCTCTTGCCCCAAGGGGTCACCCAAACTCTACCTCTCTGCTTTGGGGCTCTTGTGGACCCTCTGAAACAACAGCACAAAAAAAAGGAAAAAAGAAAGGAATAGTTGGGGCCTAGGGCTTCAGCCTGCCCCACTCACAGGTCCAGCATCTGTGGTCCGCAGGATCCCTTAATGCCCAACTTGGCCCAACTGCCCAGTTGAGCCATGGAGATGCCTCTTAATGGAGCCGGAAGCCCCCTGTGGGTCTCCATTTGCCTCCAGTGTTACTGCTCTCCTCTCCATTCCTTCACTGCCAGCTTTTAAATTATCTGGGTGGCATTTTTTTGATGATGTCATTGGCTGGCGCTGCTCCTAGCCAGCAATAAAAGTGGCTGACAAAACACATGGGAGGTTCATCTCGGCATGGCTCCATTCTTTCTGCAAATGGTAAGTACACCCTGTCACAGGCGGGGTCCTACAAGAGAGCCGTGATCTTCTCAAGGCCCCATCCCCGTGCCAAGTTGGCCCAAGGACACCCTCAGATTCTCGCCCACCACGTCTTTGATGTTCAAATATATTAGGGAGGCTGCCTCACATCTCCTTGGACACACTTACTTTTGGCCCTGTGAACTCCCGGACTCTTCATGGGTCCCACCCTACAATGGGTGCTTCAGGGACACCCTAGCCTTAGGGGCTATGCATGGCTCCAACCACCCCTTATACCACACCCGAAACCTCGCAGCTGGAATAGACATTGTTCGGTCTTTCTCTCTGTCTCCACTCCCTTTCTGGCACATGGGCTCTCGACAGCTCTGTGTCTCTCTTGCTCTCTCTCAGGGCCTCCTCTACAACGCCACCCCCCTCTGGGGCCTTCTCAGTCAAGCCGCCCTCTTCTCCAGGGTTCACCGCAATGCTGCCCCCTTCTCCGGGGCTCACCATGCCCGCACTGGGGCTTCTTCACAACACACCCTTCTCTGGGGCTTCTCAACTGCCCCCCTCTGGGGCTGGGGTCTATGTACCCTGAATGCTGCGCCCTCACTGGCGCTACGGTCCTTACACTCTGCCGTGAGTCTCCTATGAGGCCTCCTCCAACCCCTAATAGCCTCACACAAACCACCAGTGTAACAAATAACAACACAAACTCAAGCTTCTTAGCTATAACTTAAACATAAGCCACCTGACTATAATCACATTGCTCAAACATCCCAGGGCTGCCATCCTTTACCCAGCTTGGGCTGTACCTACAGTCAGGCTTCTCTTTGCATCTTTGCTCAGGGAGCTCCCTCTTCTCTGACTGCTGGCAGGGAATTCCCTCTGGCCTCCTGCCTGTGATTTATATAGGAGCCAGGTCCTGCCCCTTCCAGTCAGCTGATCTCCTGGTTGCCCTGGCAACCCACAGATGGGCTCCTTATTCCCTGCTAGGGTTCTTTTCCAGGCAGTTTCCCCTCTTTAGGAGCAGGGCACCTAAGTGCCCTGTGAAACACCCCATCTTCAGGGCTTTTAATTTCTTTCTTTGAGCGGGTCAGCTCTGTCTCAGGTTGCATCATGGGAGGATGCCTGGGGTCTCCACTTGTGTCCACCTGGGACAGTAATGAAACTCAAAACAAAACTGTTCTGTTGAAACGTTGAAAATGGAAGTCGAAGCAGAACAGTGCTGTTTCACACACACATAATATATGGCTCCACAGTTATTCATAGGGAGTTCCTAAATTTATGCAGAAATAACAATAACAATAATTCATCCTAAATTTTCATGAAAGGCCATTTTCATGGATTTTATGGATTATTTTTATCGTATGGGGCCTCTCAAGCTGGACATAGTTTAGACCCTCAGCATGTCATAATCCAGCACTGGTCTGAGTGCTGCTACTACCACTGCGGCCAGGTAAAAGTGCCCCATGTACATTGTACACAGCCAGACAGGGAAAGGCGGTGGCACAAATCCACTTTCCTGCCTCATCAGAGTTCTCTGATAAACCTAAAGCAGGCGGGAGAGACAGCTTATGTAATAGCTCTTCTCATCTGGTCTCCCCACACTCTTTCCCAAACCAGAGGTGGCAGCAGTGGTGATGCATGAGGGTGCACATGCACCCCCTAAGAGTGCTGCTGCACCCTCTGTCAGGCAGCGTTCCTGAGCAGGGAGGGCAGGTGAGAGCACCGGCTGTGGAGTGGGGGCTCACCTGGAAGTGCCAGTGCTGTCCCAGAAGTGTCACTTGCAGGTTGGTGGGATCTCCCCTGTTGGAGACAGAAGAACTCCCCCCCACCCAGTTGATGACTGGCCACTGAGGGATAGGAGCCCCCCTGACTCAAAAGGCACCAGTCACCCATGGGTGGCAGGACAGATCAGCCACAGATAGAAGTGAGAGTTGGGCAAATACTCTGGTGCTTCTTTCTCTATTGACTGCAGGCTTGCTCACATATTTAGGGTTAAATCTATCATTAGATTTGGATCAGGAAGGTCTTTTCCCCTCAGATCTACTTTTTTTCCCCCTTACCCTATTCTGTAGACTGGAGCATGGTTGGTTATCTTAGCTCATCAGGACATGTCTTACGTGGCAAATTCAGGAATGGTTTGGGGTTCAGAGTGTCTCCCACAGAGACATCTTTCCCAAGGTTGATTTGATCTTTGAGTAATCTCTTCCAAGACAAACTTTGGTCTGTCCCTTGGGACAAGTAGTGGGACAGTGGGGAGAAACTTGGGGCTCTGGTGACTCCCTATGGATGAGTCTGTGACAGTGGTGTAGACAAGAATCTGTGCCTGGTTATCATTTTCCTAAATCAAGGTTCTTTTCCCTGGCATATGTAAGAGAGGGACCATATTTTGGAGACAGAGGTGCCTTTTTTCCCCTTTTTGTTCCAGAGGTTAGAAAGGGACAGAAAGGGGTACATCCAGTAAAAAGAATCTGGATATAGCAGTGGTGACTCTTTTGATTAGTGTAAGATTTTGCTTTGTGACTTTTTCTGGGTGAATTACACAGAGAGATCAAGTTTTGCTCCTGATGTCTGGACTCTGTTGGCTTGCTTAGTGTTTGTTTGGTGGACTGTGTGTGTTTGGGGCATGTGCTCTTAGAAGCCAGGCATCGTGGGTGACTGGTGCCTCCTGAGTCTGGGGGGGCACCAGATCGCCGATGGTGGGGGTGAGGGAGAATCCCTCAGCAGCCGATTGCCAAGCCAGCAGCAGTGCACTACCACTTTCACAGCTGGTGCTTCTCAGGAGGAGATCAGCCGTGCACGCACTATGCATCGCCAATCTAGGAGTGATTAGTGCTTGTGCCTAACAGCAGCCTTAACAAGGGGGTAGAGTCAGTCCGGGCTCAGCAGGATGAAAAGGGAGACCTCCCCCCGCCGATGTGAGCAAGCGAACATATGCAGCAAACAGGATGAGCAGTTTGCAGCCAGTTCTCAGGTCAGTTTGCTGCCCTCTCCCCCGCTCACCCCTCTCTGCCCCTTGAGGGGAGAGCCTTTAAGCTTGGTGAGAGGAAGTGGGGGAAAAGGAACCTTTGGGAGCAAGAAGCAGTAAACAGGCCAGCTTCAAGTTCACTAGGGAAGGTGTGTGTGGAAGAAGGGCAGTAAGAAAGAAGAGGCAGATTGAGACCCAGGTAAATAGCTGGAGGGTGTCATAATGCCAAAGCCACTGCTACTGCCTCTTCTTGCACCTGCAAGGTCTCTGTCCAGGCAGAAGTACCCACCGTCAAGGCTTCCACCCAGGTCCAGGTTAGTCTCTGTGGGGACTGCGGCTTACAGGTTTCTTTAAGTGATGGCCAGGTCAAAGGGTGCCTGTGGTGTGAGCAGTGCCTCCTAGTTGTGTTTCTCAGGGAACAGGCAAGAGAGCTAAAGGAAGAGGTGGTGAGGCATCCTCCACCATGAGAAGTTCTTTGATTCAGTGCTGGAGGAGACTTCTGGGGTTGTGGAGAAAGAACTGCCAGAGGCAATGCTAGAGAAGAGAGAAGACACGAACTCCCAGGAAGTCGAAAGCTGGAAGCTTGTGACCTCTGGAGCAAACAGAAATCTTTACCTCCACCTGCAGCAGTTCATCTGGGGAATAGATATAAGCCCTAGCAACAGAGGGCAAAGAGCACATTCCATTGGTGGAGGAGGACGAGCCAGGCCTCCTCAAGGTGGGAAGGATCAAGACCAGCACCACCAAGAAGCAGCAATGGTGGTGGTGGTTGGAAGCTTCCTTCTATGGGGGATGGATGGAGCCATCTGCTGACCTTACTGTTATCTTGGGAAGTCTGCTTGCTTGGAGCCTGGTTCTGAGACGTCACGGAGGGATTACCAAGACTCATCCAGCCCTCTGACTAGTACCCCATGCTGCTCATTCATGTGGGCACCAATAATACTGCCAGGGGACACACTGAGCAGATCAAAAGTGACTACAGAGCTCTGGGTGCAATAGTGAAGGGGACAGGGTCTCAGTTGATGTTCTCTTCTATCTTTCCAGTCAAGGGAAAAGGCCAAGGCAGGAGTAGGTGCATCCTGCAGATCAGTTGGGCAGGTGGAGTTGCCAGCAGAGCCTTGGCTTCTTTGACTATAGGATGATGTTCCAAAAACAAGGATTGCTGTGAAGAGACAGGCCTACCTGACAAAGAGAAGGAAGAGCATCTTCTCAGACAGGCTCACTAACCTAGTGATGAGGGCTTTAAACTAGGTTTGCCAGGGAATGGAGACCAAAGCCCTGAGGTAAGTGGGGAAGTGGGAGACCTGGAAGAAGAGCAAGTGGGAAGGGGCAACAAGGGAGGTATTCTGATACTTCCTCAGAAATCAAGGCAATCAACTGGTTACCTTAGGTACCTATATACTAATGCATGAACCAGGAAGAATTGAACAGCAGGAATGACTCGCAGTCATAGAGCTATGACATGATTGGAATAACAGACTTTGTGGGAGCTCTCATGACTGGAAGACTGTCGTGGATGGGTAAAAACTGTTCAGGAAGGACAGGCAGGGGAGAAGAGGAGGAGGAGTTGCACTTTATGTAAAAGAGCCAAATGATAGCTCAGAGCTCCAGTATAAAACTGAAGGTGCGCCTATTGAGAGTCTCTGGCTTAAGGTTAGAGGGGAGAGCAATAAGGGTGATGTTGTAGTGGGGATCTGTTATAGATCACCAGACCAGGAGGAAGTGGTGGATGAGGTTTTCTTCAAACAGCTAGCAGAAGTTTCCCAATCACATGCCCTGATTTTCATGGGGGACTTCAGTCACCCTGACCTCTGCTTGGGAGGGCAATACAGAAGGGCACAGGCAATTCAGGAAGTTTTTGGCAAGTGTTGGGAACAACTTCCTGGTGCAAGTGCTGGAGCAGCCAACTAGGGTCCATGCTCTTCTTGATATGTTGCTCATAAACAGGGATGAATTGGTGGGGAATGTAGTAGTGGATGACAACTTGGCTAGCAGTGACCATGAGATGATTGAGTTCTGGATCCTGAGGAAAGGAAGGATGGAGCGCAACAGATTAAGAACCCTGGACTTCAGAAAAGCACGCTTTGACTCACTCAGAGAACTCATGGGCAGGATCCCCTGGGAAGCAAATGTGAGAGGGACAAGAGTCCAGGAGAACTGGCTATTAAAAAAAAGCCTTACTGAGAGTGCAGGAAAAAAAACATCCCAATGTGCAGGAAGACTAGAAAGTATGGCAGAAGACTGGCTTGGCTTAGCAGGAAGCTCTTTAGTAAACTAAATCACAAAAAGGAAGCTTATAAGTGGAAACTTGGACAAATGCTTAGGGAGGAGTATAAGATCCTTGCTTGGGCCTGCACAGATTAAATCAGGAAGGCCAAAGTGCAGTTGGAGTTGCAGCTAGCAAGGGATGTAAAGGGTAACAAGAAGGGTTTCTAAAAGTATGTCAGTAACAAGTGGAAGGTCAGGGAAAGTGTGGGTCGCTTACTGAATAGTGGAGGCAACCGAGTGACAGAGGATGCAGAAAAGACTGAAGTACTCAATGCCTTTTTCACTTCAGTCTGCACAAGAAAGGTCAGTTCCCAGACTACTGCACTGGGCAGCACAGTTTGGGGAGGAAGGAAATGGTCAACAGTGGAAAAAGAAGGAGTTAGGGACTGTTAAGAAAAGATGGACATAAAGAAGTCCATGGGGCCAGATGGGATACACCTGAGGATGCTGAGGGAGTTAGCTGATGTGATTACATAGCTGCTGGCCATCATCTTTGAAAATTCATGGTGATCAAGAGAGGTCCCAGACAAGGTTCCCTCCAAGCTGCGCACATGTGTGGCCACACACAATTTAATACCATGCTCCGCACTAACTTATTAACACTCCTCAGCCCTGAGGCCATGTGCCTCCTCCAGAGGTGAAGCAGGGGTGGGGGCTGAGGCTGGTGGCCGCTGCTGAGAAACTGCTCCACTCTCCAGACCCAAGGCTATGTTCCTCCTCACTTCCAGAGATGAGGTGGGGGCTGGGGTTGGCAGGGGCTCCACTGGGTCCCTGGAACTGCTCCACTCCCCAGCCCCAAGTCCATGTGCCTCCTTACTCCTGGAGCAGGGACAGGTGCAGAGCTTGGCTTCCCCAGATCTCAGGTTAAATGCTGCAGTCAGCAGCAGCTTGAGGCAGCTAAAAGTACACCCTGACATTTTACTCCTCTTCAGAAAGCATGTTACTCTCCCAACAACAGTTTCCACAGCCTGATGCACCACAGTCAGATTCACTTTGGTTACCTGCAGCAGAGAAAGGTGCATGGGGCAGAGCAGGATGGTGCAGAATCTAGGTCTGCATCAGAGGAAAAGGAGCAGTTCCTAACCATGATGTAGTTTTGGGGTACTGGTTACAGCTGTGTTGGTCTAAGGACACAGGCAGACAAGGTGCTTTGGGTAAATTACATCACATTTACCCAATGCATTTTGTCTAACCATAACCTAAGATTGCTGCACCATGAATAGGGAGTCCCCATTACTGGCTCCAGGAAACTGCTCTGCTCCCCAGCCCCCAGTCTTGCACTTGGAGGATTCTTGCAAAATCCATTTCATAAGGCTCCATTACATGAGGATTCTAATCTATTAAGTTTAACATAGTCCGAATCCCCATTTAGTGAAAGCAGGAGGCAGGACCAAAGCAGTACACTCATAGACTGAAGCAGTGCACTCACAGATCGCTATACCTTAGAGGGAACATTGGTCCAAGATGATTGGAAAAGGGTAAACAGTGCCCATATTTAAGACGGGAGGGGAAAGGAGGATCCAGGGAACTACAGACCAGTCAGCCTCACAGTCCCTGGAAAAATCATGGAGCAGGTCCTCACAGAGTCCATCTCAAAGCACTTGGAAGAGAAAAAGGTGACTAGAAACAGTCAGCATGGATTCACCTGACCAACCTGAACATGCCTGACCAACCTGATTGCCTTCTATGGTGAGATGACTGGTTCTGTGGATGCAGGGAGACTGGTGGATGTGATGTACCTTGATTTTAGCAAGGCTTTTGATATGGTCTCCCACAACATTCTCACAGTCAAGCTAAGGCAGTACAGGCTGGATGAATGAACTATAAGGTGGATAGAAAACTGGCTGGAACATTGGGCTCAGAGAGTAGTAATCAATGGCTTGATGTCTAGTTGGCAGCTAGTATCAAGTAGAGTGCCCCAGGGGTCAGTCCTGGGGCCAATTTTGTTCAATGTCTTCATCAACGACCTGGAACATGGGATGGAGTGCACCCTCAGCAAGTCTGCAGATGACACCAAGCTGTGGAAAGTAGTAGATATGCTGGAGGGTAGGGCTTGGTTCAGAGTGAGCTAAACATTTAGAGGATTGGGCCAAAAGGAATCTCATGAGGTTGAACAAAGACAAGTGCAAAGTCCTGCACTGAGGACAGAACAATCCCATGCACTGGTACAGGCTGGGAGCTGACTGGCTGGACAGCAGCTCTGCAGAAAAGGACCTGGGGGTTACAGTGGACAATAAGTTGAAAATGAGCCAACTGTAGTGTGACCTGGTCCCCAAGAAGGCTAACAGCATAATGGACTGCATTGGTAGGAATGTTGCCAGCAGATCAAGGGAAGTGGTTATTCCCCTCTATTCAGCACTGGTGAGGTCATACTCAGCACTCACCCAGGTGAGCACTGGATAGCTCTCTGTGTGAGAGAGCAGTACACCTCCCTAGAGGCTGACATTGGCTCCGAAGATAAGCAGCTTGAAACCTTCTGGGTTAAGCTATTGGGGCCGGGGGGAAGGGGGGAGATAAGAGAGACCTAATTGTGGGCACTTACTACAGGCCACCAAACCAAAGTGAGGAGCTGGATCTGGAGTTCTCTCAAGAACTGACACAGGTCACACACACAAGGGACTTAGTTGTTATGGGTGACTTCAATTTCCCAGATATAGATTGGGTGGAACACTTGGCTAGGTCACATCATTTGTGCAGTTTTGTGACTGTGATTGAGAAGCTCTTTCTGACCCTTGAAGTGCAAGGGCCAACCAGAGGTCCTGGACCTGGTCTTGGCCAAGGGAGATGATCTGGTGTGTGGCTTGAACACTGATGGTAACCTGGGTGACAGCAACCATGAAATTATCAAGTTCACTGTCTGCCACAAGGTCAACAAATCAACCAGCAGGATTGAAGTCCTGGACTTCAAGAATGCTGACTTTGACAGGTTCAGAGCTTTAGCAGGGGAAGTGATGAGGGACCAGGATGGGAAGGCAAATGGGGTGCATGAAGAATGGTTCTTGCTCACGGATATAATTCTCAAAGCACAAAAGAACACCATTCCTGCAAAGAGGAAAGATAGCAGAAGGGCTACCAAAACTTCCTGGCTTAATAGGTACATTGCATTCCTCTTAAAAAAGAAAAAAGAGGTGTAAACATGGTGGAAGCTAGGGATGGTCCTCAAGGAGGAGTATATGTTAGTGGCCAGCACTTGTAGGGAAATGATCAGGAAAGCCAAGGCGACTGAGTTTAGGTTAGCTATGGGAGTCAAGGACAATAAGAAGTCCTTCTTTAGGTATGTAGGTAGTAGAAGGAAAACAAATGGAAGTGTGGGACCCCTGATTAACACCTCAGGACAGCTGGTAACTGACATTCAGGAAAAAACTGAACTCCTAAATGCCCACTTTACTTCAGTATTTCACCAGACCATGGGGAAAGTCAAGCAAGATAAGGCTCATAGGGTGCATGCTGGAACTGCCAGCCTCCCCACTGTGGATGATAAGCGGGTGCAATACCAACTAGAAAAGCTAGACATTTATAAGTCAGTGGGACTGGAGGGACTCCATCCAAGAGTGCCGAAGGAGCTGGCTGAGGTCATTGTGGAAGCCCTGGCAAAGCTCTTTCAGAATTCATGGTGGACATGGGAGATCCCTGAGGATTGGAAGAGGGCCAACATTGTGCTCATCTTCAAGAAAGGAAAGAGGGAGGACCTGGGCAATTATAGGACTATCTCTATCCCAGGGAAAATCCTGAAAAAGCTCATTAAAGAATCTATGTGTGATAGGCTTGCTGAAGGCAAGATTCTGAATGACAGCCAGCATGGCTTTGTCATGGGTAGGTCTTGTCTTACCAATCTCCTCCTTCTATGACCAGGTCTCTCACCACACGTACATGGGAGACAAGGTAGGTGTTATGTACCTAGGCTTCCAAAAGGCTTTTGATTTAGTATCCCATGATATCCTTGTGAGAAAACTGAAAGATTGTGGGCTCAGCTGCTTGACAGTTCAGTGGGTGGGAAACTGGCTACAGGGCAGGACCCAGAGTTCTCATGAATGGATCTGTGTTGTCCTGGTGCAAAGTAGCCAGTGGTGTCCCTCAGGGGTCCATGCTTTGATCGGCACTTTTCAAAATCTTTATCAATGATTTGGATGGAGGAGTGAAAACTTCTCTGGCCAAGTTTGTGGATGACACCAAGTTATGGGGCAGCGTGGCCACACCAGAATATAGTTTGCAGATACAGGCAGACCTGAACAGGCTCAAGAGTTGAGACTGGAACCAGATTAAATTTAACACTTCCAAGTGTAAGGTGCTCCATCTGGGGGCAAATAACCCTCAACATACATACAGGCTCAGAGGTGACAGCCTAATTTGAACAACTGCTGAAAGGGACCTAGGGGTAATGATTGACCATTGCATGAATATAAGCCATCAGTGCAATGTGGTGGCCAGCAGGGCAAACAACACGCTGGTGTGCATCAACTGATACATCTTGTGTAAAACTGAGGAAGTGATACTTCTGCTGTACTCAGCACTGGAGACCACAGCTGGAGTACTGAATCCAGTTCTGGGCATTGCATTTCTATAAGGATGTAGAAAAACTTGAGAGGGTCCAGAAAGGAGCCACGCATATGATCAGGGACTTGCAAGGCAAGCCATGAGAGGAAAGGCTGAGGAACCTGGGCCTCTTTAGCCTAAAGAAGAGAAGGTTGAGAGGGGACTTGGTAGTGGCTTACTGCTATATCCCACTGCTTTACACCACTGATGTGGGAGGGCATGGAGGTGGTGTGTGCCCTGGATCTGCATGGGGCAGGTGGGGCCAGGGCTTTGCTGGGCTGTGCTCCAGGGGAAGGTGCTGGGAGCAGGGGCTCTGCCCTCCTGCCACTCACCCAGCCATGGTGAGGAGACGCAGGGCACAGGCACAGCTCGCTCCAGGCAGGTGCTGTGGCACTTGGAATGGGGACTATGCACATGGCAGAGGTGCTGCACTGCCTCAGATGCACAGCGGTGGGAGCTGCTCCAGCCTCCCCGCACCTCCCAGGCAAGCCAAGTGGCAGCACCAGGATGTGGTGGGGGCATATGCCCTGGATCTACGTAGGGCAGCCTGGGCTGCACCAGGCTGTGCTCCAAGTGGGCTAAAGGCTATGGGGAATTTTAGAGTAGCTGCAGCCCCCCCTCCCCATAGCCTCTGCTCCACCACCTGCCCTCCACAAATCCAAGGGCACACGTCCACACCATGCCCTGCCACTGCCGTCACTCAACCAATGCAGGGTGAAGCCATGACTCGTCTGGGAGGCATGGGGAAGCTGGAGTGGCTACCGGCACTGCACGCCACTTGTCTGATACAGCACAGTGCCTCCTCCCCATACCCCGCTGCCCCAGCTGGGCAAGTGGTGGCAGGGCATAGCCCCTGCTACCAGCTCCACTGTGCTGACCCAGAGCAAGCTGAACCTGCGTCCAGGGCCTCCTGCCCTGGCTGGACAGCTCCAGCCCCAATCCCTCCCTCGCTGTGGGACATTGATCTGCCTTCTCTATTTCCCTTCCCTCCCCCATCCCCTCCACCAGAACAGACTTACCAGCTGGAAGACCCTTTGGGTTAGAATACGAGGGGAATGTGGTGAAGGGGAGTCAATGATAGGAGTCTATTACTGACCTCCAAATCAAGAACAAGAGCTTGACCAAGAATTTGCCAGGGAACTGGCTGAGGCTGCATGCTCTTGGTGCATGGTTGTCATGGGAGACTTCAACTACCCAGACATCTCATGGGAAGAGCACTTGGCCAAATCCAATAGGTGTCACAGCTTCCTCACATGTGTGGATGAGCTCTACCTGTGTCAGAAAGTTTATGGGCCAAGAGGTAAGGTGCTGCTGGACCTCGTACTGGCCAAAGGGATGAGCTAATCAGTGACCTAAGAACTGAAGGGAAGCTGGGTGACAGTGACCACAAGTTGATCACTTTCACTATCCACCACAAAGTTAGCAAATCAGCCAACAATCCTTGACTTTAGGAAAGCTGACTTTCCTGAGCTCAGGAGGCTCGTTCTTGAGGCTTTGAGAGGCCATGTTTCCATAGGGAGGGGCATTCATGATCAGTGTTTGCTTCTTAAGGAAGCAATTTTAGAAGCACAAGGGGAGTTCATCCCAACCCATAGGAAAGGTAGTAACAGGGCTCAACAACCCCCCTGGTTCAATAGGGAATCATGGACCTCCTACATTTAAAAAAGAGAGGCTTAAAAAGGATGGAAGACAGGAAACACCACTAAAGAGGAGTATTCTGCACTGTAGGGAGTGAACTAGGAAATCCAAGGCTGCAACTGAACTCCAACTGGCTATATGAATCAAGGACAATAAAAAGTCCATCTTCAGCTATGTGGGGAGTCAAAAGAATAAGAAGGGCAACTTTGGACCCCTGCTGAACCAGTTGGGGCAGCTGACTACCGGCACCCAAGAAAAAGACAATCTGCTTAAAGATTACTTTGTACCAGTTTTCCTACCATGATGTGGGATGATCAGGGTGAGGGTGAGTATATGACCATCATAGGCATGGACATTGTGAGATAGCATCTTGAGAGGCTGGAAACCCACAGATCAGCTGGTCTGGATAGATTGCACCCAGGAGTGCTAAAGGAGCTGGCAGACATCATAGAGCAGCCACTGGCAAGCATATTTGAGAACTTGTGGTGCTCGGGTGCTCCGTACTCAAAGATTGGAAGAGGGCCAATGTGCTGTCTATCTTCAAGATAGGGGAAAAAAGACCTGGGAAACTACAGGCCAATCAGTTTGACTTCAATCCTTGGGAAGATCTTGGAAAAAATTATCAAAAAAACCATTCTTGACAGGCTAACAGAAGGCAACATTTTGAGGGATAGCCAGCACAGGTTTGCTGCAGGTAGGTCTTGCCTGACCAAGCTCATTTCCTTCTATGACCAGGTGATGTAGCACCAGGCCAAAAGGGAAGAGGTTGATATAATATATTTGGACTTTTAAAAAGCCTTTGATCTGGTGCCCCATGATATCCTCATGGAAAAATTGGGTAACTGCAAGCCTCAACTACTCCACAGTCCAATGGCTGAGGAACTGGCTCCGAGGTCAGACCCAGAGTGTGGTAGTTGACGGAAATGGCACTCAGTAACTAGTGGCGTCCCCCAAGGCTCTTTTCTCGGACCTGTACTCTTTAATGTCTTTATAAATTATCTGGATACTGGTGTCAGAAGAGGACTGGCTAAGTTTGCTAACGACACCAAACTTTGGAGAAGAGTATCCACACTTGAGGATAGCCTGGTCATCCAGGCTGATCTTGATAGACTTGGAACATAGGCAGATGAAAACCTGATGGCATTCAATATGGAGAAATGCAAGGTGCTCCACCTCAGGAAAAAAAACTCTGCATCACACTTACAGGCTCAGCAAGGCTACACTCGTTAGCACCATAACAGAAAGAAACTTGAGGGTCATGATTCATCACATGAATGACAGCAGGTAAAGTGCACAAAACTCTGGCTTGCATCTACCAAGGAATCTTGAGCAAGACCCAGGATGTCATCCTCCCTCTGTACTTGGCCTTGGTGAAGCTACAGCTGGAGTACTGCATTCAGTTCTGGGGTCCACAATTCAGGAAAGATGTGGAGAAGCTTGAGAGAGTCCAGAAGAGAGCCATGTGCATGGTCAGAGGGCAAGAGACCAGGCCTTATGAAGAGAGGCTGCGAGCCCTGGGACTCTTCAGCAGGGAGAAGTGCAGGCTCAGGAGTGACTTAGTGACACCCCCCAACTCACCTGCCATGACTTGATGTTAATGGATGAAAGGAGGGGTTCAGTGGTGTTCCTCTTCCCGGGGACCCAGTGATGGAAGTACTCACATTTGTGCCATGGTGTTCCCCCGGGCCCCACCTCCCCTACATTCCCCTACCATCCATTCATTAACCGTTTGGATAGTCCACCTGTTGCTTGACTGATCTCCAAGAGCCTCTCTTTGCTATGGGGGTCTGGCGTCTACTGCCAACAAGTGGCTGGTTGTCTAGCTGTTATTATCACTGAAGCCGCAGTCCCTGATCCCAAGGGACTGTGCTTCTTGGTTGCTCGGCATCCTGTCTCCTCTCCGCGGGAGAGGGACACTGCCAATAAACTCTCAAGTAGCTGGACTGGGGATAATCCATCCCCAACCTATGCTTGACACTGCCTCCCTTGCCTCAGTAGTGGAGCAGTGTCTGCCCAGCTGCTCTTACCAGCCTGTGGAGCCGCTAGGACCGCTTGACCTGTGTGCTACCTGCTGGCCTCCACTTCCTCCCCGCCTCACTCTGCTGGTTTCCAGCAGGGCTTTTAAATTTCCCGTGATGGCAGCATCAGCTGCTGCAATCACCTGGGCACCACCCCACCCATGGATTAGTTGTTTGAAGAGGCAGCGTAATGCCAGTTTGCGTGGCCGCAGCTCCAGCTCTGTCTCTGGTCCACTCCCAGAAGTGAGTATATCAGGGTGTGGGAGGCTTGTTTATTTGCTGTGGGGTGCTCAGAACTACCCTCAGCCCCCTTGGTGCCTGTGGGGGCTTCTCACCGCCACAGATCTCCCCCCTTAAGCTGCCTCGTGGCGTCTTGACATCTTGTATGACCTCCTGAATTGCCTGATGTTCCCTTTTGTGTGCTTGGCTTGCCTTCTTGGCTGGCTCTTCTAAAATGATATATCTAGAGAGAAAATCCTCCAAGAGGTTGTGCTTGCCAGGGTGGTGCATTACCATGAACTTGAAAGGTTGAAGAGCAAGTGCCCAGCAGGTAATGCAGGTATTTTTGCTTTGTTTTTTTGGTTAACCACTGCAGAGGAGTATGGTCTGTCACCACTAGGAACTCCCGGTCCATCATATAATATTTAAAATATTCAATCACCCAGTGTATGGCTACACACTCCCTCTCTATCATGGCATACATGGTCTTGGCTAGGCTGAGTTTGCGGCTTGCAAAGGCGACCAGGTGCTCATCTTCCCCCATCTTTACAGTAGGATGGCCTCTAGGGCACTTCTGGATGCATCAGTCTACAAAATAAAAGGAACAGAGAAGTCAGGAGTATGTGCCACCACATCGTGACACATAGCCTCCTTCAGATCCTCAAAGCTTCTTTTCATCTCTGACATCCACGTAAGCATCCCTGACAACCATCCTTTGAGTGCATCGGTGAGGGGTGTGGCAAGTTCCACAAAGTGTGGTATGAACATCTGATAATAGTTGATGAGCCCCAAAAAAGCAACAGAGTTGCCAATGGTTGCGTGGTTCTTGAAACCATTGTATTGCCTCCACCTTGTCTGCAAGGGGTCGGATGGTTCCCCGTCCTACACAAAACTCCAGGTACTTGGTTTCTGTACCCACCAATTTACATTTTTTTGGATTAGTGATCATCCCAGCTGCTTGAAGCTCTCCCAGGACCACTCTCTGGGCATCAAGTTGCTGGGGCCAATCTGAGGTGAAGATGACTTTGTCATCGATGTAAGCCGCCGGGTATGCCACATGTGGCACCAGCAGGGCATCCATAAATCTTTGAAAAGTGGCCACTGCTCCATTCAGCCCAAAGGGCATCTGTACAAACTCAAACAGGACCCAAGGTGTTCCAAAAGTGGTTTTGGCACAGTCTGCCACCCTAATTGGGATTTGCTAGTACACTTTGGCTAAGTTGATGGTGGATATATACCTTGCTTTTCTGATTCTCTCAATGAGGTGGGCAATATGAGGCATGGGGAATGCATCGAAGGTCGCTAGCACATTTAATTTTCAAAAATCAATGCACTGGCAAAGCAATCCATCAAGTTTGGCCACCAGTCTGATTGAACTACGCCACGGACTTCGGGATGGCTGGATAATTCCCTGCTTCCGCATCTTTTCTATCTTTTGTCATACTTTCTGTTGCAACTGCTGGGGTATAGGTCTCCATTTTTCCTTGACTAGTGCACCTAGTGTTAATGCTGTGCACCCACCTGGCTTTGAACGCCCACTCGCGTGCTGCCTTGACCTGAATTGTAGATGGCGCACGCTCTCTGGCTTCATGGATTCCCCGAAGTGGGCTTCGGTTGTCCCTGTGGCCTCCCCTGAACTCACCTGCCATGTCTTTGAATGTTACTTCAGTGGGGGAGGTAGCCTCAAAGGTCCCCTCAGGAATGACCACCCCACTTGCGGGATGTTCATGGGGCTCCACCTCCCCTATACTCCAACTTTACACCAACCTCTGGCGGGGTGTCTCGTAGCACAAACAACCTCTCCTATGTAGATGCTCCTCATGCCTTCCCACTTTTCTCCTTGGGGCAGGATAGTTCACTGGTTCTGGCCCTTTGCCTGGGGCTCCTTTGAGCTGGTCAACTCTATTCCTGGGGTCATCACAGGTGCCCTGTCAAGCTGGAGTAAAGAAAACAAAATGAAGAAAAGAACAAAAAAAAAAAAAGAACCCCAAAAGGGTCTTCCCATCCGATGTCCTGCCAGTTGGTTTTTCACTCCTGCCCATGCTTGGTAGTACTCCCCCGATGCTGGTCCTGTGGGGTCCCTCTTCATTTTCCACTCCCAGTCCAGCTCCCTGACCCAGTACCTGGAAACAGCCGGGTGGAAAAACTTCTGCTTCCCCAGGGTTGTCCTCAGCCTCTTCCTCCGGGTTACCATCCTGGTTGCACCACTGTTCGGCATCCCCGCCACTGAACTTCCTCAGAGATGCAAGAGGGAAGTCGCACCTGGGGCTCCACCTCAGCACCACTGGTGCAAGGGAACCTTGCTTCTCCAGCTGCCGCCTGTTGTCTGGGCATTCCCCGTTCATGCTGGCTCCATCCATTGCCAGCATGGAAAGCCTCTGCCTCCTCACTTGCTCTGCGTTACTGCCAGTAGCCACTTTTATCCCTGCTGGCTAGCGTATCCCCCTGTGTCGTGTGACCAGTTTTAATTGCATAAAGAAGTGACTTGTGAATTGCACGGGCTCTTCTTTGTCCCTCCAGTGTTGCTCCTCCTACAGGTAAGTAGTTATTTTGTGCTTCCATCTTTATTCCCATGTTTTTTCCCATGCTGTGCCCCACAGGCGAGGCTTCCCAATCCCTCTTCTCAGTCTCCTCGGGACACGCCAGTTTGTGCAGG
The DNA here is from genome assembly GCA_030014935.1 of Caiman crocodilus. Taxonomy (NCBI): domain Eukaryota; kingdom Metazoa; phylum Chordata; order Crocodylia; family Alligatoridae; genus Caiman; species Caiman crocodilus. The sequence continues at coordinate 364,219 of JAGPOW010000387.1, read as the reverse complement.
GCTCCAGTTCTGTCTCTAGTCCCACTCCTGGAGGTGAGTATACTGGGGTGTGGGGGCTTTATTTGCTGCAGGGGTGCTCGGGGCTACCCCCAGCCCCTTTGGTACCTGTGGGGGCTTCTCACCACCACACTCCCCAAGATCCAAATATAGTCACCCTAACAGAGCCCATGATAGTGTTTGGGTTAGTTTTGCCCATGTGCATCACTTTACACTTACGTACAGTGAATTTCATTTTCAATGTAGTTGCCCATTTGCTCAGTTATGCCAGATCTTCTGTAATTCCACACAGTCTGCCTTGGTATTCACCCCTTTGAATAATTTTGTGTTGATGGCAAATTTTGCCACCTTGGTACTCATCCCTTTTCCCAGATCATTTTTGGATATGTTAAACAGCACTCGTCCTAACACAGATCCATGTGGAACCCTGCTGTTAACATCTTTCTAGTCCCAAAACTGGTCATATAGTCACACTTTGCTTTCTATCTTTGTGCCAATTTTTAATCCACAAGTGACTACCTTAGTTAAGAGCCTTTGATGGGGAACTTTGTCAAGGACATTATGGAAGTCCAAATATACTATGTTAACTGGATCACTCTTACTGATACCCTCAAAAACTCTAGTAAGTTGGTGAAACATGACTTCTCTTTGACAAAGCCATATTGATTCCTCTCTGGCAAGTCATGTTCATCCATGTGCTGAATGATTTTTTTTTTTTGGTGTAGACTTGTTTTTTAAAGTTAAAGGCTACTGTGGTAGATTTTCCTTTTCTCTGCCCTTCTACATGGATGTCAAACCCAATTATATTGTCATCGCTATTGCAGAACAGCTCTGTAACACTTATCCTTTGCACCAAATCTCATGCACTAAGACTAGGTCAAGAATGACCTTTCTCCTTGTAGATTACAGGATCAACTGCTCCAGGAAGCTGTAACTTCAAGAAAATTCATCTATGCATCTCAGTCAGCTGTTAGATTGACGGAGTCTCTTACTGGATAGTTGAAGTCACCCATTATTACTGTGTTTTCTGTTGTTGTAACCTCTCTCATCTGCCTTAGCATTTCTAGCTCACTGCTGCTGTCCTGGTCTGGGAGTCGATAGTATATTCCCAGATGTACTTTTTTTCTACTGAAACCCAGAATTTCTATCTACTGAGATGCTATGGTATTTTGCTTCTTAATTGAAAAGTCTACTTTATTTGTTTTCATGGAGTCTATGGTGTGGAGTGAAACTCCCCTACCAGTATGGCCTATTTTATCATTCCTGTATAACTTGTATTGAGCATCCCATTGCTCATCTTCATTCCACCATGTTCCAGAGATACCCATTATAACAATGTCATTATTTACTGTGAAGCATTCAAGTTCCCCCATGTGGCAGAAGGCCACCTTTGTCTCTCCCTGAGGTCTCTGTTCTGTGACAATTTGATAAGGATGGGCCCAGCAGAAAGACACATCCTTACCCTATCTCTTTAGGTAACCTGAGCTGGATACATTCCTGAGGGAAGGGGGAAACCTGCTCCCTCTGCTTACATGACTGGCATCACATACCTGGGTGAGGGGCTTCCTTCCTGGTGGGCTAGAGTCTGCCCAGCAACTAGTGATGCATTTCAAATTGGTTGGCTGACAGCCAACAGGTGCTGGCCTCCATTGGACCAGGTAAATAAGGTCACAAGGGCTATATAAGTTAAGGACTGCCCAGGAGGAGGGGGGCAGCAGCTATGGGGGTTACTCAGGAACAAAGAAGAGCTGTACCATCTGAAATTGGCTCGCTCTCTCAAAACTCATGATCAAGGAACTGCTTGCCTCCAGAAGGAATCTCCAACAGCTTCTGGATGATACTTGTGAGTAAGCTAACTGAGATCCAACTAGATATGTAGCTTACAGTAACTCAGATGCGAGGTCAAAGGCTACCCCAGCCACAGGAGTTTGCTCTATGGGATTTCTATGATATTGCTCTACCCTGTACCCTATTCTAACCCTACCCTCTGTAACCAATAAA
>JAGPOW010000387.1:338090-349891 GCA_030014935.1 Caiman crocodilus | reverse complement strand
CAGAGCGCGAGCGCGGTCCTGGCGCTGCCATGTGGGTGCAGCGCCCAGCGGGACCCTGCGCCCCTCCCAGCCCGCGCTGCAGAGCGCGAGCGCGGTCCTAGCGCTGCCACGTGGGTTCGTAAGTACGGAACGTCCATAACTTGGATGTTCATTAACTGGAGACCACCTGTACAGAAATACGTTCTTGTCAGTTTCACAGTAGTGCCCTAGAAATAATATTCTTGCTGTGAGCAGCAAGTAGGGCATTGTTGGTGCCCTTTTCTCCTTGGCTCTTGCTGTGATGCATTGTAATGTTTTATCATGGGCATTTCAGAAAGTATGTAGTTGAATTGCAGAAAGCTAACCAAAGTGTTCAGGGGTATGGAGCAGGAGCCAAACCAAGGGAAGCTAAAAAGGCTGGGACACTTCAGTTTGGAAAAGAGAAGGCTGAGGGAGGACATGATAGAGGCTTATAAAAACCATGAAGGGTATGGACAAAGTGAATAGGGAATTGTTATTCACTAAGTCCCAGAATACTGGAATAAGGGGCATTCACCAAAATTATTAGGAAACAGCCTTAAACCTAACAAGAGAGCTTTGTTGTTGGATTTTTTTTTATACAGCACAGTCACAGTTAATTTGTGGAACCTAGGAGGCTGTAGGGGCAGATTGTCTCATTTTATACCATGTCATGGATGATAAATCCATTAATAGCTGTTAAATGGAATAGTCAGAGATGTAGCCTCTGGCATATCTAAAACAAGGATGGTGGATATCAGGAAAAGTAATAGGCAGGGGATAGATCACTCTAGGTCAACAGTTCCTAGTCTGTGGTACGTGCACCACCAGTGGTACACAGACAACCTGTCAGTGGTACACATTAATAGATATATTGTAATTACTGTATATGACAAATTTGCTCATGTACTTAAGGTTGCATCATTTTAAATTGGTGGTGACAAGCAATCTGTCAAACCGCTACTCTAGATTGATATCCTTTCTCTTGCCACAATTAGAGGGTTCTAGACCATTAATCTCAACCAGTATTGCACTACTTACGTGGAGGGCTGCTTACCAAGTGTTGGCAAGCTGTTGAGGGCCTCAGGGATAGCTCTACCCTTTGACAGGTGCCCCACCCCCTGCTCACCATCTGGGGACCAGAAGTCCCACCCCCTAGCCCCTGACCTTTGCCACCAGAAGTCCCGCCCCTTGCCCCTGGAAGTACCCCTTTCAGCAATGGTGTTTGCCATCTTGGAACCAGAAAAATACCAAGTTATATTCTAAAAGTCAAATGTCTACTACAATATTCATGAATTTGATTTCAAAAAATATTTTTGTCCTGATTTACATGTGTTTGTGTAGCGCACGTAGAAGTGATTGTATAATAGCTTAAAATGAAGTTTTACTCTTGTATATTGTGGGGGAGGATATGGGTGGGTGGGTATAGGTTTGTTATAGGGTATGGGGGAGGATGTGGGTATGTCTGGGGATTTGTGGGGGTTGGATAGTGTTGGGGGGTGTGGATGTCTATGGCATTGGCAGGGCGTGTGTGTATGTGGAGTGAGAAAGCATGTGGGTGTGTATGTGTGTAGTATGGGTGGGTAAGGGGTTTGTGGTGGGTTATGTGTCAGGGGAGGGTTGGTGGGGTGGGGTGGGATGGGGTGTGATGTATTGTGTGGAGGAGGAGGAGGGTTTGCCCACAGCCCTCCCATTGCAGGCAGAGCCCCCACCATTGCTCCTCCAAGCCTGGGTTCCGTGCTCCTCGCCCCAGGGCAGTCGCATGGACTCTGTGCTTCTGCTCCCCACCATTTCCCCCCCCACACACACACTTTGGCACCACATCCCAGCTGTAAGAGAGGCTGTAAGACGCAGCAGGAGCTGGACCAGCCAGCCTGCATCACATAGAGTCAACCAAGAATTGTGGGGGCCAGGCCAGCTTTTGCTGAGTCCTGTGGCCCAGCGCTGCAGCTGAGAATCGCATGGTGCTGGAGTACTAGGCAGGAAAATAGTAGCAGCAGGCAGGGGGGTATGGCAATGAGCAGGCACATGGAATGCAGCAGCAGCTGGCCTGGAGTGTAGAGCTAATGCCAGTGGGGGCCGAGGGCAGGGTGGCAGGAGTTCAGGATCCTGACTGGCAGGGGCTCTATGGCTAGCAGGGGATGGGGAGACCTGGCCCAACTCCATAGAGCCCCTGCCAGCCAGTGCCAAGTGCTCCTGCTGCCCTGCCCTGGTCCCCCACCAGTGGTGACCCTGGTGCACCAGTCCTCATGTTCCCATCCAGCTGTGGCTCTGTGCCTGCTCGCTGCCACACCCCCCTCACCTGCTGCCGCCATTTCCCTGCTTTCCCGCCCCCCATAGTCACTGCTCTTCTGCATGACCCAGCCTGCTCCAGCACCACGTTTCCTGGCTGCAGTGCTAGCATCACAGGCCAGCTCCTGCTGAGTCCTACCCCTAAGGACTGGGGTGATTGCCTGTGGTCTTCCTCTGGCTCCCTGCCCCCCTCCCAGTCTGAATTTCCCTCTCTGGTGGAGGGAGGTGGGAAGAGGCTTCTGGCTGGGGGAGGAGGGCTATGGTTGCAGCTGGGAGGGCCTTGCTGGTGCAGCTGCTGGGTCCTGCCACTTCCTCCTGCTTCCTACTGCCTCTGTTGCCTTGTCATCTTTGACAGGCAGCTTGGGGCAGATACATACTAATTTTCTAAAATGGTTAGTGTCCCCACAGAATGGATACAGTGACCTGGCATTACTGCTGTATTTTGCCTCCCCTGCTCTATAGTGAAACCATGTTCTTCCACGCTTTGGCAGTACAGCAGTAACCGTGGTCTAGTAGAGGTATTTGGTATCTATTAGAGGTGCACCAATACATCGGTCCAATATTGGATTTACACCAATACGAAGAAAATTGACTGTATCAGAAATTGGCCTGAAGTGGCCAAAAAATGCTTGTGCAAGTGCGCAGCTGCTGTGCAGTATGTAGGCAGAGAGGACCGCAGTCTGACAACTTGGAGAGCTTTATCCAGATGGGGATGGGGGAGGAAAGGGTCATTGGAGGGAGCAGATCAAAGGCCCTGTGGTGAGGGAGAAAGCAGCGCTGAGGTAGGGCAGGGCACAGGATGGAGCTGCAGCTCGTCGGGGGGTGGGGGGCACAGGGGGCAGAGGCGGCTCCTGCTATTGCTTGTACCCTGGGAGAGCATAGGGTAGGGGTCATGTGCCCCTGGATCTGTGTGGGGCAGGCTGCAGCTGCAGGCTCGGGCTGGGGCTGTGTTGGGCTGTTTCCAGCACACTTGCAGTGGGGGCGGCACCAGCAGGAGGGCTGCAGCCCTCCCTGTAGCCCCCCTCCCAGCACTGCCGCTGTCCGCCCCGAGCATGGCCCAGCCCACACTGGGAAGAGCCCAGCACTGCCCTGAGCCCCAGCCCATAGCTGCAGCCTGCCCCACGCAGAGCCGAAAGCACATCCCCTCCCCCCCCCAAGTATCCTCCTGGGCTGTGCGCAGCAGCGGGAGCCACCTCCTCCCTCCCTGCGCCCCCCAGATGAGCTGTGGCTCTGTCCCATGCCCTACCCCACCCTGGCTGTGCAGCGCCTGCCCCAGCTCCATTCCCTCCCTCACCGTGGGGGCCTTGATCTGCTCCCCAGCACCTCTTCCCTCCCCTCTCCCCTTCCACCACAACAAACTTACCAGCTTCATGCAGCTCTTCAAGCTGTGGGGCTGCATATTAGAAATCGGATTTGTATCAGCCACTATGCCTCCTTAAAAATCAGCTATCGGTATCGGCCCCCAAAATCTCTATCGGTGCACCCCTAGTATCTATTCTGATTTGTGCAGCGTTTTCAAAATCATCTCTGAAACTCAGCTCATGGAGTCTAGAATTGATGGCATGCCACCCAGAATGAGCCCAGCTCAGTCCCTGCATGAGATTCTAGGGCTGCCAGCTAGAACAAATACCATTTTTTTAAAGTTACTTCTTAACTTAGCAAATCTCAGAACCATGCTGACCCAGTACCCACAGGCTCCATTTTGAAATTCTGTCAATTCTACATTGGCTTTTCAGAGGATCCGAGCAAGAAAATTCTCTGATTGCATCTGCCAAAATCTACTGTCCTCAACATGACACGTTTTGGCTGGCTCTTCCATACCTTCCCACCACTAGGGATTTTTCCTGAAATTGGTGGTGTGCTTTCTGCTAAAAGTTTTAGCAGGGTTTTGTCAGTCTGTACATAGTCTCTTGCTGAGTGTGGTGAATTTTCCCATAATGGATGTATTTACTACAATTTTGTTTGTCTCCGTTAGCTTTCCAAAAGACTGAGGAAGATTTGGAAGCCACAGCTGTTTGAACGAGAGTTCTACAGTGAGATCCTTGACAGGAAATTAACTGTTACGGTCACAATGAGAACACTGGATTTGATTGATGCAGCCTATGGATTTGATTTCTACATTCTCAAGGTAAATTCACGTGTTTTCGTAACTCAGTTAAGCACTAGTGTAGGCATCTGAACTGGGCCCAGCTGAGGTCCACTTCTGCCCCTTACCATCACAGAACTCCATTCATGTTGCATAAGTGGAGATGGAGGTGTCTGTAGTCACCCCATTGTTTAAGTTAAATAACAAACTTAAAGGTCTCAGGCTGTAATGGTCCACTCTGATCTCAGCAGGTTTGTGTAAATATTACATAGTAGGGTTGGAGGAATTGGAACTCTTGGTAGATTTCATAGCAGGCTGTTCCAGACCTTGGGGACTCGGACAGTAAAGAAATTCTTCCTTATGTCCAGCCTGAAACGGTCTTGTAGTAGTTTATGACCATTCAACCTAGTCATCATCCCTTGGGGCGCTCTGGTGAACAAACGTTCCCCCAGATACAGGTGGTCATCCCTGATAAACTTATAGGTGGCCATCAGATCACCCCTTTTCCAGCTAAAGAGTCCCATGGCTCTCAGCCTGTCATCGTAGGGTCTGCTTCCCTGACCTCTGATCGTGCGCGTGGCTCTTCTCTGGACTCTCTCAAGCTTCTCCACATCCTTTTTGAACTGCGGAGCCCAAAACTGGACGCAGTACTCCAGCTGCAGCCTCGCTAAGGCCAAGTACAAGGGGAGAATGATGTCCCAGGATCTGCTTGAGAAGCATCTATGGATGCAGGCCAGCATTTTGGTCGCTTTACTAGCCACAGCATCGCACTGCAGGCTCATGTTCATCTTGTGGTCAGTGATGACCCCCAAGTCTCTTTCATGGTAGAGGTGATATTGTTTATTAGAGCAACTGTATATTTGCAAAAAAAGTCTTTATTTGCAAGCTTTCAGGCAAACACCCTCCTTTAGGCATAGGAGAATGCAGGGATTGTAAAAGCTGAAGGTGTTAAGGTGCTGTAAGATCTTCTGGTTCATTTTGTGCACATTAGGCTCAGATTTAAGTTAGAGCAGGTCTTCTCTAGCATTTTACAACCTGTTCAGTTCTGCTGTGAAATATGAGTTTTTTTTCACCCAGGAGAAATGTTACAATCCTTGCATTCTATGCCTGAAGAAAGGTGAGTGTGCCTGAAAGCTTGCAAATAAAGACTTTTTTTGCAAATATCTAGTTGCTCTAATAAAAGAGATCACCTGTAACAAGAGTTCTGATTCTTTTTGTCCGTAGACCAATATGGCTATAACTTGTATCCCTGTAGTGTAGGGTTGGAGCATTGTAGCTGTGTTGATCCAGGAAATGTTGGAGAGGCATGGATTTTTTTTTTATTATTATTTTTGATTTTTTTTTTTTTTTGTGATACCTTTTACAGAACCAACTGCATAGTTGAGAGAGCTGTTGAACAAACTTTTGGAATGAGGTCTTTGGATGCCTGAAATCTAGTTCAGCAGCTCTCCCAACAATGGAGTTGGTCCAGTAAAAGATATTGCAAAAAACCCTTGCCATCCAAGATTTTGACAGTGAGCCACATTGTAGTCCTCTGCCTTGGGGGTTTTGCTTTGACCTGTGAGTGAGCTAAGTTTAGTATAGATCTAAAATGTTATTTAAAACCATAGGGGCTATGTCTTGCTCACCCCTTTTAGTAAGGGGGCATCAACAACCTCTGTAGACAGATTATTCTGCTGTAGAGCCATCAAGCAGTCTGAAGCACAAGAACAAAGAAGTGCCATACTGCATCAGACCCCAGGTCCATTTAGCTTAATATCCTCCATCTCAGTGGCAGGCAGTAGATTCTGATGAGAAGAATATTAAAGTGGTGTATTTTCAGAATAACCCCGTCTCTGTCCCTCCTCCCCCTATAGCTTCTGGCATTCAGCATTTTCCCTTTGCCTACTTTTAAATTTTCTTCCTGGTCATCACTGCACTATTGCTTATATAAAATGAAAATTAACAATAGATAGTAGAAGGAGGACTGATGTTTTCAGAGAATTTGGCCTGTTGAAGACATCCGTTCATCAGCACAAAATGATTGAACTTTATTCTTCCAGACTTCAAAGGCTGATATGTGCTCAAAGCTGGGGATGGATTTAAAACGAACAATGCTGCTACGGCTTGCACGGAAGGATCCTAAGCTGCATCCAAATGATCCAACCAAAAGAGAAGCTATTTATAACAAGTACAGTGTATGTAGTCTACTTATAATCCCTTCTCTTTTTTCTGTATGTTTGCCAAAGCTTGTCCCTTCTTAAGTTGCAATGGGGTGGACAGTTTGAATCTTAAACCTGAAAGGTAGAAAGAAATTACGAAAAATTAAGTTCCTTACTTGGCCAGGAAAAAATTTGTGGGGACTGCATCCCCAAGCACTTGGAAGACATAGTCTCTCCTTTTTGATAATATGCATTGCTGATCAGCTGGCTTAAAATGACCACTCTGCCTTGAACATTGGTCGCTGTCATTTGAATGGCAGCTGAGCAGATGCTACACCCTTTCCTTGAGTATATGTAAATCTTGCTAGTATTTATTAATGCTGTCCAGGTTTTGGAGATGCACCTCTTGATGGCCATCAGCAAAGAGCTAATATTAACATAACTAGCTCCCAAAGCTGGCCCAAGATACAGAAATCGACCAAGAAAAGCTGTGCTAATTTGTATGCCTAAAAGAGCAAACACATATTTGGTAAATGGAAAAAACTAAACTGGGAGAACTGGACTTCTTTGCCAATCACCAGAAGTGGAAGGTGCATATGACAAGCATCTAATTTTTTTTACTACTCTTGTATCCTTAATAACTCACTACAGTTGCCCAACGCGTTCCCACTTAGTGTTTTGCCATGTTAGTTGGTAGCAGAATTTGTACTATTAGTGTCTTCCTTTTTTTACCTAGGAATTTGTGATCCCAGAAGAGGAGGCTGAATGGGTTGGGCTAAGTTTAGAAGAAGCTGCAGAAAAACAGAGGGTTCTTGAGAAGAAGGTAAGTCCTAAACACAGATTAGTCAGGTGGGAGCACTATGGTGCCCCCCTCATTCTTCTTTTTGAAAAGTGCAGTTGGTGCATATTCAACTGCTTTAGCCTGGATAGTGCTGTTGATATGCTGACAGGGGGAGGCTGTTATAAAAGGTCAGCTGAGATCAACTTGATGCACAGACAATTGCAAGAAGTTAGGTTGATTAGAATGACCTCCCATGAGTTTTCAGTAGTTGTTCCTCAGCTCTCAGACTTCTTCACTCTTGAAGTCCATCAGATCCAGATCCTGGACATCTAGAAATCCTTATATAATAGAGCTGTTAGCCCTAGCTGAATGTGTGTGGCTAGATCAGTTCTGTGGCTTTGCTTCCTTCTGGAGACATTTTTCACTAGTCTCATATCCATGACACAAGGATCAGTATGGGCTTCCTCAGCTGGTTCTGCAAGGTGCTCTGGTTTCAGGAATTTGAACTCTCTTCTGATCCATGCTATAGTCGGTCAGCTTCTTTCAGTGTCACTACAAGGATGGAATGGCTATGACATGATTGCTCACAAATAACTAGTGGGGGGTCACATGCGTTATAAGCTGTATGGACAGATTTGAGCTGTGTGGACAGAAAGAACAGTTAAGCATTGCTTAGTGATGTTGGAACAGCAGCAGGGGGCACTAGAGATTCTTCTGCCTACAGTAGTTTTGTATGGATAGGATGTCAAAGGAAGGGTAATGGGGACCAGACTGCTTCATCCACATTTTTTAATTCCACTTCTGCAGCACTTCTGTGTTCCTTCAGGTCCCTGCTGCTTATCTATATCTAACCTATGGTCCCTGCCCCTCCCATTAACATCACCACCACTTGTAATGTCTCCACTTGCAACTACCTAAACTCTCTCCAGAACAGGGAGAGTTCTCACACCAAGCATGGAGCTGCTTTTGGGTAGGCCTGTTGTACTGTTACTACTCTTTTCTTCTGGGGAGAATATTGCTCAGGATGTGAACCTGTGAAACTGTTGGAATGAGGCCAAGGTGAGATGCACAATGGCTTGTGCTGTAAAATGTCAGTGGGTGCTACCAACTTGGTTCTCTGATCTGTAGACAGAAACAGCTAGAGCAAGCTGATGGCTCTGCTAAGCAGATGCCAGGGTTTTCTGTGTTCCTAGCTTCCCACATCCAGCTTTCTGATTTTTCTTCCAAATAAATATGACTTAGCAATGCCCAGAACATTCCCTGCACTTTCAGAGCTGATCAGCATGCAAAAGTTTTCATGTTGCTTACCAATAAGTTGAGCATTGCTTCTCTTAGCCAATAAAACAATCATTTCCCCTGTCCCACCAGTGGTTATTTGATCCTCTGTTTTCCTGCAGTCCTGAGCGACTACATGCAGGCTGAAACTGTCTTTATTTGCTTAACATGTTCCACTGTTCACTGTCAAAACGGCACAGTGGTGTCTGCACTCTACCCATTCCTTTCTTCCTTCAGCTCAGGTTTGATTCTTTGTATTAACTGATTCTACTCCATCTCTTTCAGGACCCCATCCCTCTCTTTAAAGTGTATACAGAAGAACTGGTTCAGCAACTAAGAAAACAGAATATTTAAGTGAAAAGATCTTAGCCAGGATCAGCTCCCTGTTGCAGCTTGGAGCTTGGAAGCGTTTTGCAACTGTTAGTCTCAGCACGTCTCTTAGTCTCCCTAGTCACACTCATCATGGAGGGTCAGATGCTGTGAAAGAGCATGATCCAAGGAGCAAATCATGATTATCACTTACTGGTAAAGAAAGCAAAATGAAACTTGAATTCAACCCGTGAGTTATGCCTGTTGTACAAGGACAGAACTTCTCACCTCTAGTGTTCTGTCACGCTCTCTTTAAACTGTCTAATGTGGTGCCTTCTGCCTTCCAGAATTCCTCTTGCTGTTTGAACTCCGAGCTAATTCAGATGCTGTGAACTGGATTTAGGGTGCACAGTGAGTTGTGCATCTGCAAGATGTCAATAAACATCTCTGCATCTGATACCGTTATTGCTGACTGCTTTTATTTGGTCTGTGTGTCACAGAACATAAGCTTTACTTCAGGTCTCTAGCACCTCATTTACCCTGGGTACACTGAAGACTAGCATGTGACAAGGATACATATCTGCCAGAGGAAGCAATGTGTTCTTTTGTACCCGTGTTAAAGCTGCACCATAGTTTAGGTTGCATTACAGAGTCCTGATGTGAAGGTTTAAAGCTATTATTTATGAAAATCTCAGAGATGCGTCTAATGCACAAGCAGTGTTCAGATTGGTCAGAGTGGGTTTGCTGAAAACTATATCGATGTTGAAAGAATAGTAAGTTTTTAAAATTGCCTTGTTCTTTGAATTGTCTCTTTTGCTGTCCAACTTAACGTGAATACTGATTTTTAGTAGTGTTAAATTAAAGATTACCCCCAACACATGGAATGTGTGATAGGTCAACATGTTGACTTTGTGGATAGAACTAATGTAAAAACAGATCACTGATGTTTTGTGTTAGTGTTGGGAACTGGGCTATGTATTGTTTGGCAGATGGAAGTAAAACCCTTAGTGGAGCTCGCTATCAGCAGTGTTACATTTGGTATGGAAGTAGAAAAAAATGCCCAAGTCTTTCTTAAATAGTCACTCACGTTAGCACATACAGCTTTGCTGTTGGACCTACATGCAGAAAAAATAAATAAATTTGAAAGATCTAGGCTGCCAAACAGGCTCAAGTTCAAGATGCACTGAGGCCATGGAAATATGTAACTGAACTATTCCCAAATGCTGTTTTGAGGCTTGTGGGATATGCATCTAAAAAATGAATAAAATGTCACTAGTTGGGAACCAGTTCAGAATTGTGAAGCGAAGAGTTTTATATCCAACACCAGGGGAGGGAATGAACACCCAGCCTAGCATGCCTTGGATGGTGGGGACAGGAATGCTTGTACCACACTTTGGGGGTTCCAGGTGGTTGGTGACATTTGGCTCTGAGTATTTTCACTTTTCTGCTTTCCATTCCCTCCTAAAGATGAGTTCATCAAAGTTTCACCAGTGTCTCTGACATGAAGTGCCTAGAAGGGCTGAGGCAGCAGATAGTGCTTGGGCCCACATTTTTGGGTCACAGTGGACTGGTTCAAAAGAGTACTTGATTTTTCCAGTACTTGATACTTTTGGACTGTTCCAGATGGTTTTAAACTGGTTTAACTGGCTTGTATATCTGTTTCAGGTTTAAATGGGTCTAAGTGTTATGTGTCTTCATACCCAAGTAGTTCTGTGCTTTTAGTGCTTCATTGCTGCAGAGTGGGTACATCTACACATGCCTCTTTGAAATGGGCATAGCCTAAAATTGCCATTTTAAAGCTCATTAAGGGCACATGTTTACACATGTACACTCTTAATGCACCTTAAAAATGGTGATTTAAAGCTACTCAAGCCTAAATTTGATGCCTGTATAAAGCAAGCATCAAACTTAGGCATAACTAGGTAAGTTGCATTAGCACATATGTAGACATGCTAATGTGCATTAATACGGTGTATGTCAATATACACACAAGGTTCTTTGGGTGAATCTGCTATCTTTTTTTAGACCAACTTAAATAGCAGGAAAACAATTATTGAACAAGCTTTCGGGTTCAAAAACCCTTCGTCAGACTAAGGAAGTTTTTTTTGGGGGGGGGGAGGGAGGAAGCAGCTAAGGGCTAGGCCTTGCTGGCTGAAACCATGCAGTGCTACTAAGAATGGCCCAGTTTAAGAAAGCAGATTGGGCAAGAATAGAGCATCTCCTCAGCAAATGGGCAGAGGCATGCAACTGACACATAGTGTAGCCATCACTTCTAATATGGGGTAGAGCTGTGCCTACATGAAAGAACAGGGCAGGGAATGGCAATTTTTAAACTTACTGTTCTTTCAGCTGAGGAAAACTGGAAGAGTCAGGATCTTGAGAGAGAGAGAGAGCTGATTTAAAACTTTTGAATCATGGATAAGAGGAGGGAATGGGGAAGAGACAAGCACACCTGAGCTGGGATTCCATGCATCTGAGCAGGGCTATATAGAATGTGCGTCCAGAGAGCTGACTGCCCTGAGATCAGCTGGTATCACACCCAGAACGTAACAAAGTCTGCTTATTAGTTAGCTGATAGCTCTGAACTGCCCTTGAGTACCTCTGCTGCTGGCTGCTTTGGACTGCCGCATGCAGGCTGCCTGGACCACAGCAGTCCTTGGGCATGTGTAGATGACATGGCTGTTTAACGTAGAGCGCCTGAAAATTTTAACGTGTCTTTTTTGGGGGAGGGTGGTATGGTGCATTTGTGTTTGCACGACATGGTGCTTTTGAGCAAGCCTTGTGTGTCATTCCCCACAGATTTCAGTAGAGGGAATCAAATAGGAGGAATACACCTCCTCGTCAGTTAGCAAGGGAGGGCACTCTGAAGTGCTCTGGGTTAGAGTAAAAGGCAATCAAGGGGAAAGGGACTTAACGGTGG
>JAGPOW010000387.1:316566-333276 GCA_030014935.1 Caiman crocodilus | reverse complement strand
CGTCCCCCGAGGCCAGGACCAGATCCAGCAGCGCATCCCCCCTGGTGGGGCCATGCACCTCCTGGACCAAGTGGAGATCCTGCAGCTCCGCCAGGAACCAGCTCTTCTCGGACTTGGCCGATTGCTCCTCCCAGCAGATGTTCGGGTTATTGAAATCACCCATGACAATGACATCCCTCATCCTAGCCACCTCCTTGAGCTGGCCAGTGAATCGGAGGTCCAGCTCCCCCTCTGGCTGGGTGGTCTGTAGCAGACACCCACCATTAAGTCCCTTTCCCCTCGTCCTCCTTGCAGCCTGAACCAAATCGCTTCCACCTGGTCCTCAGTCGCCCTCAAGTTGACGCTCAACGCAGAGAAATGCTCTTTGACATAGAGCGCAACCCCGCCGCCTCTTCTCCCCATCCTATCCTTCCTGAGAAGGGCATATCCATTGATGCCTATGGCCCAGTCATGGGTTGGGTCCCACCAGGTTTCCATGAGCCCAACCAAATCTGGGTCTTCCACAGCTACCAGGAGAGACAGCTCCTCCTGCTTACCTCCCATGCTGTGAGCATTTGTATAGAGGCATTTAAGGCTACCCACTGCCACCTCTCCCTCTCTACTTGTTTTCCCCAAGCCACAACCACAAACCCTTGCCTGACTTACCTGGCTCAGCGGCAGAGCATCCTCTCCTCTCTCGGCAGGCCCGTCCCCCAGCAAAGCTAGTTTAAAGCCTGCTACATGAGATCAGCCAACTTAGAAGAAATGAAACGCTTACCTTTAGGTGTGAGGTGGAGTCCATCCTTAGCCAGCATGTGCCGCGTAGAGAAATGTGGGCTATGATCGAAGAATCATAAAAAAAAAAAAAAATTAATTTGAGAAGGCAACTTTCTTTCTCAAAGTGACAAACTCATTCCCCCACAGGAAACTGATAGTTTAGCCAGATTTAAATAGAGACTGGAGAAATCCTTGGAGGAAACGTGTAGTTCTCGAGCACGTCAGTTAGCAGCACCACCTCCAGATCAGATCTTAATTCCAAAAAGCTCGGAGACTTGTCAGCCAAGGGGGCCACAGGGGGAATTGCCGTCGAACATGGCCTCGTTCCATATCCATGCCGCGCGCCATCTCCTAATTTGTTTCCTCTTGTGCTATCATGCTATTTCTTACCTCTCTGAAATGCAACATTCCTGCTGTCTGTTGAGAGGTGCCAATGGCATCTCTGTGTACACCCCTGGAGAGAGCAAGTTTGGCACTTCTTGTTTGCTCTGGACTGTTCCTGCAGGTTTCTTGGCTGCCCTTCATAGCCATAAGCCTAAACAGCTGTTAAAGTCATTGAAGGCCACAGAGATGGGTCAGTCCCAGGGACCTCCGCAGACTTTCAGGAGGTCTGAGACTTGCTGTGACAAGTTCCTGTTCTATTTTGTCTGCTTTCTTTCTCTGCATAACTCCAAATGATCCCCTGGCATGGTCCTACCCCCTCCCAGCAGTAGCTGAAGCTGCAACAAGCAACCACTAAGAGCTGGATGGAAGCAAAGAGAAGAGCAGAAAGAAGGAGTTGGCCTTTCAGAGTAACAGGGCAGTGCCACTCAAATAACCCACCTTACTCCATCAAGTATAGGTCAGGAGATATGCCACATCTCTCTGTGAGAGTTGGTCTGGTCTACTAATTATACTGATAAAAGAAAATAGGGTACTTGAGGAATTCACTAAATGTCTGGAACCTGTTTCATTTGTGGTCTGACACTGATATGGAAATGACAAGTAAATTGCTTGCAGCCATGATGTATATAAGAGTCTGAAGGAGGTCAGTCTGGACATCCTGTCCCCCCAGTTAAGCATCCTTAATTACAAGTTTTAATTGTGATAACTTCCTGGGTGAGACTGAGATGCCAGACAATTGTGATTCCTTGTCAACATCTATACCTATGGCACAGAGTGACACCGTGGTACCCTCAGCATGTTATCCTAGGGGGTATGAAAACATGGTATGCTTGAACCTATACATTGTTTAGCTAATGAGTAACCTGAGGGAGCAGAATATCCACGTGCAACTTAAAAAAATGTAGTAGGTTATTGCAACCTTATGCCAGGCTACCTACTGACAGCATCTACACTTGCAAATGCTTCTGGATGGGTTTCCTTCAGAATAATTTATTCTGGAGTAAACCAGCTCTGGACAGGCATCTACACATGTGCCCACTGGGGAGCTGATTTGCTGCTCATGGTAGCAGTCAGCTCCCACTTCCTTCAGCCCTACACTGGACCCCTATAGCAACAGTGGGGAGCTGGAGGCTCCAGCCACAGCTGCCTGTGGCTGGTGGTCATTTCTAAAAGGCAGCCCTGCTCCCTGGCCACCTGTCTTCCTGGCCTGAAGCAGCCCCCAGAGCCTCTGTTCACCACACCGTGGCTGCTCCATCCCTTGGCTCTGGAAGCAACTTTCACTGCTCCAAGCTCGTGCTGGCCACCCTGCTCACTGTGGTGCCTTGCTGCAGTGGCTGTTGCCTGGTCCAGATCAGTCTTGGCCCTGCTGCCCCACCTTAGCATGGCACAGCCACCTGGCCAGGCTCACTGCAGCATCTCAGGCCCCCTACCACCATGCTGCTGTTGCCCAGACCCTGGCAGGGACACTAACAATGTGCATTTGGATGCCACCATCAGTGCCATCCATGTGGTACTGGGCTTCCAGCCCCACCACCTCTGGGCCTACACAGCCAGACGGGACAGGTGGCTGCACATCATCCAGTCCATCTGGGATGATAAGCAGTGGCTGTAGTGTTCCGGATAACCCAGGCCACCTTCCAGGACTTCCCTGACCAGCCCCACCTGCACTTGGAGCATCAGGACACCACTCCACATGCAGATGGCCATTGCCCTGGTCAGGCTGGCCACACCTGCCAGCCTACTCTGTCAGCCACTTTTTCAGCATGGGCAAAGCGACTGCTGGGAAGGCTATTCTGGAGGTGTGCTCCAGGCTCACAACCCCCTGGAGGTGGTGGTGGGGTTCCATACCCTGGGCTTTGCCCAGTGTATGGGGGCCCTGGATAAGGGCCCACACCCCTATCACCTGCCCACCTTACAGCGATTGCCCCTACTACATTTGGAAGGGCTCCACTCCATTGTGCTCCAGGCTGTCATCAACCACCATGATGCTTTCACCAACATGTGGACCAGCTCAGCAGGTAGTGCCCACGATGACCATGTGTTTCACAACTCTGCCCTGCCAGACTTGGTGGAGAGTGGGTGCTTCATACCAGGAGTGCCAGACCTCCAGCTAAGCACAATGGCGTTTCTGCCCCTCCTCACTAAAGACCCCCACCTACCCACTCCTCCCCTGGCTCATGCAGCCCTACTCCAGCCAGCTGGACCCCCCACCAGGCAAACTTCAGCAGGTACTGGGACCAGATTCATACATGCTGGTGGAGTGCGCCTTTAGCTGCCTGAAGAGAGGCTGGCACACCTCTACCACCTGCCTCGAAGTTCCTGAGGCCAACATCCCCCAGGGCATTGTTGCAACCTGTGTGTTGCATAACATTTGCGGGGTCCAGAGGAAGCTCTTCTGTGATGCCTGGGTGCAGGAGGCATAGCAAACGGAGGACACCTGGCATCAGGAGTGCCAGAAGCAGTGACAGTGGTGGGTCATCCCGCCCTGCCCTCATCAAGGCCCCAGACAAGCTGCTCACCTACCAACAGGGGCCAGGGCACTGGGTGTGAGAGGTGCTGGTGGACCACCGCCTCCTGCACTCCCCACTGTAGGTTGTCTGTATTGCTGGCCATAGACTCCAGCCCCACTGTGCATCCCCAGCACCACACTCACTGCAGATAGTGCTCAGAAAAGCACTTTATTCCCTTGTGCAAACAGATCTCCATCCCCCATTCCCTCCCCAACAACAGAGCTCCTCCCCACAAAGTCCCTCCACTACCCACTCCTACCACTAATAAAGTAAAGTCTTCCCTCTAAAGACTATGTCCAGTGGTATGTTTCATAGTGTGTGCCCTCCTGGGGGTCCATGGGGTGGGGGCACCTAGGTGGCAGAGTCCATGGACAGGCACGCAGCACCCCAGCCTCTGGCTGTACCCCCATGGGTGCTCATGCTGTAGTGAGGCTGGCAAGTGATAGGGGGCTCAGCTGGCATGGACAGCTCCCTCTCCTGCAGCCAGTGGGCCAAGTGAACAGGGCCTATGCATAGTCCTGGTCCTGCTGGAGCCAGCTTCTGCTCCAGGGCTACATGGAGCCAGGGTGAGTGGCGGGGCTGGGCCTAGGCAGGGGGGCTGGCTGGTGAGGCACACAGCCAGTGGAGATGCTACTGAACCCAGGCCTACGGCAAAGCCTGCTTCTGGGTGGTGGGTGGCTGCCACAGGGCAGGCAGGGCTAGGGCCAGAAGCAGCACAGCAGGTGGCATGAAGGTGATTGCTAGGGCCAGGACAGTATCCAGCACCCAGCAGTCCTCCTTGGTGGCCTCCACTGTCTTCGTCACCAGGGCAGCCTGCCACTCCTGGGTCTCCCAGTGCCTCTTCTGAGGGCCAGGAGTCTGACCCAGAACTCCTGGTCTACCTGGTCCTTCATCACCTCACATACATCGCTGTACCTCACAAGTGTCCCTCTCTTGCTTGCAGGCAAATCCTCCATGTGCCTTGCCCAGAAGTCTGGTCCTGGATCCTGTGCTGCCAATGCTGGTGTGTAAACAAGGCTCTAAGACTTCTGATGACTTGGAAGTTGCATCCCAGCTGCCAACTGATGCCTCCCTATCCTGCGTACAGCTGCAGATCCTACACAGCCAGGATAAAGAGGTTGTTTGTGAGCATCTGCAACATTTCTGAGCTAACGTGTACTGCCCAGCCTCAAATTAGAGGCTGTATGTGTACAGTGCTCATGGACCACAGCAAGTTGACTGGGCAGACCCTGGCACAGGTGAACACTAGCCAAGCCTGCTGTTCCCACTCACTCCACAGGGGCAGGTGGACTGCAAACATGGCATGGGATCCTGACCTTCGACAGCAAGCCCACACTGCCACCTGGAGGCCTACCTGTAGTTGCGCTACACATCCCTGCCTTCATAGCCAAAGACAACATTGCTGCCAGCATCAACACATTCCTTCCTTGGACCATGCCTGCCTAGTTGCAGTGGGGGGACCTAAGACCAGGGGAGTGCAGCTGGGCAGGGGGACAGGGAGGGTTCTTCCCCCAGTGCAGGGCTTACCAGGTGGGCATGGCAAGTGTGCCCAGCAGCCCAAGTCAGTCTCTGCTGGTGGCAAGGATGTGCAGATCCCAGCAGTGTCTCAGAGTGCAGGGGCATGGCATCCAGCTGCCCAAGTAGCCCCTTCCAGTGAGGACCTGCAGCTGCTGAGGGTTGGCAGTGCCATGGCCAGCCCAGCCTCCTGGGTGGGGCTGTGCACCCAGAGCTGGCAGGGCAGGCACTGGTTTGAGTTCCTGGAACTGCAGGATGAGGCCTGGGGCAGGGAGCACAGTGGGACAGGCTCCTGGTGGCCTGAGGGGCCCTCCCCCGGGACCAGGTTGAAACTGAGGCTCAGGCAAGCTGCCTGTACTTGAGTAGATGGCACGGTTCCAGTCAGGGTCCTGATGCACAAGAACGTCATCCAGCTGCCAGATAAAGGGCATGGAATTGCAGACAACCCCTGCCCAGCAGTTGTGGCCAGTGACCTATTGTGCCCGTAAGGCTTTAACCTTTATGTGGCACCGGCACACCCACTGGTTGTTCCTGCACTCCCGCATGCAGCATGACAGGCCCTCATAGATGTGTGCAGCAAAGCACCTGCTTTTATGCAAACTGGCTCAGAAGATACTGGGTAACATGGGGCCTCTGCAAGACATGCTAAGAAATCTGGTCATCACACCAAATGACAAAGCTAATCTATTTAACAATTTCTTTGCCTCCATTTTCCTGAGCAGGAACTGGGTCAGCCCCCTCACCAGGACCCCTATAGACCCCAGGGGAGGTGCGCCCAGACCTAGGGTCAGTGAAGATATAGTCAGGGAACTTCTGGAGGGACTGGATGTATTTAAATCATCTGGTCCTGACAACCTGCACCCCAGAGAGCTGAGGGAATTAGCAGAGGTCATTGCAGGATCCCTGGCATGGCTTTACAAGCACACATGGTGCTCTGGTGTGGTGACAGGACTAGAAAAGGGCCAATGTGGTTTCCATTTTCAAAAAAAGGTGGAAGGAGGACCCAGGAAACTATAGGCTAGTTAGTCTTACCTCGATTCTGGGTAAGCTTTTTGAGAGAATTATCATGGCGCATGCCCACGAGGGGCTGAGATTATGCTTAGGGGCAACCAACACAGGTTTGTTAGAGGGAGGTCCTGTCAGATCAACTTGGTGGTCTTCTATGACCAGGTCACAACATCCTTAGATGCAGGGGTAGCAGTGGATGTAGTCTTTCTAGACTTTAGGAAGGCCTTCGACACTGTCTCTCACCACATTCTCATTAAAAAACTAGGGGACTGTGGTGTTGACACCTACACAGTCAAATTGGTCACTAAGTGGCAGGAGGGCTTCACCCAGAGAGTGGTGGTGGACGGGTAATTTTTGACCTGGAGGGATGTGGGCAGTGGGGTCCCCCAGGGCTCAGTCCTCGGGCCTGCACTGTTCAACATCTTCATGAGCGACTTGAACAAGGGGGTAAAAAGCACTCTGTTCAAATTCACAGACGACACTAAGATGGGGGGGGGGGATGTGAGCACACTAGAAGGGAGGAATAGGCTGCAATCAGGCTGCAAACAGGTTACAGGGGTGGGTGGATGAGAACAGGATGGGTTTCAGCACTGACAAGTGCAAGGTGCTGCACCTGAACCAGCAGCATACCTACAGGCTGGGGAGCTCCCTTCTTGTCAGTGCAGAGGCAAAAAGGGATCTTGGAGTCATTATTGATGCCAAAATGAACATGGGCCAACAGTGTGGGAACGCGGTCAGGAAGGCCAACCGCACTTTGTCATACATCCACAGATGCATCTCAGGCAGGTCCAAGGAGGTGATCCTCCCCCTCCATGCGACACTGGTCAGGCTGCAGTTGGAGTACTGCATCCAGTTCTGGGCACCGCACTTCAGGAGGGATGTGAACAACATGGAGAGGGTCCAGAGGAGGGCCACTCGCATGAACAGGGGGCAGCAGGACAGGCCCTATGAGGAGAGGCTAAAGGACCTGAACCTGTTCAGCCTCCACAAGAGAAGGTTGAGGGGGATCTAGTCGCCATTTACAAACTAGTCAGAGGGGACCAGCAGGCATTAGGGGAGTCCCTGTTCCCCTGAGCATTCTGAGGAATGACAAGAAATAACAGTCACAAGCTGGCAAAGGGTAGATTTAGACTAGATATCAGGAGACGCTACTTCACTGTCAGAGTGGCTAGGATCTGGAACCAACATCCAAGCGAAGTGGTGCTGGCTCCTACCCTGGGGGGTCTTTAAGAGGAGGCTAGATGAACACCTTGCTGGGGTCGTTTGACCCTAGTACTTTCTTTCCATGGCAGGGAGTCGGACTTGATGATCTACTCAGGTCCCTTCCGACCC
Organism: Caiman crocodilus; assembly: GCA_030014935.1. Taxonomy (NCBI): domain Eukaryota; kingdom Metazoa; phylum Chordata; order Crocodylia; family Alligatoridae; genus Caiman; species Caiman crocodilus. The sequence continues at coordinate 325,771 of JAGPOW010000387.1, read as the reverse complement.
TACCAACTATGAAACTATGAAACTAGACTCACCTAGACTCACCTTAGACTCACCCCACAGCACTTTGAGGTTCATGGTCTCCTCCTGGAACCAGCTGTGGCCCCAGGAGGCAGTATGTGGCATCAGGGAGGATACCAGCATGGCTCCCTTGATGGCTCACTGGGCCTCTGCATGACAGTCTGAGTGATGGCAGGTCTGGGCAGCTATGTACAGCACCCAGTGAAGAAGCACAGCACAAGACAGGCAGGCACATGACAGTGGTGTACCAGCAGCAGTGGGGTCTAGGCAGGATGCTGTGGGTGGCCTGGGGCCAGCTGGAGTGGGACCTACAGGTGGTACAGGGTACTACCAGGCCTGGAACATGTCTGCAACACTCACTGCAGTGCAACAGCAAATCCATCAATGCTCACTGGAAAGAACATTTCCAGGACCTTCTGAATCATGACTCAACTGTCAATGAAGATAAGATCAACAACTGTCCACAAAAAGCAATCAGAGAAGACCTTGGTTTGCTGCTGACCCTGGTAGAGGTCAGGAGTGCCATCGGGAAAATGAAGAATAACAAAGAAGCCAGTGTTGACAGAATACCTGCAGAGATTTTCAGAGGAGGAGGAGAACAACTTACGTGTCAGCTTCATGTCCTCTTCCTTAAAATCTGGAACAAGGAAGAAATCCCAGACACCTAAGGGATGCTTTGATTATTACTATCTTCAAGAAGGGGGACAGAGCTGATTGTGGAAACTACTGAGGTGTCTCATTGTTGGCCATTGTTGAAAGTCGTCACCCGTATCCTCACTAACCGCCTTCTCCCATTTGCAGAAGCAATTCTTGCAGAATTTCCAAGTGGTTTTGGGCCATCTTGAGAAACTGTGGACATGATCTTTACAGCACATCAAATCCAGGAGAAGTGTCATGAGCAAAAATCAACCTCTCTATTTGGCCTTCATCAGCCTCTCTAAAGCCTTCGATTCTGTAAACCAGGAAAACCTATGGAAAATCCTGTCCAAAATTGGCTACCCAAACAAGTTCATCAGTGTTCTGAGATTTCTCCATGATAACATGTCAGCAAGGATTCTCAGCAACTGGTATCAAACAACCATTTGAGGTTAAAACAAGTGAAGCAAGGTTGTGTCATCACTCCAACTTTGTTTTCTATCTTCATCTCCACCATAATGTGCCTTGTCGACAGAAAGCTCCCACCTGGAATTGAAATTGTGTAGGATGGACAGAAGACTCTTCAACCTCAACAGACTCAAGTCCAAAACAAAGACCATGACAACATCCATAATGGAGCTCCAGTATGTGGATGACAATGCTGTCATTGCTCAATCTGAAATGGACCTCCAAACCATTCTTTATGTATTCTTGGAAGTCTATGAGAGTACTGGCCTAACTCTAAACATCAGGAAAATGCAAGTCCTTTACCAACCTGCTTCAAATGGAGAAACAACACTCCCCCCACCCACCATTGAAATCAATGGAGAATTGCTGGAGAATATGGATCACTTAGCCTATCTTGGAAGCCATCTTTCATCAAAGGCATGCATTGATGCGGAAATACAACATTGTTTGAAATATGCAAGCACAGCTTTTGGCCGTCTGAGTAAGAGAGTCTTCTTAAATCATGACATCCTTGCTGAAATGAAGCTCTTGGTTTATCAAGCCATTGTCATTCCAATTCTGCTATATGGCTTAGAAACTTGGACCACATACAGAATGCATCTAAAGAGCTTGGAAAAATACCACCAATGGTGCCTTCACAAGATCCTTCGGATTAGCTGGGAGGATAGATGCACAAACATCAGCATCTTGGCCGAAGCGAATTCCAACAACATTGAGGCCATGATCATCCAAAACCAGCTTCAGTGGACAGGTCATGTTTTTCACAGGCCTGACTCCCACCTTACAAAGAGAATCTTGTTCTCACAGCTGAAAGGAGGTCAATAAAGTAGTGGAGGGCAAAGAAAGTACTTTAAAGACACCCTGAAGGCAAAGTTGAAGAGGTGTAACATCCACATGAACACTTGGGAGACCCTTGCTCAAGACCAACTGAAATGGAGGAAGGCTCTTTGGGAGGGACCTCAACACTTTTAAACAGCTTTTCAACAGGCAGAAGAAGAAAAGAGGAACAGGTGAATCATAGTATCATAGTTTCATAGTAGCTAGGGTCAGGAGGGACCTGAACAAATAATCTAGCCTGACCTTCTGCCACAGACAGGAATGAATTCTGGGTTCACAAGACTCCAGACAGGTGATCATCCAACCTCCTCTTGAATATGCCCAAGGTAGGGGTGAAGACCACTTCCCTGGGAAGTTGGTTCCAAAGGTAGTATCATTTTATCCCAATTCTAAGGACTTTCGACCATGAATTTCTTTAAAATCTGCTTCAATGTCTGGTTAAAATGCTCTATGAGCCCATCCATTTGGGGATGATACACTGCCTTCTTTAGATGTTTAATCCCCAAAGCTTTACCCACTCGCTGAAACATGTGTGATGTAAAATTCATTCCCTGGTCTGTCACCAGTTCTGTAGGGAGTGCTACTCATGAGAATATTTTCAAAAGTTCATTCACCACCTTTGCAGCGGACACTGTCTGCATCAGCACGGCTTCGGGGTACCTTGTTGCATAATCCAGTAAAACTAAAATATACTGGTTTCCAGTGCTACTTCTGAGAAGTGGCCTCACGATGTCCACTGCCACCTGCTCAAAGGGAACGTCTACCAAGGGCATTGGAATTAAATGAGCTTTTGGAGGGTGCCTTGGATTCAGTTTTTGGCACACAGAACATGAAATGCAATACCTCACCACTTCTCACAACAGTCCTGGCCAAAACATTCTTGCCTGAATGCGGGCTTCTGTTTTGTCCCTGCCCAAATATCCACCCATAGGGAGCTCATGAGCCACCTTCAATAGAGCCTGTTGATATCACCGAGATACCAGCAACTGTACAACCTCCCCCCCTTCAGGCTTCCTTTGCTCAATTTGGTACAGGAGGTCATTTCTCGCCTCGAAACTTGGTGTTGTCTTCATCAGCTCTGGTCATAATACCTCACTGTTTCATTGAGCCAGGTGTTCCTGCAAAGCATACCAAAAATCTGCCTCCCAACTCTGCTCCAACTGGAAATGTTCATCTTCCCATAAATGTGTGACATCCACCTCTTGTTTGGCCTCTTCTTTGTGAGGAGGTTGTTCGGTTTCATTTGTGAATCCCTAAGCCCTCAGATCATCTTCCCATCCAGCCTTGGGCTTCCTAGTCTCCCAGGGCCTCCAACAGCAACTTTGTTTCATCTCAGTTCCCTCCTTTTGCCTTGTCACAACCCAAATCAAGTGAGTGTCCCTGACACAATAGACCACCCTCTCTAAGTGATTGGCATCATCCTAAATTTAGTCATGTTCCACCTCATTAGGCATTCCTACTTGGCAGTTTATCATTGGCTATTCTAAAGGTATAAAGGTTTGTGCAGCTTCTGCCCAAGTCAGAGAACTCCAAGCACATGGTAAAATACGGAGAACTTTGCCACGCGGCAGAGAAGGCTTGGCAGACTGATCACCCACCCACATCTCCCCATCTGTTCCCGATGTATCCTTTGTCCTGCATGCTCGTTGCGTCTACAGGTTCATCTCACTAACTTGTTGAGTTATCGTCGTTCTGTAAATACACAAGCAACCTTACCGCCTGCATCGCGGCCACCAGTGGCGTAAATAAAACTAAAGTAAAAGTTATTTTTTGCAACCAACACGTTGTCCGATCTCTCCATCCACCAGCCCACCTGACGTCTGCTTAATTACCCAGCGCTTTCTTCGGTCGGCTCTGCCCAGCTGAGACATGCCTCACACTGGCTAGCTCTGTCAACAACTCTGGCCAATCACAGCCCACTACTACTGGGTAGGGTAAGCACTCAGCAACCCCAACTAGCATCTGGCAGGTCCTATCGCCTACTTGTAGGATGACCCCCACTCTGTTGACTTCGATGGAATCCCCATACCAGCATTGTATAATTAAGTATTCTGCTACTTCCCTCTCTCTTGCTGGTAACACGACAGTCTGCACCATGGTCTGCAATGAGCCTGAGTCCAGCATAGCCCATACCTTTTTTCCCTCCATTGTCGTTTCCACCATCAATGCGGGTGGCTTGTCTCTCACCTCAGAGTCAACTGTGGCTCCATAGCCATACATCCCTACCTAGGTTGTTGATCGTGGGTGGACGCTCCTGGTTATGTTGGCTAACAGTGCCTCTTGTCCTGTGGCTTGATCCTGTAGGCCTTGTATTATTTGGTATAGCTGATCCAAGACTTGCTGCTGTGACTTTGGGTCCAGGGCTAGCATCTGCTCTCATTTCTCTGGTTTCTTTATGGACCCAAGGATTCTTTCCCTCATACAGGCAAACCAGCATCCTACAATGCATACTGCCATATGAAAAGTTCCTGGCCAATGCACCATTGTAACAGGGAGAGCTTGCTTGGAGCTTGTAACAGGGGGAGCTTGCATCTAATGGTGGCCTTGCCCACCTGTAATGGGCCAACTGCCTCTTCTGCCACGCCTTGTTGTTAATTAATAGTTGTTAATTAAGTGGGAGGCTGTATGGTCCAAAGCCAGGGGACACTATCTGTGGCTCCATTCCTCCCCTACACCACAGCCCAAGCCTCACAGATGGTATTTTTAAATTTCTCTTTATGTTGGGGTCTCAGGTGCTGTGGGCACCCTTTTCTCTCTAGCTAGGCCTTTCAGTCAACACCCCCTCGGCTAATTAGGGTTTGACTCCCAGGCTCTAGCTCTCCAAAAAAAACCTCACTCGGTCTCCTGCCCCCTTGTGTCACTGGGGCCTGCTCACCCCCAAACACTGCACCCTCTCTGGTGCTGAGATCAGCTTGCCCCTGAATACTGTGCCCTCTCTAGTACTGGGGTCAGCTCACAGGTTTAGGGTTCCCTGTTTCAAAGGGACAGTGATTCAATTCAGTGATCTGAATTGCTGTCCTGAATCAATTCAGCTGAATCAGTCTGGCCCATCCCTCACCCATCTTCCCATCCTGGCAATGGCTCCTGGCACTTGGGGAAAAAAAAAAGCACCAGCTCACCAGGTACTGCTGGGCAGGGGGGGCAATCCCCACTACCCTCAACTGCCCCACACTGCATGCAGGGGCTCTGCAAAAGCCCCTCAATGCCCCCTGCTGTCCCAGTCCTGTGCCATGGCTGCCCCACCCACCATGGCTCCAACTCTTTAAGGAGAAACCCCCCTGAACTATCCAGTTCCTGCTGGTGGGGGCCAATTGCCACTGCTTCCTGCTTCCCCCTGCCATGTGAGGGCTCTTCCATGAGCCTTCCAAAGCCCTGAGGCTGCTGCAGGAGCAGTGAGTCCTGGGGTTTTTCTCAGTTTGTTTTTTCTGGAAAGGCCAAAGCTGGGGCAGGCAGGGCAGTGGTAGGGGAGCTGAAAGAGTGAGGGGGAGTTTGGGGTGCTCATGCAGAGCCCCCCCATGCAGCTTGCAGCAGAGGGGGGTAGTGGGGATCATTCCCCTTGCCCAGCAGCACTCTGTAAGTCTGGGCTTCTTTTTAAAGAACTGAGAGCTGGGGTGGGCAGGGCAGCCATGGTGGGGCTGAAGGAGTGGGTGGGGGATGGGGCCTGGCAGGGGTACCCCATGGTCTCTCCCCCGTCTTCTAGCCCCCACTCATGCACCCCTATTTACCAGCTCTGAGTCCAGCTGCAGCTCCCTGCTGCAGCCATCGGGGACTGCCCGAATCACTGAAGCTCTCCAAATCCTTTCTGAATGCTTAGGATCCTTAGAGCAATCCCAGATAACAGTCAGGTGTTACAGTATCCCTTCCACCATGTGAGAGGAAACATATTCTCTGTTGCCTGCCAAATCACGTCTTTTTCTTTCGTGCCGTACTTGGCAATGTCTGTCATTATGGCTATTTTGTTGATGTTGGGGACATTCTTAGCTACTTCCATAATTGTATTGAGAGCAGTAGATAATTTATCGTCTCATAAATGTTGTCCTCTGTGTTGATGATCCAAAAAGTTTGTTGCCAGATGATTTCTTAGTAAACATTTGTTTTATTACTTTTTTTTGGATAGAAGTGAAGAAGGCAAAAGCTCAATTAGATTTTCATTTAGCGGTCTGAATATCTCTGAAATATTTAATAGATTTCATCGACATTAGAGGCTGGAAGGGACTTCATGAGATCATCGGGTCCAGCCCCCCCCACCATAGGTGGGAAGTCAGCTGGGATCAAGTGACCGGAGCAAGAAATAAATCCAGCAGTTTTGAAGGAGTCCAGAGTAGGTGCTTGCACCACCTCTGGGGGGAGTTTGTTCCAGACCCTGGACACACACACTGTAAAGAATTAGTCTAAATCAGCCTTCCTGGAGTTTATGGCTGTTAGACCCTGTTATCCCTTGTGGCGCTCTGGTGAACAGGTATTCTCCCAGGTTCTGATGTAGCCCTCTTATGAAGTTGTAGGCTGCCACCAAGTCCCCCCTGAGCTTTCTCTTCTCCAGATTGAGGAGTCCCAAGTCCCTCAGCCTCTCCTCTAACAGCCTTCCCTCCAGGCCTTGGATCATATGAGTGACTCTCCTCTGGACTCTCTATAGCTTCTCCGCATCCTTCCTGAAGTGGGGGCCCAATACTGGACCCAGTACTCCAGCTGTGGTGTCACCAGGGATGAGTAAAGTAGGAGAATGACTTCCCTGGTTTTGCTTGAGATGCATCGGTGGATGCATGCCAGGGTTTGGTGAGGTTTGCCCGCCACCACATCACATCGGTGGCTCATACTCATCTTGTGGTCAATCAAGACCCCCAAGTCCCTTTTGGTCATGGTGCTAGCAAGCGTAGCATTGCCAAGCCTCTATGTATGCTGAGGATTCTTCTTACCAAAGTGCAGCACCTTGCACTTCTCTGCGTTGAAGGCCATCAAGTTTTTGTCGGCCCACCTTGAGAATGTGTTGAAGCCAGCCTGTAATCCCAGCCTGTCCTGCAGTGTGACAGCCCTCCCCCATAATTTGGTCTCATCCATGAACTTGGTTAGTTCACATCTGACTCCTGAATCTAGATCATTGATGAAAATGTTAAAGCGCGCTGGCCTGAATACCGAGCCCTGAGGTACTCCACTTGTAACCTTGTGTCATGCTGAATTGCTCCCTTCAACTAGTATTCTTTGGGTCTGACCCCATAGCCAGTTGCCTAGCCATCAGACCATATGATAATCGAGGCCACAGTTCCCCAGCTTAATTATGAGGACATCATGGGGAACCAGGTCAAAGACCTTCTTGAATTCCAGATATATGATGTCCACACCATCTCCCTTGTCCAGGGCATATGTAATCTGCTCATAGAAGGAGATGAGGTTGGTCAGGCAAGACCTGCCAGACAGAAACCCATGTTGGCTGGCAATCAGAAGCTTGCGTTGTGTTATTCTGGCATTAATGGATCCCTAAATACATCCCTAAATTTATAGATCAACAAATACAAGTCCTTCCACTGCTCATTTGTTAGTCTCCCCAGTGTCTCTACTTCTTTGTGACTGGGGAGTTAGGGCCCAAATTCCTCTACACTTTTAGGGTTAACCATCCACCCTCTGGATCTTTTCAGGCCCTCAGCAAATTAACATAAAAGATCTGACATTCTCAAGCATACCCAGGACAATGTAACTCATAGCCCACTGGATATACTCTATGAATAATCTCAAATGGGACCTGCCATTGCATGAGCAGCTTATTGGCTGTGATAGGTAGCAGGCCAACACTCTATCCCCCTACCTAGAATTCCTGGTTCTTAGCCCTACAATTGTATCTTTCTTTCTGTTGCTGTTGGGCTTCCTCCAAATTCTCCCATGCTACTGGTCATGCAACATTGAGACAGTGTAGCGTATTTTGCCTATACTGGTTGGCCTCCAGTCCTCTATTCCCCATTTCTTCCCAGCTCTCTCTCATGATTTGCATTGAGTCCTGTGACTTATACCCAAAGATAAATTCAAATGGGGAGAACTTTGTTGAGGAATAAGGGATGTCCCTGAGCACGAATAGCAAGGGTGTGAGCAAAAGGTCTTATTTTCAAGGGTACCTCTGTGCACATTGCCACAACATACATTTCAATGTACCATTTAGATGCTCTACTAAGTCATTAGTCTGAGGATGGTAGATGGAAGTCATATATTGTTTAATCCTAATCCACACTCCTGTGGGATGCTCCATCCTCCCCACCATCTCAGTGTTCACAAACTGCCTGGTACCCTGAGGTTTGTAGAAAAAACATTTAAAGCTGTGTCAATGTCTGAATCATCGAATCTTCTCTATTCAGTGAGTTCCAATTTGATTCAGAGAGATTAAAGGGTCTCCTGATTTGATTCAGATTTGGAGATTTGGCTACCAAATTGAATCAGCAACTGAAGCTTTGCACAGCCCCAATAGCCAGCACAGCTCCTAGGTAAATGCCCCATTGTATCTAAGGCTGCCCAATCGAAAGGAGTATCTGTGATTGGCATTACTTGCAGAGGAGCCTGAGGTGGTGTTAACTCTCATTAACTCTATGGCATTCACTGCAAGCCAAACAACTATGTGCTATCTCTTCTCTCAGCCCAGGCCAGAAAAACCTACTTATTTTTACCATGGTCTCGTCTTGACCCATGTGTCCCCTGGTCAGTGATGCATGAGTTAATTCCCACACTGCGTGTCTGAATGATTTAGGTACCAACAACTGCTCTATCACCTCTCCTTCTATAAGTTCTTTTTAAATTCTATATAGTAAGCCCCCCTTTATTTCATAATGAGAATCACTTACATTTAACTCAGAGCATACTTTACATCCATGACATCTCTTGGTCCTGATGTAGCAAAACCCCCAATTGTTCTTTTTTTAATTTATTTAAAAATATATTCCCTCCCCTTCCCCAACCATTTCTGATGTTTTCTCTCCTTCTCAATTCCCTATAGATAAGTATAAGTGAGCTAAGACATAGGATAAGCTTCAGCATTTTATTTTTGTAGCAAGTTGTATTTGTTTTGTGTGTTTTTTCCTCCTTCTTTTCAAGTAAGTGCCCTGTTATGGATATCCACTGACATACTGTATAATTATAGTGACATATTGTATACTTGTTATGTTTATATTGCTATTACTGTTTTACTGATACTATATGATTTAGGCCTACATATGTAAGTTAGCATAAGTCATGTCAAGTTTCCATTTTGTTTGTCAAGTCTCCATCCTGT
>JAGPOW010000387.1:297083-315152 GCA_030014935.1 Caiman crocodilus | reverse complement strand
CTGTTTCCTCCTTGCCACCACTTATCTGCCCCCTGATCTCCCAGCTGTCTGCCTCAGTTTCCAGCCCCAAGCTCCCAGGTTTCTGCCTCTCTCTCTTTCCTGGCTGTCTCCTCCTTGTCACTGGGCTTTTCTCCTTGCACCAGTGATCTTGAGTAACCCTGGGGCCACTTGACCTTAAGTAACCCCAGCTTCCCCTCCAGTCTGCTGGTTCTAATCCTGACCCCAGCAACTTTCACTCCTGGTACTTTCATGGTCTCATTTTAACCCCCATTCATCTGCCTCCTTCCCCTCCTTTTGGAGATCTTTGGCCCTTGATTCCTCCTCCCATTGTCACCAAGCACCCTAGGTATCCCAGGTACCTTAAGCACACACATACACCCCAAACCACAGAAGTTAGGAACTCACCTGTGTGTATGTGTAGGTGGGTGGTATCTGTGAACTGGTGAGTTTGTATATGTGTGTGTGTGTGTGTGTGTGTGTGTCATTGTGTGCATGATATACAAATTAGTGATCCATGTATGTGTACTGAGTGTGTGAGTATTGACAACTGATTGTTGTCTAATTTTTGGTGTGTATAGTGTGTATGAGCCTGAATTGGTAATAGGTATGTATGTGCCTAGGCTGGTAATTTTGGATGTGTGTGTGTGCCTGAGTTGGTACTGTGTGGGTGTATGCACCTAGTATGTGTGTATGCACCTAATTGATGATTTTTAGTGTGTGCATGTGCAATTGTACACCATGCCCTCCTGTCTAACAGCACAATATTGAGATCCTGAGTGTTGGCCTGACCCCACAGGTTAACACCGAAGTTGCGCAAATTTCTCCTCCTTGTCCTGCACCATCTTAAATCATGAGCTACTGGCAATCCCTCTTAAAATCAAGGGTTGTTCTTCATCTGAAGAGGAGGCTCTATCTTCCTCACCTATCCATCCCTCCATACTAAGCCACCCTTTCCATTCCATCCCAGCCCTTCTTACTTCCTCCAACACATCATATAAAGGAGGCCAGTCTCTTCCAATTATCATTTCACAATCAAGATCCAGTGCTACCCCTACTCACATCCTCCCCTGATGGTTGGCCACTTTCATCTGGAGGAAACTTCTCTCATACTGGTCTGATCTGTCCCGAATACGTCTCATACAGACCAGCTTGCTCCACTGTACACTTTCTCTAGGAACCAAGTCAGCCTTGATCAGGGTCTGAGAGCACCTCCATTCTAGTGTAGCTTATATTGGTTTTCAAGTGACCCAGTCTGTTACTACCAGATGAGTCCATACTATAACCCCACCTCCACAGCCAAAGCTACAGTCCATAACCTCTACTGCCCCTGTCTCAGGCAGTCTTTCCCTAGGGGCATGCTGAATACTCCCATGCTTCCAATGTTCATTCATATGTTGTGGGCACTCCCGAGAAATCTGCCCCAATCTATTATACCTATAACAGAGGACACCCCTCCCCCCAGATTTACTCACTTCCCTTCATTGATCTTTGTCCCAGTGTACATTAACTCCAGCACCTCTATTTCCCCCACCACCACCACCATATTCTCCTTCTGAGGATGGAGAAGCTTCTGCTAACTTTGGTCTCTTCTGAGGTCCTAGGAAGATGCCTTCTCACCCATCTCTGAGTGCCTTCACTCAAAAAATGGCTCCAACAATATCTGGTCTGCTAACCCACCATGGTTATAACTTGCTGGGGGCACCCACTTATTTAACAAATCCTTCAGGAGCTGCAACAGCACCCTAAGTCTCTTCTTCCTTGCCCTTTTAGCCCTAAATAGACACCAATAGTGTTCAGGGGTGATCTCCAACTGATATAAAATACCTGCCTTTACTTTTTCATAGTCATATGCCTCTTATTGCAGTAAGGCCTTATAGATAGCCTAGGCCTTTTCTATCAAAAGTGACCCCAACCGGCTAGCCCACTGAGCCTTCTCTAGACCCCCTTGTATGGAGGTTTGTTCAAAGGCATCAATATAGGTTTCTACAACATCATCCTTAGTCATTTTATGCATCTTAAATGATGTCCAGTTGTCTTGCAGCCATTTTTGCTGCTGTAGGGCCTGTTGTTGCTGTGCTTCCAATATCTTAGTTACTGCCTGTAGGGTCTGGCCCAGTATAACTGCCTAGGACATCATATTTAAAACTGTGTCAGGCTTTTCCTCCACATCTTGGTCAGCTATATCATTCCCAGCCAATGCACCAATCTGTAAATGTCCATGTGTTGTCCTAACTGGGCATTTACATCTTGAGACGGGATCTTCTGCATGTCCACTAGGCCTGTGCAAAGTGACAAGTATTCGCTTTGGATTCAGATTTGGCTGATTTGGGGGACAGTGATTTGATTCAGTGGTTCGAATCACTGTCCTGAATTTATTTGGCCAAATCTAATTCAGAGATTCAGCTGCTGCTGAATCTCCAACTCTCTGTATCTCTGAATCAGCCTGCTTAGGCCCATCTCCCACCCCTCTCCCAGCCCAGCAATGGCTGCTTTGCCCACCCAAGCTCCCGGCTCCTGTTAAAAAAAAAGCCCTGACTCAGCGGGTGCTGCCAGGCAGGGGGTGATCTCCACTGCCCCCCACTGCCCCATGCTGCATGGGGGACTGTGCCCCCCTGATCCTCCTCTTACTCCCCCAGTCCCTCCACAGGTGCCCTGCCTGGGCCAACTCTGGCCCTTTAAGAAAAAATAAACAAAAAACCCCCTCTGTACTCACCATTCCTGCCGGCGGTGGCAATCCACACTGACCCACATTGCCCCACATCGTGTCGGGGGTTATTCCACAGCCTCCCCCAAAGCCCCAAGGCCACTGCAAGAGCAATGAGTCATGTAGAGCCCCCTATACAGCATGGGAAAGTGGGGGACAGCAAGGAACCTCTCCCCCTCCTGGAAGCACCTGGTGAGCACTAGGGCTTTTTTTAAAAATACCAAGCTGGGGCAGGTGGGGCAGCAATGGGGAGGGCTGGGGACAGGGGGCTGGCAGGGGTCCCCATATAGTGTCCTCCCCCCTCCCTCAGCCCCTCTTCCGCCCTCCTAGTACTTACCAGCTCGGAGTCTAACTGGAGACTGTCCAAATCATCAAAGCTCTCCAAATCTTTTCTGAAGATTCAGAGACTTTTGAATTGATTTGGACCTTCAAATTGGTCCCCTGATTAAATTCGGATTTGGAGATTCAGCCACTGAATCAGGCCAAATCTCCTCCAAGTCGAATCACCACCCAAACCTTTGCACAGCCCTAGTGCCCACCCTTAGAACTGGACAGTTTGACCCTATTTACAAAATACTTTGGTGCAAACACTCTTTTTGCCTGTCATGCTTGATGTTTCAATATTGAAGGGGAGGAAGGTTTTCAACTCTTATACACTGTGATTCTGCTCAGTCAAACAGTGTACCTTGGGGCTCTGCCTCCTCTACAACCTGTCCTAGTGCCAGCCTGATGTCATCAGTCACAATTAGGTAAGTAGGGCAGCTAGCATGCCCACAGCATCTTCAAGTACTTGGTGTGTCTTATGTCTAAACCAGAAGCTTCAGTAAATTTAAGTCTGCAGGCTATCTGGCTGCCTCTATGCAATGTCCTATTTCCCTAATGGGGTTTCCATATGCCATCTATTAATAATTGTTCTCCACTCTTACAAATTATTTGAGCATGGAGATAGGGGGGAAGAGAAACTTCTCCCTGCTTCCCCAATCCACTCACAGTTAGATATCTTCTTTTCTTCACGAGGATGGCAAGTGCTCCTTGCTGCTGAACTGGCTTATCAGCAGCCCCAGATCCTCTTACCATTCCTCACCAGGTAAGTTTGAAGATTCCTCTGAGTCTTCCCATGCAGGAACTGCCACTGGTTCCTTCCACTTGCCCCTGCCAGTGCATGCCTCTCTGGAAGCCGGCTTTTTCTCTCCCTGGCTTCCTCTTCTAGTTTCCTCCCTCATCAGCACGAGGCACATCTTTATGACATTTCCAGGAGTTTACCTGACCAGCTGGAGTTGGCACACACTAATAAAGCATGGTGGCAGCAGAGCTGGGGTTTCTCCTGGCTGTCTGGATGTCAAGCGTGCCGGTAAGTATCAGGGCCAGGGTTGTCCTGGTACTTCCCATCTGCTGGCAATCATAGCAGCTCACATCTTGCCACCACCTCATGTCAAAGCACTGCTTTTAGAATATGACTACTGGATGTCCCTTATCTTACCCAGACAAATGACCTAATCCAGCATCTCTTCTGGCACTAGGGGCTAGACTGCATTTGGAATCTTCTCAGGGACCATTCTTCTCCCCTCTAGTTTAGGAATCCAGTTATTCATGCTCAGAAACCTACTGTGCAGTCTGAGGCCCAGTGCTCAGATAGTGGTACAGTCCCATTCAAAACCCTCAGCATAAGAGCAGGTAGGCAGAAAGTTCCTGGACTTGTAGGGATCATCCTTCACTTTGCACTTGATGACCTTATGGTTTTGGACACCCATCTGTACTGCCACTGGCATAGTCTGCATTTGTACAATATGATTTGACTTCGGACATTTTTTGCAAAATTGTACTTGTTGATGTGACCACAGCAACAATAAATAACCAGTGTTCTGAAATATTCCTTTAGCTTGTTAGCAGGCTGCGATGTGCAAACAGTGGATTGCAATCTATCCCAACTTTGGATCAAGCTGTAACTGCTACAAGATTCTGGCCCTAGAGCCGCTCTCCACCCAGCTGCCTGGTATACTAGCACTGCTGGGGCCAGTCTCCATGGAAACCCTGCCTCCCTGCTGTCACATCCCTGCTACTGCTGAAACTGGCCACAGTGACATGGGCAGGGGCTTCTGGGAAATGAAGTCCACCATGGGTCTGATTCAGCCCATGGGCCAGACTTTGCCCAAGCCTGCCTGTGCTTCACCCATGCCAGACTGATGGTACTCAGTGTATCAATATACCAAGTTCAGTTTAATATAAAAAACTTTTTAACTGACAAAATGAAAGACCTGAACCTCTAAGGAATCTCCATAGAAGATCCCAAGGAAACCTTATGCAGACCTGGGGCTGACCCAGCAAACAAGAATTAGGCATTCCTTAGTCCTAATGGAATTGCTTAAGATGGAAAAGGTATCTCCTCTCCAATTGAGGAGATCAGAGCAGGTGCACAAGCGCTGTGGGAGGTGTAGGGATTCTCCTCCCCCTATAGAGCAGAGACAGACCACCACTGGGGACTTAACCATATACCTTTTAATGAGGGAACATAGCAGGCATAATCCACAATGCTTCAAGGGGCAAGATTCAACAAAGGATAGACACTTACAATCATTGGCAAAAGACAGGGTTAACAAAATATAAAACACAAAACACGAACAACAGAGCAAACAATACTAGCAAAAAAAAATGTCAAAGGACAAAGAAATATAGGGCCTGGGTCACTGGACGGGGAGAAACATAATAGCTCCTGTCTACTGCAAGAGAAATTTTTCCTTATTAGTTTATTCACCCCAAGTCACCAAAGCTGGGACTCAAACTCAGATCTCCCACATGATAGACAAAAACACTATCACACAGTGCTGGTACTGCTGCTAGGGGACTTGACCTCTCTGGAGCCCTAGTCTCATGTCAAGCTGCCTGGCCTCTGATTGGAGAAGCTGGAAGCCAAGCCAGGATCCCTTAGGTCACTGCTCAGATCCTCCTGCTGGCCACAGACTCTTGTAGGGGATCCTGGAGCCCAGTAGGATGCCTCTCTTGCTAGCTACACACTATGCTGCTGAGGGTCCCACTGCTGCCTGCAGGTCCTGCTCCTTCAGGGGCAACTGCTTCCACCCTGGTGGCTCAGCTCTTCAAAGCTCCTTCCTCACAGTCCCTCACCAGTCTCCTCTTGAGTCAGCTGTGCTGCCTCTTTTAGAATCCCAAGTCCTCCAATCATCTTTTACCCCTTCAAAACCCCTGGGCCAAATCATTACCAGATTGGTGAGGAAAGGGAATCCCAAGTCCTCCAATCATTTTTTGCCCTTCCAAAACCCCTGGGCTAGGTCACTGCCAGCTAGCCCATCCCACACAGAATGGCTTCATCATGTTGTTTAGTGTCTGTGTCCCTACTCTTCAAGCTAGTGACAAAGACAAGAATATTTTCTACCAACAGCTTGAAGAACAGAATGAGACAAGCTGAGCCAGCGACCAGGGAGCCAGTAAGCAGGGGTTGTAAACTGCAGGGTAAGCAGTTTGTAGGCAGGTCCCAGGCCAGGTCCTAGGCCAGTTCATGCTCCCTCCCTCCACTCTACCCCTGCACTGTTTGAGGGGCAAGCCTTTCAGCTTGGTGTTAGAAAGCAGGAAAAAAGGAATCCTTTGGGGCCTTACTCTAGAGTTTGCAATGTTGTATTCCCACCATGTTGCCACAAGCCCCCAGTTGAATGCAGTTTATGTCATGCCCAGGACCAGTTATGCATATATGCTAACTGGATCTTTGGCATTTATACACATACACACACGTGCATGCACTAACTGGATCTTTTGTATTTACATGTACACATACATACACACGCTAACTGGGTCATTAGCATTTATACATACATACCCTCACAAGCACTAACTGGATCTTTGGCAGTTACACGTGCACATACGTACACACAATAGATTTATTAACAATGTGGGTGCTGGACTAAATTGCTTCTTGAGCAAGTTTGCAAATAACACAAAACTGGGAAAGACTGTAAGCATGTACAAGACTGCAAGCAAGAGTACAAGTCAGAAAGATCTTGACCGGTTGGAAAGCTGGGCTGAAACTAAGAGGATGAGGCTCACAGCTGACAAATGTAAGGCCCTACACATTGGGAAGAATAATAAAAAACACACATACAAAATGAGTGACAACTGGCCAGATGGCAGCACAACAAAGAAGCATCTTGGAGTCTTGATGGATCACAGACTCAGTATGAGTCTGCAGTATGATGTAGCTGCATTAGAGGCAAATGAAGATTTGGGCTACATTTATGGGTGCAAAACACAGGAGTATATATACTTGGCACTGGTTAGGCATCATCTAGAGTGTGCAGTTTGGGGCTGCACAACTGATTAAGAAGGGACATAATAGAAGTTTTCAAATATCTGAAGAGTTGGCATAAAGAAGAGGGAGAAAATCTTTTCTCTTGCTGCAGAGAACAGCATGTAGGCTCATCCGGAAGGTGCGGGGAAAGGGTGAGGGGGGGGGGCAGCTCCTGTTGCTGCTCCTGCCACTCATCCGGGAGTGCATGGTGAGGGTGCCCCTGAATCTGTGTGGGGTAGGTAGCAATAGTGCTGGGAGGGGGGCTATGGGGTGGATGTGGTGATTTTTGGGGTGGCTGCAAACCCCCCACCCCGTAGCTCTCCCAGGCCCACCGCCACTGCCTGCCTGGCACCACCCTGAACCCAGTCTCAGCTCCAGCCTGCAGCTGCAGCCCACCCTGTCTCTACCCCATGCAGATCTGGTGGGCACACCACTGCCCCGCCCTCCCGGGATGCACACAGCAGCAAAAGCCACCTCCCCACCACGCACCTCCTGGACAAGCCACAGCTCCTTCCCACACCCTGCCCTACCCCAGCTGGGAAGTACCTGTCCCAGCCCCACTCCTTCCCTCAGCACAGGGGCCTTGATCTGCCCCCCCACCATGCACCTTCCACCCCGCCTCCTCTTCCACCACAACAGACTTACTAGCTGGAGGCAGCTGTATTGGAAATCAGTATTGGCTGATATGTCTTCTTAAAAATTGGCTATCGGTATCGGCCCCAAAAATTTATATCAGTGCACTCCTATTCACAATCTCTTCTCATTCAGGTGTCTTACTGGTGTGCAATAATCTTTTGAAAAGACAAATGTATTAATCTTCCAGTGCTCTCTTAAGATTTCTGGTCCTGCTTGCTGTAAATTATATTTATTCTTGAATGCCTCCATAGAGAGGTTCCTTGGGTGAATTTGATATCTTTTATTAGACCATTCCCAATGGTTGGAGAATAGTTATTAAGCAAGCTTTTGGGTTCAAACACCCTTCATCAGGCTAAGGAAGCTTCAGCAGTTGGGTTAGGCCCAAGGTTGGCCCATGCTTGGGCATGAGCCATTCCCCCCTCCCCCATCTTATCCTCAAAATCCCCTGTGGTATCTCATAAAAGAGGTTACTATGAATTTATTTCCCATCACCAACGTACAACAAAAGCTCATATGTTTTGCAAATATAAACAAAAATACACCTGGAAACCCCTATTCCCTACACCCCTGTGTCTTACATAGTAGCTCTTTCACTAAAAAATTCCTGCTGGGACTGCCAAAAGAAGGTACACATATCCATCTGAATCTTGCATACTAACCTCCAATGAGGCACAAAAACCAGCCCTATGTAGAGCAGTAATGGCAAGGAAATGAGAGAAGC
This sequence comes from Caiman crocodilus, assembly GCA_030014935.1. Lineage (NCBI taxonomy): Eukaryota > Metazoa > Chordata > Crocodylia > Alligatoridae > Caiman > Caiman crocodilus. Next base: position 306,797 of record JAGPOW010000387.1, on the reverse strand, counting down.
TTGAGAGCTTTTTTAAAGAAAGAGGGCCTTAGACAACTTGTCTCCCTTTCCTGTTCCCAGCCCCAAGTCTGTTTGGACAGTGTGGTTCTGTTCCCCCTCTCTTTCTCCTGTTCCCCTTTCCATCAGTAGGTGGAAGGCCCAGTCTTGCCAGGCTCCAGCCTATCCTATTTTTCCTTTTGGACTCTGGCCTCTCCAAGGTCTCTCACTCCAAAATCATTACAGTAAGTCCAAAAAAACAAAACCACAATGCACTGGACAATCTTGCCTTCTTGCCCCCCCCTCACAAGTGTTTCAGTCCACCAGGCATTATTATCATGAGCATAAAAAAATAGAAAAAGAACAAAGAGCAGGCCATACTGGCTTTCATAAACAGTCTGTGGTCCTCAGGATACTCCACTCCCCTAGATCCTTCTAGTACCAACATGAACAGTTCTTGGTCTGCTTGTGTATACTCAGCCTCCCTTGGGGCTTCTCCAAGGCGAACATAAAACCACCCTCAATTCTTTGTACCTTCTCCCAGGCGCAAAAAGAAAGAGAAAACAAAAGGAAATCCTTGGCACTTACCAAGCACTCACTCTTTCATTCTTGTCTGGCAGGGGTCCATCCTCTCAGATAGCAGCTCTCCTAGCTAGAGGGTTTTCTGCCATTACCTCCTTGCAGGGTTCTGGCTCCCTTCACTACTATGGCCAGAACTCTTCCTCTGGCCTGGGGAGAGTTTGTATCGGAGTCAGCCATGCCCACATGGTCAGCTGACCAGCCTTCCTGCTCCCTGGGCCAGAACTTATGAAGGACCCTAGGTCCACCTATCCTCAAACTGATCATAATCCTCTCCCATCAGAATATTACACTCCTGCAGGCATATGACATCTGTTTATACTTGACCCAGATAAGTCTGCACTCATGCCCACTTACACTCAGAATGTTTCTCACATTAACGAATACAATGAAAGGTGACCATTAGCTACAGTTTCAAAGGGAGGTTTCATCATTTTCCCTTTTTTTCCTTTTTCCTCACCCAAATACTCTATCTTGTTACCATTTAGAAGCCCTGGTCTGAACTTTTCTGTTATGGGACCTCTACAGGGGAAGGTCCCTCCTCCTCTTGCCCCATCTCTGTTTCTATGCTTTTTTCTAGTTTTTGTCTCTTTCTCCACACTTCCAATGTTTGCCAATCCTCCATTTGCCTTTTTGGACTTTCAGTAAGCCATTCCATCCCCTCCTCTCTCTCTTCTTCCAGGTCCACACCATCTCCATCCCTGCTTTTGGGGGTACTAGTTTCCCCTTTTTCCCCTTCTTCCTCCTCCTCCTACACCACCTCCCCAACTAGAGAAGCTCCTAAAAATCCTCTTCCTTCTTTTCTCCCCTGCTACTTTTCTTCCATTTTTCCCATTGTTCTTTTTGTTTGACTGTCTCCCTGACCACCTCTTCGTTCCCCTCCTGTCCATCCTCTGCATCAGCTATTCTCCTCCTCCTCCTCAAAATATTTGCAAAGTATTTGGAGCAAGATCAAAACATGTGGCTCTTTTCCCCACACAGATTACATACCTACTCTTGAAGAGGTGCCCAAACTGCAGCTAGATGCTCATAATCCCCACACTTATGACAAATGTAGGTTGTCCTTGGTTAAAAAAAAAAAAACACCCTCTGTGAGACTTGAAGGCTGTTTCATGGGAGGCTAGAGGGAGATCAGTGGCCCATTTTGCACCTTCTCTATGTAACCAACACTTTCACAGTAGTACTCCAGCCACATTCTCACATCCTCTGCCACTCTGAGGTCCATAAGCATTTCTACTATCACCACCACAATGAGTGGGCTGCAGTTGCTTCAAAATTGAAAAGAAAGAAGGGTATTGTCTTCTTCAAGTTCTCAGTAACTCCCCCAAAAACTCATGTAGGAACTGTGGGGTGCCTGTAGACACGAATGCCACCTGCCCCCAGATGCTGGGAGGACATGGCAAGCTCCCACAGGCAGTGGCGGCATTGGCAGCAGTGGGGGCATGGCAGCGGTGAGCGGTGAGCTCCCATGGGTGGCTGCGGTGTTGTCAGTGGTGGGGTGGGAGGTGGCGAGTGCTGACCGGCAATTGGCAACCACCCACAGATGCTGCTGGCAGTGTTGGCAGTAGCCAGTGGCGATTGGGGACCACCCTCAAACACCACCAGTGGTGTCGGCGAAGGGGGGGGGTGGCGAGCAGTGACCACTCACAGGTGCTGCCAGCAGCATTGGCAACGCTTTTTGCCTGGGGTGCACTGCCAAGCTCAGGGAGTGCATGTGCACCCCGTATGTATTGCCAATGCCTGTAGATGTGGGGAGCCTGCTTTGACATGCTGTAGTTACAGGGTTTGCAGTACTCTGAAATCAAAATGACCTCCTCTCACTTCCTATTGTGCAGGGCCAGCTAGGGTATCCCCAGGATTAGGGTAAAACATGGGCTAACTCATTTTTTTATTTCTAGCAGGTTCCTGCTTTGAACCTGGGTTTCAGGCTGCCTGGTGTCACTTATCACCATCTGCCACTTCTGTAGTAGGTCACTGGGACAGACACAGGTAGCCAGAACTCTACATCTGGGCCTACATACCCACTCCCTGCCACTGGAGTGGCCAGCCAAGGTCAGCTGACCCTTTACCTCTTCCAATATAAACCTCTGACCTGGAAGAGGAAGTGTCCAGGCAATAAGATTCAACTTGGTATCTAGGTTGTTGTATCCTTGGATTGTTGCCTATACTAGCTCTCTGCCAGATTTTCTGGATATGTGACCTGGCTTACCCATGGACCCTGAGTTTGGCTTGACCCTTTGGCTCCCTGACCCAGCTCTGGTTTTATCTCCCAGATAGCTGATTGGGCTACTCTCCTAACCCTGTGCCTTGCCTGATGCTCTGTATCTCTGACTTGCTTCCCCAGCTAGTTTCTGGCTTCCCTGCACTCAGACTTTGCACACCCTTCTCAGATCACAGCTGCTTCTCATGACCCTGAGTGACCCTCACACCTCACCACCCATGGCTTGGCATAACCATTTGTTCTCAGAGGCCCAATCAGATTCGGTATAACTGGGTGGCATCTTTCCAGTCTGTGCCAATTGTGTAATGGCAAAATTTTCCATCAAACCATTGGATTGTAGATATTTAAGACTTGAAGTGTTGTGACAGAATTTATATTTGTTTGCAAACTCTTTAAACGCAAGACGGGTGGATTGAGGTCCATTGTCTATTCTCATATTTTGTAGAATCTCATGTCTAGCAAAAATAGATTTGATGCGAGTTATGACATGGTTTGCTGTTGCGCTTTCCAGCAATGCAATTTCAGGATAGTGAAAACAATAATCCATCAGTTATACAAGTTTTTTCCTGCATGTATAAATAAATCAATACCCACTTGATACCATGGAGCTATGGGCTCCTCCATGAGCATCACAGGCTTTTTCTTTGCACTGCTCTGTACTTTAGGCATGTTGTACAAGCTTTTACAGCATCTTCTATGCACGCTTTGGTCACCTTTTGCATTCTTCAATGCCTAGATGCCCCTCATATATTCTGTCTAACATGTCTTGCTTTAGCACTGCTGAAACAAGAAGTCATGAGCCTTTGAACAAAATGCCATCCAGTACTGACAGCTCTTCCTTGAACTAAGAGTAGGGGCTGGGTATGTGTTTTCTAGGCCAACCAACACAAATAGCTAGACCTTTTCACCATGTAGTACCCTGGGCAGTAACTTCTGCTATTAGTGCCCACATTTTTATCCATGACAGGAATCACCCTGTTAATTAGATTAACATGTACTATCTCTGAGTCTGGATTTCTGTCATTTTCCATTTTGTCATATGCTCTGGACAATGTATCCACAATAAGTAGATGTTTTCTTGGCATGTACGGTATATCTAGATCATATATTTGCAGTTGAAAGGAGTCTCTGAAATCTGGGTGGCATGTCTGATAAACTTTTGGTAACTGTAGCACAGAAAGGGTTATAATCAGTTTCAGCTATCACAGCCTTCCCATAGATGAGCATATGAAATTTCTTGCAGCCATATACCAGAGTTAAACTTCCTTCTTCAGTTTGCAACTTAGAGAGTACCCATGTGTTACTGGTCTCCAGCTATCCCCATGTTTTGAAACAAAGTTGCTCCAATGTCTTCTTTAGAACCATCCCTTGACAATTTAATGCATCTTTTAGAGTTATAGTATTTTAGTACTGGAACTTTCATTATTATTTTTTCCTTCAAGTTTTTAAATTCAGCTTCATCTTCATGTTCCCATATCCACTGACCATTCTTCTGTAGGATAAGGTGTTTGATCTTCTCTGCTAAGTTAGGTAGATAATTTCCTACAAAATTTATCATTTTGAGTAATCTTTTCTTGCCTTCCTTATCTTCAGGGGGTGACATGTTTCTAATTACTTTAACCTTGCAGAATCAATTTGCACCCCTTTCTCCCAGATATATTATTTCTTTGACTCTGAATTTGCCTTGTTTGTTCACTTTCAAACCTGCTCTGAGACTTCTTTCTAGCGTCTTTCTTAGCCTCAGATCATGTTCTTCCATAGTATTTCCCCAAACAAATACATCATCTATATAAAACATAGTTCCATCAAGACTTTCAAAAATTTGTTGCACCTTTCTGTGAAATACTTCAGATGCAAAACACAGTCCAAAAGGAAACCTATAAAAGCAATACCTTCTGAATGGTGTATTAAGTGTACATAATCTAGTTCTAAGTGAATGTGCCAAAACCCAGAAAAGGCAACCAAAGTGGAGAAATATTTAGCTTCTGCCACATTGCCAAAAGCTTCTTCCCTGGTGGGAATATGAAAATGTTCCCTTTTAATGTACCTGTTCATTTATTTAGGATTCAAACACAATCTCAACGACCCATCTTTTTTTTTCCTATTATGACCAGTGAATGAACACAAGCAGCTGGTTGCTCTACTTTTTCTATTATGTTCATGTTAACTAATCTATCTAATTCCTTTTTCAGTTTATCCCTTAGTACAAGGGGAACACTTCTTGGAGCATGCATGGTGGGAGTATTTGGTTCTCTTACTTCTTTTCCCCTATGCCTTGAATCACATTACAAAACTCTTCTTCTATGTTCTTGTTTTCTATTTCCTCAGTGACATCCATTCTCTTAATCAAAACTAAAGTTTTACATGTCTGCAACCCAATTGGCATGAAGTTTTCTGGGACTGTTACAAACTGAATTTTTACTATTGTCAGAACTGAGCAGTTGAGAGGTGCCTCGGCACAGCTGTGTTAGGCACATTGTGAGTCTCCAGTGCAGGGATTTTCTCTGTAAGGCGGGAAAAGTCCTTGGTGCAAGATCAGAGCCCGCCAAAAGTTTGCACGTGCACCATCGAGTGCATGCTCATGATTGGCTTGATGTAAATTATGCACATGTGGTGGCAGCAATTGGCTCGCTGGCCGTATAAAAGGCTTGGGTGTTACCTGCCCAAGTTAGAGGAGTGCTTGAACACACGTAGGGAGAGATCCCCATGTGTACTTTGGAACCACGGAGGAGGCCTGATCACCCACCAACGACTCCCCGTCGCAGTCGCCACAACGTATCCCATCCCCGTGTGAGTGTGAGCGTGAGCACCTGTCTACAGTTTTGTTCTGTCTGTCTACAGATTGTGCCTACACTATGTACCTCGTGCATACAGCTTGTAAGTAAATTTTTTTTTGTTTCAACTGCTGCTGCCTCTCGTCCAACCAATTCCGCTGTATAGGCAGCCCCATTCCGCTGGCGTTTCTCAGCCCCCACAACTATATTAGCTGTTGGCGCTTAGCCCCAGTTAAGGCTATGTGCCCAGCAGCCCAGTATGTTCCCTGGCCAGACCGTTGATCTCACAATCACTTGCCTGGACTTCGCTGCAGTGAGGCTCACATGACTTGTGGCAATTAGCACCTCCCGATCAGTAGCATCACAAGAACCTCAACTGGCCAACGGCAACCCAGCTAGGGATTTCTTCTGGGGCTCCAACCTTCCCTACAGTCTGTCCTAATACCACCCAGATGTTACACCACTGCTTACCCAAGTAGGTCTTAATGGAAGATCTGTCTTTTCTTTCTTTCCTTGTATAGGTTTGCAAGCATCTTGACCAACCATCTCAATGGAATGAAATAATATGGTCTATTGGACTTCCTCTCAGCCTCAGTCTCATGGGTTGTCGTGGGAGGGCTTCCTGTACCCACTCTCCTGAGGTGGGGGGGAGGGCATGCCTTCTAGTTATGCAAAACAAAACCAATCAAAAGACAAAAAAAACAAACCCGTCCAGGGCTTTTGATCCTTTGCATGCATGTTACTCAACCCCAGCCAGTTATTATCCCTCTTCTGTCTTTTAGAGCGGAGGTTCTGCCAGTCTGGCCTCCCCTGCCAGCCCACTTAAGGATATGGCAATAAGAAAAAAAAAAAACAATAAATGAAAGAACATAAACATCTGACACCTTAATTAGGCCCCAGCTGGTCCACCTCCTGCAAAGCTATGGTTTATGCCACTTAGCCGTGCGGTGTCCTCGCTGCTGGTGTCTCCTAGCCTCAGTGAGCTCTGCTGAGCTCTCTTGCTAGCTCCTTGCTGGCTCCCCAGGACTGGGGAGATCCTGCCCCATATCTCAGGTCCTGGGATGCAATTCCCCTCTTTCCGGCTCTCTACTCTGTTCTCCCCCATCTTCTGGTGCACACACCATTCTTCCCCTGCTCTGGGGCCCCTCTAGCCAAATGGAGCAGCTGCTCCAGAACAATGGCTCCCAGGGTATTCTCCTTTCCTTTAGTGCTGCTGTCTCTTGCTTCACTGGCTCTTCATCTATGGCAAGTTTTATCTTATTCTCCTGTTCTCTTTTACATTACCCTGGTGTCTAAAATGTAGTGCACAAACACCTTTGGTTGCAATCATGTTCCCATTATATGATCCAAGTCCCACTTTCTTATTCTAATAGTACACAGGTTTAGTTTTCATTTTTTGAATAAAGTATTCTGGTATTACATTGATCTGTGCCCCTGAATCTAATTTATAAAGTTACCAGTAGTCTATTAGTGTCCAGGTTGATTGTCTAATCCTCAGAAGAATAAACTTTTTGCTTTGAACCAAAGACAAATTATTCCGTTTCCTCATCGCATAGAACATACACCTGCTATTTCTTGTGTGGTGCATCCTGCTCCTTTCTGCAAACATTTGCAGAGTGATTGAAACTTTTGCCTTTCTTGCAGCACTTAGCAAATGCAGGGCATTGAATGGGCTCATGGTAACTGCCACAGCATCTGCAACTGAACATTGTTTCTTCAAGCAATTCTCTTTGGGCTCTCTTTGACTGCTTCATACTGAGGTCCTTCTTTCTGTATCGTTTGTGTGTTGCTTTAGGTTTTTGCAGTCTTGTACTCCTGTCTAGCTCATAGAATCATAGAAGTAGGGTGGGAAGAGACCTTGTAGATCTTCAAGTCTGACCCCCTGCCTGGGCAGGAGAAAAACAATCAGGCTCAAATGACCCCAGCCAGGTAGGCATCAAGCCTCTTCTTAAAGACCTCCAGAATAGGAGCCAGCACCACTTCCCATGGAAGTTGGTTCCAGATCCTAGCTGCCCTAACTGTGAAGTAATTCCTACGGATGTCTAACCGAAACCGACTCTCCAACAACTTGTGGCTGTTATTTCTTGTTATCCCCAGGGGCACTAGGGGAAACAAGGTCTCCTCCAAACCCTTCTGGTCCCCCTTAGTGAGTTTATTCACAGTCACAAGGTCCCTCCTCAGCCTTCTCTTGTGAAGGCTGAACAGGTTCAGATCCCATAGCCTCTCATTGTAGGGTCTACCCTGCTGTCCCTGGATCATGCAGATGGCCCTCCTCTGGACCCTCTCAATGTTGTCGACATCCCTCTTGAAGTGGGGTGCCCAGAACTGGACGCGGTACTTCAGCTGCGGCCTAACCAGTGTCATGTAGAGGGGGAGGATCACCTCCTTGGACCTACTAATAGTTTCATAGTAGTTAGGGTCAGGAGACACCTAAACAGATCATCTAGCCTGACCCCCTGTCACAGACAGGAATAAATGCTGGGTTCACAAGACCCCAGACAGGTGATCATCCAACCTCCTCTTAAATTTGCTCAAGGTAGGGGTGGGGACCACTACTTGAGATGCACCTGTGGACGCATGATAGGGTCTGGCTGGCCCTGCTGACCGTGACCTTGCATTGTCAGCCCATGTTCATCTTGGAGTCAATAATGACTCCAAGATCCCTTTCTGCCTCCGTGCTGTCAAGAAGGGAGTTTCCTATCTTATTAGTGTGTTGCCGGTTAATGCTGCCCAAGTGCAGCACCCTGCACTAGTCTGTATTGAAAAGCATCCTGTTTTTGTTAGCCCACCCCTACAACCTTTCTGCAGTCTTTCCCTCCCTGCTAATGTGCCCACCTCACCCCAGATTTTGGTATTATCAGCAATTTGAACAGGTTGCTTTTCACCCCATTGTCCAAATTGCTGATAAAGAAATTGAACAGCTCGGGCCCAAGGACCAAGCCCTGGGGGACTCCACAGTCCACTTCCCCCCAGGTCGAATATGACCTGTCCACCACCACCCTCCGAGTACGACCCCTCAGCCAATTTGCAATCCATCTGACCGCGTAGGCATCGATGCCAGTCGCCTAGCTTTTTTAATGAGGATGGGGTGGTTGACAGTGTCAAAGGCCTTGCTGAAGTCCAGAAAGACTACATCCATGGCGATACCTACATCCAATGTTTTTGTGACCTGATCATAAAAGACAATCAGGTTGGTCTGACATGACCTGCCCCTAATGAAGCCATGCTGGTTGTCCATGAGCATCATCCCTGATGTCAGCCCATCACAGATGTGTTCCTTGATGATCTTCTCAAAGAGTTTCCCCAGGATTGGAGGTAGAACTGACGGGCTTATAGTTGCCTGGGTCCTCCCTCCTCCCTTTCTTAAAGAGGGAGACCACATTGGCTATCTTCCAATCATCTGGCACCTGGCCCGAGCACCACAAGCACTTGTAAAGCCATGCCAAGGGCCCTGCAATAACCCCTGCTAGCTCCCTCAACACCCTGGGGTTGAGACCATCTGGACCTGCTGATTTGAACAAGTCCAGCCCCTCCAGAAGCACTCTAACCCAGTCCTCCTCAACCTTACATCTGGAGGCGTTCCCCTCGAGTCCGTCTTGAATCATGCTGGGGGAGTCCCGGTCCCTGCACAAGAACACAGAGGTGAAGAATTCGTTAAAGAGGTCTGCCTTCTCCTCTGGTGCAACCACCAGATTACCCAGCATATCTTGCAGGGGCCCCACGTTTCCCGGCACCTCCTTCATTCTCCCTATATGTTTGAAAAAGGACTTTTTTGTATCTTTAATCTTGGACGCTAGTCCTAGCTCTCTGTCTGCCTTAGTTTTCCTAACAGGCCCCCTACAGGCCCCAGCAGTGGAGGTATACCCCTTTTTGGAGATAGCTCCCTGCTTCCACCGGGTGTACGCCACTTTTTTGACAACCAGGCATTCCCGGATGTCCTTGGTGAGTCAGGGGGTCTTTTGGGCACTCTTGCCCCCTTTGCTTCTTGTTGGGACCATCACCCCTTGTGCCCCGAGTATCGTTTCCTTAAGGAACGACCACTCATCTTGGGCACTGAGTTCCCCTGCCCTCGAGAACCCCAGTGCCTCTCCCACCAATCTCCTCAACTCCTTGAAGTTGGCCCTCTTGAAGTCTAGGGCTACTGCCTTGCTGCAGGCCCTTGTC
>JAGPOW010000387.1:248513-287197 GCA_030014935.1 Caiman crocodilus | reverse complement strand
GGCTCTCCACACCCAGACTGGGGCTTCTCCATAATGCTGCCCCTCTCACTGGGGCTCTCCACACCCAGACTGGGGCTTCTCCATAATGCTGCCCCTCTCACTGGGGCTCTCCACACCCAGACTGGGGGTTTCTCACGCCCCCATTGGGGCCTTCTCTGTAGTGTTGCCCTCTCACTGGGCTCTTCCCTCTGCAAGGTTGCCCTCCCACCAGGCTCTTCTCTGGAGCTGGGTCTGTACCCCCGAACTCTGTGCCCTCACTGGGGATCCTCATTCTAGCACGAGTCCCCTATGAGGCCTCCTCCAACCCCTTATAGCCTCACCCAAACCACCGGTGTAAACAAACTGCAACATAAACACAAGCCCCTGGGCTACAGAGCAAACCTGAGTGCAGTTTAACTGGAGGCTTATGCCTACCAGGGTTCTCTGTCAGCCGGTGGCGACCAACTCTGCTCTGGCATCCCGGCTCTGTTTCTCTTTTCTTTCTGGCAGGGCAGTTTGTCTTTTCTTTCAGGCAGGGAGCTCCTTCTGCCTTGGCTGTTGGTAGGGAACCCCCACCTGGCCTCCCGCCTGTGGTTTATATAGGCCACGCCCTGCTCCTTCTTTCAGCCGGCTAGGCACATATAACCCATTAGCACCCTTCTGTTGCCTTGGCGACCAGCACCTGACAAGCCTTCCTGGCTCTCACAGTAGCAAACACCTTAGTGTCCTGCTACAATTGCATTTGTTTACTTGTTTCCCATTTCTGTTGTTCTGCTTAATAAAAGCTCTCTTGTCAGAATTGTAGCCATGGCATGCGTATAAGAGAAACTGGTCAGGGAGGAGCTGTGCATAGCCAGGCAAAGTTGTTCCTCCTTCCCTGTCTATCTCCCTCCACCCTGCCTCCATCCAGATCCCTCTGCTCCCCCCAAGCAAAGTTCACAGCCTCCTTGCACAGTACAAGCTTTCATCACCTCCCTTCCTTCCCTCTCCCTTCCCACATCCCCCCCAAGCACATCTCAGCACCTAGCTGATTATTTATCCCCTTATAACCTGCCTACCTTGTACATTCTCCCTTTCTCCTCCTCCCCCCGACTCTTCTTGCTTACACTGGAGATGACCATGTGAAAGCATGAGTTCAGTTGACAGTATTTAATCAATTCTCCTGTGGGTCAGCAAGGGAAATGATGCATGGAGCCATCACGCATTGGATTGCCAGACATACCTCCCACACCAAAATATGGGAAAGGCATGGGTTTTCTGTGTACCAAAGGCTGTCTGGGGTATGAGCTTTCATATAGCAACATGCTTCCCCATGGATAAATGCACTCTTGCCCTCGCCACTGACTGCTGCTGTATGTGTGGGCCTTTCTCAGTACAAATCTCTATTAAAATGCCCCTGGATATTGTAGCAAGTATTGGGCTCCAGGGATGGGCATGATGCTACCTAGTAGAACAAGAGCTGCATGGCCATTTCAGCTCTAGGGTCCTCTCCCTCTTCCCTCATCTGCCACACCTTCATTGAAAATTATTAGAATGTGGGAGTCTGCCCAATGGTCCTAGAGCAAATTTTGATCTGTCTAGTCACCAGCAAATTGCTCTTGAATCCCACTGGTCCCAATTCTGTCCCTGCATTAGGTGAGCCCTCCTGACCCATCACTCTCTCCAGAGTACCTGCTGCCTTATGGGCTATTTGTGGCCTCCAACTTCCCCTATAGCCATGCCCATGACTTACAGAGGTTGCCATGCAATCATTTGCCTTTGTTGGAATATTAGCTTTCACAGCCTCTGCCCCCTTACTCTTGCTGGGTCCTCCAGCGCAGACTCACTGTACTAGACCTGGTTTCTGGGTTCCAGCCTTTGTCTCACCTACTTTGGCTCTGAGCTCCTCCTTGGCACTGTCATCTCTGTGGCAGGCCAGTAGAGGGTGCTCCTGCACCGAGCCACCTAATTCACAGTGCCCCATCACCTTTCAGGCTCTGAGTGCCTCACGTCTGGCTGACCCCCTTCCTGGAGCACACCCAGTAGCCTGGGGATACCGCTGCCACCACCCAGGGTCTAGCCTGATCTTGGCACTGCATGCCCTGGGAAACACAGGCCTAATAGCCATTGAAGGTACTCAATCCACTTCAAGAACTTGGGGTGCTTCCCTCAGATTGAAGCACAAATAGCAGTCTCCCTTAGTCAACCAAACCAAGGAGACCCCAAGGCATAATCTTGTCCCTCTCCCAATAAGTCTCCCACGCTAGGTACAAAGGAGAATTTTACTGGTTACAAGAAGTAGGTTTGGAATAGGGTACAGGGTAGAGCAATATCAGAAACCTCATGGAGCAAACAGGGTTCCTGGGTAGCCTTTGATCACACATCTGAGTTACTGTAAGCTACAGGAGATCTGACTAGATAGACAGCTTGCTCACAAGTATCATCCAGAGGCTGGTGGAGATTTCCTCTAGAGGCAGGTAGTTTATTGATCATGAGTTTCAAGTGTGTGTGTCATAGGATGGGGTCCTCAAGGATGGCCATGTTACCCCTAGGGCCCCTCAAACATGCCAATTCAGCCCAATGGGCACCCTCTATTCTCACCCACCATATCTTGATGTGCTTATAATATAGGGAGGCTGCCTTCACATCCAGTGGGACACAGTCCTGATGGACTTCCCTGAACTCTGTGGGTTCCCAGAACCCTTGTGGGGTCTGTTTCAAAATAGATGTCACAGGACACCCCAGCCTTATGAGCTATATGCGTGGCTCCAAGCTGCCCCTTTACCATGCCCCAGGCCTTGCAGATGGTATTCACATTATCTCACTTGGGGGGGTGAATTATAGCAAGACCTTTGTCCTCACTGGGCTCTCTGCAGCCCTGTCTCCATGCCCTTCACTGGCGCCAAGCTCTTTGTGGCCCTGCCTCTGCACCTACACTGGCGCTGGGGCCTGTGCACCCCAAATACTGCACCCTCTCTGGCACCAGGGTCCCCACACTACAGTGGCCCCCTCCCACCCCCCATGAGACCTCCTTTTCCCAGTAGCCTCACCAAATCACCAGTGTTATATAGCAGTGTTGGCTACAAATGTCCAACTCAGGATCCTTAAAATTCTAGTTTATTAGGTGGATTGAAACACTGTAACCATAAACCTTGGGGCTGGTGTTCCCCCCCCCCCACACACACACACACAGTAGCAGAATAGGTATACCTGACTCTGTAGCCTACAAGCACTGAAGTCTGGAAGATAACACCACACTGAAAGAAGCCTCAATGACAGAAGGGGGTTGCTGGCTGGTCCTTCTGGCTGGACAGGTCTGATCAGGTTGGAGATCAAGAGAGTGCCCCTGAGGGTCACTTTTCACTGCCTTTTATCTGCCCTTGGCAGACTTTGGTGACTCCCCAGTTTTCAGATTTGCCCAATCCAGGGATCATTGACCCTTGTGGGACTCTCCCCCCGCCCCCCACCAGTGGCTACTGGACAGCATCTGTCAGCCCCGGGGTCATCCGTATGTACGTGCAGGTTTGGGAGTCCATTGTTGAATTTAGAATAGGGCTCTGAGAGTCATTGATCTGGAGATACTCAGCCCAAAAGGTGGTCCCTGGTGTTGATTAACTCAGGCCAGGGCTTCTAGCCCTTGATCAGTGACTTTTAGAGATTTCCAGGTTGTTACATTGTCTTCTATTGAGTTCTTCCCTTGGCTGATCTGCAGCTTCCCAAGTGTTAATTGCTGCCTGCTTCCACCTTACACATTTAATCACTGATTCACTCGCTCTTTCAGAGGCCAGCCTGATACAGGGAAGGGCAGTTTGATTCCTGCCCTTGGTAACATTGTAACAATGTATAATTTGCTTATGAAACTAAACACATTCAGTTGGAAGTTGAAAGGTGAGGAGTTTAAAATATAAGCTACAAATGCCATGGCACACAAATAGATAAAAATACCAAACTACAAGGGGAGATACAAAATGCACACATACAAATTTTAAAACACAATGGGCTTTCTGCTACAGCAGCAAACAAAATATAAGTCCCTGGGCTATAATATAATATAAAAGATTGGGGTGTGCTCTGCCCCTTTAACAGAATCAGATTTCATCCCTGGCACTAAGTGTCTAGTAGGCAAAGGTACCTGTGGAGCTCATGGAGGCCCCTTAGCCCTAGATGCAGCATATCCGGCAGTTGCAGCACCACTGAGCACTTCCTCCCTAGAGGCTCCTTCCCCTCTGGCTGCTAACAGGAAATTGCCTTCCCTAGTTCCAGCCTGGGGCTTACATGGGCCGAGGGCCCTGCCCCTTCTGGTCAGCTGACCAGGTGCAAGTGCAGGCTAATTTGCTCTCTAGCCTGTTGCCCTGGTAACCTGCACCTGGGCTTCTGACTTTCTCTTTGGGCTCTTTCTCCAGGCAGTTTCTGCTCTTCTAGGAGCAGGCACCTTAGTGCCTTGTGACAGACAAAGTTTTATATGATCCAGCTCTTCTCTCTCTAAGTTTTCATCATGGCTACTGCCCCACCTCTGGGCAGTCCTTAACTTATATAGACCTTATGATATCATTTACCTGTCCCAATGGAGGCCAGCACCTGTAGGCTGCTAGCCAACCATTTTGAAATGCATCACTGGTTGCCCAGTAGACTGTCATAGCTTAGAACAATAGGGAGCCCAAGCCCCTTGCCCAAGTATGTGATGCCAGTCATGTAGGCAGAGGGAGCAGATTTCCCCCCTTCCTCAGGAATATATAACCCTGAGTTGTAACCTGAGGTGTATCTAAAGAGCCCATGAGATGTCTGCCCTTCGCAGTAGTCCTGTTAACCAAATTGTCACATAGCAGAGTTTTTGGCGAGAGACAGAGGTTGCATTCTGCCATAATCTCCACCTTGCACAGGTATTGCTGGGATCTGCTCCACCCCAGTAGTGTAAACCAGAAGACTGGGTTTGGCCTATAACATAGGAATAAAACCCTCTGGCTACAGCACAAACTACATACCAGGTCTGAACATAAACATCAATTCCTTGGCTATCCCACCAAACTCTCTCTACCCTGAGTCATATTACCCCTGCAAATCAGCAGTGTCCTATTTGCATTTTCCCATGGTAATCCAGAAACTCTTCTGCAGTCTTCCTGCCTAGGAGCTCTTTCCTCTTTGACCTGCAGGGCCAGACTACCTGCCCTAGCTCAGGCCCAGGGTTTATATGCTCCCTAAGCCCAGCCTCCTTCCAGTCAAGTGACTTCCCCAGACACGCACAGATGTTCTCATTTTGAGCTCAATGAACAGCATGCCTTCCCTCCTGCAAACAACTCTTGCTCAGTTACCTGGGTTCCATCTGCTTCCATTTCTAATTTAAAAGTAACAGGAGCCCTAAGCTCCTTGTTACAACATGCTTGTGAGCACTGTAGCAGGGGACATCTTTACCCTATTACTTGAAGCAAGTGAGAACAGAATAGCAGAAAGTAGGCTAACAGCAAAGGGCAAAGAACCCCTGTTATGTGGGCAGAGCAAATGCAGCTTTTAAGGAGATTAGCTGCAAGGAGCGCAATGTCTGAGTAACATTGCTAGATGCACCGCAGGACCCAGATTGCAGGCAGTAGAACCCTGGGCTGCTGATTAGGGTTCTTGGAGCAGGCACCTTAGTGTCCTGCAACAGAGAGCAGACAAGGTTCCTTGGGTGAATCTGATATCTTTTATTAGACCAACCCAAATAGTTGGAGAATAGTTATTAAGCAAGCTTTCGGGTTCAAAAACCCTTAGGCCAGCACATGTTGGCTGCTAGCCAATGAATTTGAAATGCAGCACCTGACCCATATTAACAGCAGGCCAGGTCATTTAACTGAAAAGAACACATGTGGCAAAAGGGCCACATAAGCCTGAACCTGGGGGCCCAAGGCCCAGATCCTCCCCAAAAAAGGAACCCTGCAGGAGCAGAGTACAGGGACATAAGTTATGTGTTTTGTTTCTGTTGCATTAAAATATGAGGTTTGGCATGTCTTAAAGAGGAGAAGGCCACGAAGGGGTGCCTGAGGAAGGGTGCTTTATTGAGAGTATCAGTGAAGTGCCCCACATTTTGCGGCTGCGGCTACATCTCAAGAGCCCAGTGCAGTAAGGAAGGGATAGGGATCCAACACAGAGCAAGAGAGAGAGAGAGAGAGAGAGAGAGAGAGAGAGAGGCAGGCCAGAGATGCATGCTGACATCTTGAGTTGTGGGCTTAGAGCCTGGCACATGCAGCCTGCACTGTGGTCCAGAGCATTGAGACAGGGACTAGTACTAGAGAAGAGCCTGGAGGCATAGGTACCCTAAAGGGCCTCTTGAGGTCATGCAAGATCAAGGGCCTGAAGAGGTAGCTGCCTTGAAGGACAGACCAAAAAAAAAAAAAAGAACCCTGCTTGACTTAGGTTGGTTGAGGATGGGCTAACTGCCAATCTAATGATGAGCAGGGTGGGGCAAAGTACTGAAGGATGAGCTCTGGTTCTTTGGAGGCAGCCTCCCAAATATATTAATGTAGACATCAATATGTGGCAGGCAAGCATGAGGTCAGATTGTGGGTAAGCAGGAGTAGGAAAATGGGTAGCCCCCAGGAGGCACCACAGCCATCCCTAGAGGAAAAATCCATTGCATATGCCACTGCTACTTGTCCCAGATGGCCATGATGATCTGCTCCCACCAGTCAGTGCTTATCTCCCTGGCCCAGAAACACTGTTCCATGGTTTGGAGCGACTCCCACATTTACCCAGCTACAATATGCTAACCTGGGGTCAAAAAAGCATCAAGGTGGCAGCTAACATCAAGGATTTAAATCTGGATGCAGGCTGTCCATTGTTTGGAAGCAAGCACACACGAGGCTTTCCTCCACAAGTATTGTTCCATCATTCTTGGTGCCAATAAAAGTAATCATGGCATCCATCATGGTCTACTAATATCATTTTTTCCACTCAATGTGTTTCACAAATTCATGAAGCTGGGCCAGCAAGGTCTTTGAGAAATTGATCACATATAGATCCATAACCAGCTGATGGTGCCAGGCAGTACAAATGCAGCAGAAATACAGGCATAAGCTGTGCAGTGAATCACAGCAAAATCCTTCATTTCATCACCCACAATTAGAACCAGTGGGTACTTCGCATAACAATGGAAATGTCAGGGAACCTATGGACATTTGATCAACACAGGCATGCTGGGATGCTCTTCCTGGCCACCTGCACATTCAAGCACTCTTTAATCCCACTTTGAAGGGTGATGTATGAGCAAAATCACAATACAACCAGTACCAAGAAGGGCAAGAAATGGATTTCCTCAGGGGAGAGAGAGGCTCATTTCTGTATTCATGCAGAACTCCAGCTCATACCTTCTCCTGTGCCTAAGCCTTCCTTCCCACTGATATTGTGTTTGAAAGTATAAATCACACCAAACTAAGCAGGCAGCAGATGCACAAGAGCAATTCAAGAGCCAAAGAGACTGGCACTGGGAGAAGGTCTGATTTAACTGAGGGTCCCTTTGCTCTTCCCTTTCCCTATCCCTATCTCTACCATAGGTCTTGATTGAACTTTCCTACATGAAGTTTCCTATCATTGGCTAAAATGACACAGCAGAAAATGCCCTAGTATGAATCTTCCTCCATGATGGGCCTATGGCCTGCTGAGGCAGTGCTGAAAGGATCAGTCAGATTCTGTGAAGACTACCCAAATCTGCAAATGTCACCAGCGAGCTATGATTGTCAATGCACTTGAGATCATAGAATCATAGAAAATTAGGGTTAGGTGGGACCTCAAGAGGTCATCTAATCCAACTACCTGCTGAAAACAGGACCAGACCCAACTAGATCATTCCACCCAAGGCTTTGTGTAACTGGGTCTTAAAAACCTCCAAAGATGGAGCTTCCATAACCTTTCTGGGTAACCTGTCCCAGTGCTTTACTACCCTCCTACTGAGAAAGTTTGTCCTAAAATTAAATCTAAACTTCCCTTGCTGCAATTTGAAACCATTGCTCCTTGTTCTGTCATCTGCCACCGTCATACACATATACCCTGAGCAGTTTAGCTCAGGGGTGAACAAAATATCGCCCACAGGCCAGATCCAGTGCACCAATGAACTAGATCTGGCCCACAACTTCCCCTGCAATGCTCTGCAAGGGGCTGATCCCCACCCAGGACAGTCTGTACAACATTCCAGCTCATGCCCAGCAGCCTGGGCCCCAACCAGCACATACAGCTTCCAATAGAGCTGTCCCCAGTGCAGCTCTGCTACACTCCCCTCTGGTGGGAGCTGCCTGGCTGAAGGCTCTCTGCTCCCACCAGGAGTGGCGCAGTAGGGGCAGGAGCACAGAAGGAGCTGCTGCTGGAGGCAAGGGGGACAGAGCAGGACCCAGCTGCCTGCAGCAACACCAGGAACAGACCTGCCAGAAGCTGAATGTGGTGGCCTGGGCCTGGGCTAGTGGGGCTGTTCTGCTCCTTCCACCTCCAGCTCCTCCTCCTGCTATGCTAGGTTTCTCAAACTGTGAGTCATGACCCCCCACGGGGTTGCGAGCAGCTTAAAAGGGAGTGCAGACTTCCCAAGGTGTACACACAGTGGCGTAGGGGAGCAGCGCTTGGTGGCAGCACAGAATGGTGGATTGTGGCGGCAGCTGCTGTGTGTGACTTCCCTGTCCCTAATTACCACCATCAAGCACTTGGGCCCAAAAAAAAAAATCACAACATTTGAGAACACTTGTTCTATGCTATGCTGGCCAGGTGTGGGGGTGGGATTAAGCCAGGTGGCTCCTACCCCAGCATGCAGGGCTCTGGTTCTAGCTTCAGCTTCCTAGCCGGGCAGACAAAGTAGGTGGAAGGTAGCTGTGAGCTGAAGCCAGAGACCTGTGCATTGTGGCAGGTGTTGCCTAACTGAAGCTCCCCTCCATTCAATGGTGCAGCAGGATCAGGAGCAAAAGGAAGAGCTTCAGGTGGAGGTGAGGGCAGCAGAACAGCCCTGCCAGCCCAGGCACCAGCCAGTGTGCACAGCTTCCAGCAGGGCTGTTCTCAGTGCAGTTGCAGCTGGCTGAGTGCCGTTCTGCTCTCCATGCCTCTAGCAGTGGTTCTTCCCCCCACTCCTGCCCTTGCTCCAGGCAGGTGGGAAGCTTCAGTTGGGCAGCTCCCAATGGAGGGAAGGAGAGGAAAGCATCACCCAGGTAGCTGCAGCCACACCAGGAACAACTCTGCCAGAAGCTGAACGCTGCCCAGGTCTGAGGCTGGGCCAGTGGGTATGGACTACCTTTGGCAAGGCTCAGCCCATGCAGAGTGATGCAGGTGCAGCTACAGAATGGACTGCTAAGATGAGCTCTGCTACACATGCCCCCCCCATCTTCCCCTCCCTCCCCTCATCCCCAGCTAGCTCCTATGACTTAGCGCCCAGGAAGCCCCCTACACAGGCACCCCTCCCCCCCACAACACACACACACTCATACACATATACCATGGCCCCCTCCAGGGCAGTGGTGTGCAGGGAGCAGATTGACCTTGCTCGCCCATCCTGAACACTGCTTCCCACCTACCCAAAGCCCCATAGGGAATTTTGATGATGGGCTGAGCGGGAGAAACAGACAGCTGGACTGACCAGGCCCACTACAGCACATCAAAATGCCTTATGCGGCCCTTGGGCCCAAATAATTAACCACCCCTAGTCTAGCTCCATCCTCTTTGTAACCACCCTTCAGGTAGCTGAAGACTGCTTTAAATCCCCCACCCCCAAGTCTTCTTTTTTCCAGACTAAATAAGCCCAGTTCCTACAGCCTCTCCTCATAAGTCATGTGCCCCAGCCCCCTAACCATTTTCATTGCCTTCCACTGGATTCTTTCCACTTTGACCATATTCCTTCTGTAGTGGAGGGCCCAAAACTGGACACAGTACTCCTCACCAGTGCTAAATAAAGGGGAAAAATTACTTCCCCTCAATCTGCTGACAATGCTCCTATTAATGCAGCCCAGTATGCCGTTAGCTTTCTTCACATGTGCACACTTGCCTCATACTGAAGTTCAAATAAGCATGCCTTTATCATTATTTGTCTGGGGCTGAGCTCCCAGCAGAAGCTGGGATGCTGCCCAGACAGTATAAAGGGATGGGAGTTCCTTCTGTTTTTTCTTGGAGAAATTTAATCATCACACAGAAAGAAGCCAGTTTAACCAGGTCAGTAGAAATGTAGAGTTGTAGTACAGGGAAGTCCTGATGGTTCTAGAGAAATTAAAGCACAAAGAGATCCAGCCTGATTTATGTAGAATTTTGCATACTCTCATACAGATTCATAGATAGATACATAATTATAATCCACGGTAGGAAATAAATATTGTTTGATCTGGGAAGCTCTTGCCTTTGATTTTCAGTGGGTGTGTCTACACAAGATGTTTTACTGCACTGTAACATAGCTTACTGTGCAGTAAACATGCTCATCTAAATGTGCACCTGCTTACTGTGTAGAAAACCTTGCTACTCACGAGTAAGTTTGCTACCTGCAAATGCAAGTAGCAAGTTTATTCGTGAGTACTTACTGCTCAGAGATGTGCTTGTAGATGCCAACCGGGAGCAGATGTGCTCCTGGTCAGCCCAGCCACTAATGGTTCAGCCTGAACTCAGTCCCAGGGGCCCAAAGTTGAGAGCTTCTCCTGCCCCAGGGATGGGCTGCCTCTATGACAGCCCCAGCCACGGGCACTTCAAAAGCCTGCAGGCATTTTGAGCCCCAAAGCAGGACTCTCAGCCTCTGCTGCCCCTGCAGGCTTCTTGTGCTAGCCTGCCTGCACGCCAGTACCACTGCCTGGCATGGCAGTAGCAGTGCCAGCTGCCCACAGCCAACCCCCAGCAGCCTGCCCAGACCCTGCAGGCATTGTGGGGCATTGCCTTGCCATATGGCTCCTAGTCCTGCACTATGCCCCTGTGCTGGGTGCTACAAGCAGCTGCCCAGGCACAGCAGCACAGGGACAGTCACGAAGAAGCCCAGACAGCTGGTGTGAGAGCCCTGATGGTGTCATTGCCAATACCACACACTACCATCCAAGGCCCCAGATGCTCACAGGAGGAGACTGGTGACCTCATGGTGCTGTCAGGTGAGGCAGAGGTGCAGCAACAGTTTGCATGGTGTAGCCATGCCAACACCCATGTCTATGAGGGGCTGCCAGGCTATATGTAGAAGCATGGGCACAAGTCTGCATGGCAGTGCTGCATAAAGATCAAGGCCTTGTGGGTACAGTGGGTCACCATCACTGACCACAATCATTGGTCAGGGAGTGCCCTCAAGTCCGTGCCCCTTATGCAGCAACTGGACATCATCCTTGTGCTCCAGGATCCAGGCCACAGCTATGCTGTATATAGCAGCACAGGTGGCCTGCCTGAGCCCCCACAGTGATGAGTCACCAGGGGAGTGTCCCTCATGATGCCAGAAGCCCATCCCACCAAGTTCCCCACCCAGCTCAAGGAGCTCAGGCCAACACCTGCCCCAACAGCTCCGTCGCCTCAACCCCAGCCACAAGGCGCAGCTAGCCATGTCACTACGGTCCACCAGCAATGCCAGCTCCTCCCTAGGGGAGGGGCTCCTAGCTGGACACCCACACACCATGTCCCATTGCCTGACAAGAGTCACACAGCATTGCCACCACAAAGCACCAACTGGAGCCACTGGCCACACCAGTCTCACCCACATAGTAAGACCTGCACTGGGAGGAGGGCCCCCCCTGCTCCTGCCCTCTCCCTGCCCAGCCAGGACACATTACCCTGGACCCTGGCTTCCACCCGCACAGCACATAAGGAGGCAGGAGACAGTGCAAAATTTTATTGAGCAGCCCTTAATCCTGCAGCTAGGTGGGCATGGGCCTCACGCATCAAGGAACATGATGCTGGCAGTGGTATCCTCCTCAGCTGTAGTGGGGGGGCAGCACCATATAGTGCAGTCACAGGTAGCCCTCCAGGCAGTGGTGGAGGTTTCAGGGCAGTCCAGACTTGCCCCCCGCACTGTTGAAGCTCAGGGTCCTGTGCCACATGCAGGTTCACTTGGGGCACAGTGGGGATCAGCAGCATTAGAGCATAGTGGGTCAGGTATCCCATAGTCCACACAAACAGCTTCTTGCACAGGACCTAGGACACTCTTCTCAGGGCCATACTCAAGGGACAGCACTGGCATTGGAGCGGGGGGCAACTGGCCCCAGGGTGCTTGTCTGGAGAGGCCTCCCTGTGGGGAGAGCAAGGGTGCAGGCAACTCCTCATTCCAGTTGTCTGGGAGCCTCATGCTCCCCTGAGCCCAGGCACTGTGGGCTTGGCAGCAGCACAGGAGATCAGCTGGTCTGCAGGAGGAAGAAGGGGGAAAACAGGGTCTGGAACCATGGCAACAGGCGCTGCCAGGAGCCTGACCTATCACAGCCTGGGAATGGGGTGGGGGAGGCAGGTTGCCTGCCAGCCCCTGGGGAGCAAGTGAGGATGGGGCGCTCAGATGGTGGCTGTCTGGGCCTGGGCCCCTGCCCAGCTGACTTACCATGGTCCCTGGGCACTCATGCATGACTGACTCCCAATCTGCGGCCAGACAGCACACAATCCCCTGGCACAGAGCATCTTATTTCAGAAATGTTACAAACAATCATAAATAGGACTTGAAGAGTCATGAGAGAAGATGTTTGTCATGAGGGCAAGAAAGTGTTTTTCTGAGAACGGTCTGCGGTGAGCATGGTGCTGAGGGTGGGCAACGGGGCTGGCAGCCTGTAGGTGGCTGTCCAGGCAGGCTACAGAAGGGAGTGCAGGAAGAGGTGGTCTGTCAGTGCCTCTCACACCTGGTGCCCTGGCTCCCACTGGTGGGTGTGCAGCTCAGCCAGGGCCTCGGTGAAGGGGGTAGAGAGCACCGCTGTTGCTGCCACTGCAACTGGTGCTCCTGCTGCGCCTGTTCTGCCCAGGCCTCACAGAAGAGCTCCTCCAGTGTTACACAAATTGCCAATTGCTCAAATCACAAACAAGACTTTATTAAGAGGGATAAGGCAAGGTGCTGTGTTTATTGATTATGAGTTAGACATAGAGGTTTGGACATACCATTCATACAAACACATACAAATCATTATACACATCATTACACACAGGCATACACATACACAAAACAACCATTTTATCCACGCATACACCAGATACAATTACCAGCAAAGTTGCTCAGTATCAGCCCAGGGTGGCCAACCCAGGCTTATTGAATAGATGGTGATAATTTGAAGATAGCAGATTTGAAGATAACAGCTGGAGCAGGGTGAACAGTTGCATCTGTGCTGCAATGAAACAGCAATAGAGAAAGAGACTCACCCAACTTGGCATTTTCAAAGTGTTCTTTTAGAGGGATTGGCATCCTTTGTTTCAGGGCTTTGGGGTTTTTCCATATCCAGCTTCTGTTTTTGTGATTGTTCTTCTTTTGCCTTCAGCTTATCTTATCCTTGGAGTGTTTTTGTTGCCCGTCTGGCAGAATTTCTTCTTCTGTTATCTCCTTTGTGCCTTCAAGCTTCAAAGGGATCCTTCAGCCACTTGTTAGTTAGTGGTTGGTAACTGACTTTTGGTGCCTTGTTGCTTACATAAACAGTTGCATCTTCTTCTCCAGTCTCTATGACATTCTCTCACCATTCACCTTTTACACACACACACACACACACACACACACACACACACACACACACACACACAGGCTATGCAAAGTTAATTCACTTATGTCAAGCAGAAAGATACAAAATGGTGTTTTCAAGTTGCTTACAGAACAAGACTAACAGAGTTACATTTCACTGTTATTACACTCTATGTTAACATCAGCTACATTAGTTCAGTTCATGCTACACCAGGGCCACTCAAATGTTATGAAGCACACAGGCTGCAACAATGACCTGGAGGTTGGTGTCTTCAGCAACCTCAAGGTGGATGGTGAAGGTGTGCCAGCAACCCTTGAGGCAGCCAAAGGCACACTCCACCAGGGCGCAGATCCAACCCGGGCCCTGGTTGAAGCAAGTCTGTCAGGGGCCCGACTGGCCAGTCTAGGGCCACATGAATCAGGGATGGGCAGGTAAGCAGGGTCCCTGATGAGGAGGGGTGGAACCACCATGGCACCCAGTTTGAAGTCCAACACCCCCAGCATGAAGAACCCGCTCTGCATCAGGGCTGGCAGGGTGGTGTTCAGGAAGATGTGGACATTTTGGGCACTGCACACCCAGCTGGCAGTCACATTGGTGAAAGTGCCACAGTAGTCGACAAAAGCCTGGATCACATCAGAGTGAAAGCCCCTCCACAGGTAATAGGGCAATTACCATCGGGCTGGCAGATGACAGGGATGTGGGTCTGTAACAGGTTGCCAACCCCAGTGGCATTCTAGCAGCCTGTGAGGGGCACACTTGAAGTCCTTTACTACTTCACTCCTGTATTTTGTCCTGTCACTTGCCTTTACTCTCCTGCCATGTCTGGATGTAAATATTGTTTAGTTGTTCCTACAAGTGGGAGACTGCCTCTTGTGCACCCTGATGACTAAGGCTGTCCTTGCTGTCATATTGAATGAAATAGTTTGAATGTTTGTAATAGTTACCCATTAGCCAGCTTAGGAAGAAGACAAAATGTATCTTCTTATTTAGGCCATTGTTTTGGTCTACATGTGGAAGGTCCTGACTTTGCTCAAAGTCTTAACTCTTGAATTTTATCTTTAGAGGCCTTTAACAAAGATAACATAAAAATGACCCTTAAGCAAATATCCCACATTCCGAGAAATCAAACCCTAGGAGCCTTTTAAAAGATTGGAAATAAAAGCCAATTCAGTGATATGGAAATTTCCCAAAGTAAATAAAATGATCAGCAAAAGAAACTGATTACCAAGCATTACTGATTACTGTTAAGTAAGATCTGAGCCCAAATTTGGGAGTAGTGACAGGTTTGGGTAGGAGGGGCCCAAAACAGAAACTCATTCAATAAAAACTGTAACCTACTGTCCAAATTTGGAGGTAACCTTGCTTGCAGAACAACCAAGGAAGAATCGCAAGTGTAGGCCAGATCAGACTGAACCACCCTCTCTGTGAACACAAATCTCTTAGTTCATGCTGAAGCTGTGGAGCACCCGAAAGGGACTGAAGGAAGAGGACTTAGTCCTATCACTATTGAGGCCAGCCCATTGAATCATATTCCTGAGGCAAGCCCATTGAACCATACTACTGAGGCCAACCCATTAAATTGTACTACTGAGGAATGAAAGCATATCTAGATGTTTGGCGTCTCAGAATTCTAGGATTGTAAGTATATTATGAAAATAATAGTATTGATTCAAATTTAACTTTTAGTTGTAATTGTAACTGTTTTAAAGAAGTGCATTTGGAGCATTGTTTCTGATATATGTAATTATTGTGTTTTTAACATTTGTGATATTTCTTAAAGCTAAGCAGTGTTATATGTGTAGCAAAGAATTTTTAAATAAAATTGTGTTGTATGATTTGTGTAATCATTGTGAAATTGTGCAATCAACTAACTACACTCCCAGCCAGTGCATCAAATGAATCAGTAAGTTGTGTGGGTTTTTCTCTATTCCATAACCCATAAGAGACACTTACATGCTCCAACCACCCCATATGTGCCCTATGCCTCACAGATGTTGTTTGCATTTCAGTGTTGGAGTTCTCAACCATCACAGGCTTTTTACTCACGTCTTTCTCTAGCTAGGCCTACCAGCCTAAACCACCATGTAGGGTTTGACTCTGAGGCTCTAGCTCCTTAACATTCTCTGAGTCTGTGGCCCTCCTTTTGTGCTTATTATGACACCAGGCCTTCTGGTCCCCTTTCACACTGTGCTCCTGGGCACCTCTGCCTCCTCAGGCTTGGCCCCTTTCTGATCGTTTCAGCTACTACCCTAGATCCACCCACTAGGACCTGGCTTCAAAGTCCTCTCTTCCCACAGTCAGCTCTGGGCCCCTAGCCCTGTACAGCTGCACCCACTAGTGCACTGGGCTCTTTAGCCCTTTATGACTGCACCCTGCAGCATGAATGAGGTCTCCTCCTCCCCTACAGCCTCAACCACAAACCACCAGTTTACCAATCAAACATAAACAGTAAACCCCTGGGTTATAACCAAAATAAAGTTAAGGAAAGCAGTGTGCCAGCTCACATTTTCTATGACTCTGTGCTTCTTCTTGTGGGGCTGTTGCAGCTTGTCTGGGAGTCATCAGGAGTCAAGCTCCACAGCTAGTTCAGTCCAGAGTTTTTATAGGTCTGGTGTGCCCCCTTCTGGTCATCTGACCACCCAGCAGGGCTCAGCTTTTAACCCCTACCCTGCCAGCAGGCTGTGCCCACAAAGTACTGATCTTAAAGGGGCCGGTCTGCTTTCTGGTAACAGGGCTAGGGCTCTCTGTTACAGGGCCCCATTCAGGGCCCCAGTGAACTGGGGGCATCCCAGGGTACACAACCTCACCATCACCTCCAGGGGGTCATGCATGCAGCACACCGTGTGCCCCAGCATGTTCTGGAGGGCACTGCACATCTCTAGGACAACCTCCTTGGTGGTTGCTTTGCCTATGCCAAAGAAGTGGTCCATGTAGTAGAGACTGGCAGGCCAGTTTCAGCAGAGCAATGGTCAGCCAGGCATCTTTGAGAAGGGGCTGCTGCATGGTGGTATCTTGCAACGCTAGGTGTAGGCAGAGATGCTCCAGGAAGTCCAAGAAGGTGGCCTAGGTTATGCAGAATGCCTCCAACCACTGCTCATTGTCCCAGGTGTGCTTGTGCTGGACAATGTGCAGCCACCAGTCCTGGGTGCCTCAGCAAGCCAAGAGGTGGCAAGACTGGCAACCCATGGGGGAGAGGTTGGCATCCTTGCTGGGGTCTGGCCAGCAGAATGAGGTCCCTGGGACAATGTATTGGGGCTGGGCAGGCAGTCACTGTATGTAGGGAAGCTGGCAGGGCCCTATAACAGAGAACCCTAGCCCTGTTACTAGGAAGCAAAGCAGGGGTTAAGGGCTAAGCCTTGCAGCCTGGTCAGCTGACTGAGGCTCTCAGGTGACTGCGAGAGGGCCCAGACCAGAACTATATAAGTCCTAGGCTGAGCCAGAGGAGCCTAGGCTAGGACAAAGGGTGGACTCCAGAAGGCTGTAAGCAAAGCTGCAGCAGCTCTACAAGTGAGAGAAACTGGCAGTGGGGACTCAAAGACATGGAGCCCATGGGTAAGAAGGCTAATGGCCTCCATTAACTTTTCTTTGTTATAGCCCAAGGACTTACTATTTATGTTGTAGTTTAATCTGGTGGTTTGTGGATGAGGCTATAAGGGAGATGGAGATCTCATTAGTGTTCAAAGGGGCCAGAGAGCCCAGTGCCACAGGGATGCAGCTGCAGGGACCGGAGATCCTGGCACCACAGGGGCACAGCTACATGGGGCCAGGGGCCCAGAGCAGATTAAGAGAAGGTAGTGCCTCAAAGCCAGCCCCAACACAGTGGGTCTGAGCTAGATGGCCTATCTACATAAATAGGGGCAGAAGCTGCATTGGCTGAGACCCCAACAGAGTGAACAAAAGATGTATATAACATCTGCAAGGCATGGGGCATGATAACGGGATGGTCTGGAGTCATGTAAATAGCTCTTAAGGCAGTAGCTCATCACCTCAGAGTGTTTGTAAACATAGACCAGACCTGGGAAGCCCTGGGGAAACCTCCTCTTTGAGAACACAAAGAAGCATGAAGGCATGGCAGGAGAGTGAAAAGGAGTTTCATAGTAGCTAGGCTCAGGAGGGACCTGAACAGATCATCTAGCCTGACCCCCTGCCACAGGCAGGAATGAATGTTGGGTTCACAAGACCCCAGACAGGTGATCATCTAACCTCTTTTTGAATTAAGCCGAGGTAGGAGCAAGGACTACTTCCCTAAGAAGTTGGTTCCAGATTCTGGGCACCCTAACTGTAAAATATTGCTATCTGATCTGTAACCTAAACCTATTCTCCATCAGCTTATTACCGTTGTTCCTCGTCAGCCCCGGTGGCGCTGGGGAGAAAAGGGCTCTTCCTATTTGCTGATCTCTCCTGATGAGCCTGTAAGCTGCCATCAGCTCCTCCCTCAGCCTTCTCTTGCTAAGAATGAACAGGTTCAGGTCCCTCAGTCTCTCTTCATAGGGCCTGTCCTGCTGCCCTCTCACCACGTGGGTGGCCCTCCTCTGAACTCTCTCCAGGCTGACCATATCCTTTTTAAAGTGTGGTGCCCAGTACTGGATGCAGTACTCCAATTGTGGCCTGACCAATGTCGCATAGAAGGGGAGTATCACCTCTCTGGATTGGCTTGAGATGCATCTTTGGATGCGTGAAAAGGTATGGCTGGTCCTGCTGGCTGCAGTCTGGTATTGGCGGCTCATGTTCATCTTGGAGTCAATAATGACTCCAAGATCCCTTTCCGCCTCTGTGTTTTCAAGAGGGGAACTCCCCAGCCTGTATGTATACTGTGGATTTCTTCTCCCAAAGAGCAGCACTCTGCATTTATCTATGTTGAACCCCATCCTATTATCATCCTCCCACTTTTGTAGTCTGTCTCAATCTAGTTGCAGCCTCTCTCCCCCTTTGAGTATGCCCACCTCGCCCCACATCTTAGTATCAGCAAACTTGGACGATGTCCTTTCACCCCCTCGTCCAAGTCGCTGATGAAGATGTTAAACAGTGTGGGCCTGAGGACTGAGCCCTGGGGGGACCCCACTGCTCACATCGCACCAGGTTGAGTACAACCCGTCCACCACTACTCTCTGGGTGTGCCCCATCAGCCAGTTTTTTACCCATCCAACTGTGCAGGCATCAATGTCACAGTCACTTAATGTATTAATGAGAATGGGGTCCTTGCTGGGGTCTGGCCAGCAGAATGAGGTCCCTGGGACAGTGTCAAAGGCCTTCTTAATGTCTAGAAAGACTACGTCCATGGCAACACCATCATGCAAGGATTTGGTTACCTGGTCATAAAAGGCAATCAGGTTGGCCAGGCAGGGCCTGCCTTTGATGAACCCATGCTGGTTGCCCCTGAGCATGATCTCCCCAACTGGTACCCCACAGATGTGCTCCCTGATGATTTTCTCCAAGATCTTCCCAGGGACCAATGTGAAGCTTATGGGCCTATAGTTACTTGGGTCCTCCTTCCTCCCTTTCTTAAAAATGGGGACCACATTAGCTAGTTTCCAATCCCTCGGCACCTGGCCAGATGACCAAGAATGTTCATGCAGCCGGGCCAAGGTCTCTACGATGACCCCTGCCAGCTCCCTCAACACCCTTGGGTGGAGGGCCTCTGGACCTGCAGATTTAAAAATGTCCAGCCCTTCCAGAAGATCCCTAACTACATCTGCACTGACCCAAGTCCTAACAGAGTCTATTCCCAGAACAAAATTCCAATATAATTGGATTTCAGGGGCCCATTGCAAGGCCCTAGGAAGTGGGATCAGTTTGCTCCTAGGAGCTGCAAATCTGTTCCCGCAACCCTTCACTTGTAGATGCCTGCCCAGGAGTGTTTACTTGTGAATAATTTACTCAAAAGTATTCTGGTCCGACATCAAATGCATGTCTAGACATGCTCAGCATGCTGCTTTGTTCCTTCACTTCATACTAGTCATTTATTTTTGTGATAGAAACATTTCACACACTACTGAGACATGTTAAAAAACATAGGCAACATGTAGGGGAGGCATGGGGGAGGACACATACCCCTCCCTCAACAGGGCCGCTGCCGATGGTGCCTACGGAAGCTTGCCAGCTCTGGTCCTGCCGCTGGCAGCACTTGCAGGAACCTGCCAGCTCCAGCCTTTCTGCCAACACTGTTGGAGGCACCTGCAGGTGCCCCCCTCAGACTCAGGAGGCACCAGTCACCCATGTTAGAAAACATGGATAAAGAAGGGAAAGCGACAGTCCAAACAAGTGTTCTCCAAGCACTTCTCCTATTACATAAATGTTCAAACACATGAATTAAATAAGATAAATCCAGGGCTGAAAAATATTCCTTCCACTGAGGGTTCAAAAATCGGTGACAAACTCAGATGGAGATCTAAGTCGGCTATAGTTGGGCTTTACTCAACACATCAGTCTAAATGGCTTGACTTATGGTAATACTTTATAATAGAATTGTAGAGTAATCTCTGCAAGGGCACCATGATCATGATTTTTGGTACCTGCTGTTACCACTAGTTCATATAACTGAAAAGAAAACCATCTCTAGGCCCATACAATGTATGTTACATTCAGTATTAGAAACCAGGAATGTTTCAAGGCAAACGCTGTGCTGGTCTGCATTAAAGCAAGAGAGTTTGCATTTCAATAATTACACTACATTATTTAAACATTTACCCACTTCAAAATAATAGCAACCAGAGCATTAGCATGTACTCTGGACAGCACCACCCAGATCCTTTGGACATGAGCGCTTCATCCAAGATCAAAGATGAGTCTTCATTTATGCACTCTACATTCTGCACAGCAATGAATGCTGCTTCTCACATTCTTTGTTTCATACAGCAATGAGATGAAGTAGTCTGGGTTCATGTAATTTTTGGTTGTGTATGCAACACTCCTATCACAACCTTTTTTTTTCTTTAGACATTTTTGCAGGGCAGGAAACATCAAAACATGGGTATAGACATGAGCAGTTATTTGTATTCCTCTCCGTGCTCTTAAGCCTACTTCCTTTCTCGTTTCTGGAGCAGCAATCTTGACTCATGTACTTATGTTTGATCTGAAAGATTATTCTGGAATTATCCAGGAATGCCACCTAAGGCTTTTCATAGATTTTTTTTTTTTTCTGGAATAGGCACTTTTCTGTAGATTGAAACATGCAGGCAAAAATGGGGCTATTAGTCCAAAGCAGACAGAATTAGATCCAGGTCCTCAGCTCCACTTATGAACACACATTTCAGTCTACATTCATGTGGCCCCAGGTCTTAAATGAACTTTAGTGTTCCTGTGATGGCTTTCCTACCATGAAAAATTTTCTAGAGAAGCTAAATAGGTATTAAGATGTGAAGGGAGACCCATCTCAACAATGGTAATGGAAGGGTTGGGAATATCAGTGGATTCTTTCCAACAACCAAGTGCATCTGTTCTTACTTCCTTCTCTTTCCTCATACAAAATTCAGGAACTGCTATGCAGGAGCATGGTACAAATGAGAAATAACTCTGTAACTGAAACTCTCAAATGCAGCAGTTAGTACCCTGAGCCCGCTTTACCTCAACTCCTTTGCCTGTGGTCTTCACAATCAAGCTTTCCTTAACTAATTACATCAGTCATCATCATCATTCTTATTAATGGGGAATATTAGGCAAATATCACTCCTTCCCCCCGCAACAATACCAAGACTTTTGTAAAACTATCATTCCACGAGACCTCCATGCAAACAGCTAAAGCCTCTAAGAAACACAGAACCCAAGCCTCCACTCAGTACTGAGTTGGAGTATGACCATTATGTAATCTAAAAACCCTGTGACCTAGAACGGAAAGCAATAGAGTAATCTCAGGCAAGCTTTAAGACACAGACATAGCATGAGCCTACCTTATTGTTCATGCTAAGTGAGGTGGTCTTGCCAAAAACCTCCAGAGGCAAGGCTGTCCTAGGTATATGGATGCAGGATTCCTGTATTGAAGGGCATGGTGGAGAAGCACTTGGTTCTAATGCATTATTTTGGTTCAGTCTCTTTCTGTTGCCACATAATCTGCCATGTTTCTATTCCTCTGGTTTCTTGCTAATTGTCTACAGCTTTTACATCTGAGAAAGAGATGTACTAGGCATTAGTATGGTGTTCAGGCAACCACCGAATGCAAGGTGGTCCATACGAATTGCTAATAGTACCAACAGCCATGACAGTGTGTTGGGGGAAGGGATCACTTGGTCCAATCCTCACTCTCCAGATGAGCCAATGTAAAATTCATATGAAAGGGAAAAGCAGCTGATGACACACCATCTTTCAAAAATAATGTTGTGATCTTTAAATGTGATATACCTCTCTGTCCCCAGACCCTCCTCCCATTTTATACCTTCCATCGCTCCATTATCCTGCATCAGAAATGCCATAAGTTCCCATGTACTTTCCCCAGCCCTGAGCCAAAGCAGCCTCCTGTTTGGAGGAGGAGGAGGGTGGTGAAGTCTGTATGAAGCTACAGAAAAGCCCCAGCTTCAAGTCATTGTGTGATCAGATGCAGCAACAGCAACACCAGCAGCAGCAGGGGAAAGCCGTCTGGTTGGGGGGAGACAGCAGCTTATTTCAACTGTTTTAAGAGAAAGTACACTTAAGTGTTGCTGTTCTTTAGGGCTTCCTAAAAAGAAAGGCAAGAAAAATTTCTGTGTGGGATGAAAGTGGCTTGTCTCGATTATTTACCCAGCAATTATAAGTAAATCAGTGATGCCTGAAGGGGATGGTTGCCATAGTTACAATAGGATTGGAAGGACCATCACTTGGTCCTGGCTTCAGCCAATCAGGTTGAGGATCCAAAGCTGCAATATAAAGTAAAGATTCCCATCTTCCAGCCACACAGTTACCAAGAAAGAGAAATAGGTTTAAGAATGTTGGAAAGTGCTCCGGACAACAAACAAGACGGCTTCTCCTGTCATGGCGGACCGTGACAACCCAGCGGGAAGAAAACGCAGCAGGGCAGGCAGGTGAGAAAATACAACTCTTCCTATATCTCCATTTATTGTTCTGCCTCACTGCAGCCCCCTCCATCGCCCCACCCCAGCCATAGCCACCATCGACCCCTTCACCCCTACCCCCGAAACCAACAATAAAACCCCCTTTGGATGAGGGACAAAGAGATCTGTATGGAAAAATGCTCAACTATTCTCCCAAAATTGTTATCGTAGGCCTTTCAAATCAAATTTCTCAAAGCAGCTTCATCAAAGGCCCCCAGCTGGGCTCTTGCAGAGTGACTCGACCCATATTTCAGCCGCCCACATGACCCCCTCCCCCACCAGGTCTTGGATGATGCGACAATTCATCACAAAGTCAGTGCTGCTTTAAAAGCGTATTTGCAAAAAGAAAGAAAGAGCGTGGTTTCTAAATTTATCATAGTCTCCAAATCTCAGTACTTGAGACTTCTGAGGACGAATATTTCCAAAGGCTGCTATTAATGACTTGTAAATGGAGTCCTTTATAGGATCAAAGCCAAAGGGCCAGGACATAGTTGTGTGTGTTTGCTGTTGTGATAGCTAGAGGAGGCGGCTGCGTGTAGACAGCAAAGCCGCAGGATAGTGGGGGGAGCTTTCCTCCCCTGCTGCTGCTGCCCTCCATGTTTCTTAGTGTCGCTGCTGCTGTTGTGTGACCCATCTTGCAATGCATACTGCAAATGTGATGCCAGTCAGGGTTAGAGGCAGCTAATATAATGCAATCGGAGTTGAATGACTGGAACGGAGACAGACAAACTACAACTGCTTGCAGCTGAAGGGAACTGGGAAAGAAGAGTTCAGAAACTAAGTAGTCTGGGATCCAACATTTGTCATTAATAAATAAGTATTTCAGTTGGAACCTCTCAGGACACCTTGAATAGCATAGAAGCTCATTCCTCTAGTCAGAGGCTGATGGATGCTTTCTTAGTGGTTGAGCCTACTTTGTTGGGTTTCCTTTTTCTCCTCTAAGTTGTTGAATCTCAGGGCCCTGTGGCCTAAGGAGAGAAAGGATGCAGGCAAAGAGAGGATAGACAGAAGTTCAGTTACTTTTCTTTACTGCTTCTCTTGAAATATGCATTCTGTTTTTGTTGTTAGCTGGAATTTGAGCTCTAGGCTGTATTACCTCAATGTAAGCACCACCAGCAAAACAAGCTCCCCATCATATTCTTATACTAATAGAAAGCAAACTCACAGATGGTAAAATAACAGAGTCTTGTAGGTTTCAAAGGGACTTTCTATGTCAATTGTTACATTATTAGGTAAACTCTGAGAAGAAAATCTTTTAATCCACTGTGGCTAATCCAGTCCACTTTTGTTGGCCATGGCATATTCAGCACCAACAAAAGGCTCTGGCTGACGGACACCGGCATACATAATGTATTTATAACTCTGCCACTCTGGGCTTGTTAGGCAGCAGAAAAAGACACATCCCAGACCAGCAGCAGGGGCCAGAGTAGAGGATTTGCAAGACTTTTATCAGTTATTTTCATTTCAAAGAATCCGACTGATACTTACACTGAACTGCTTACCAGGAACAACACAAAGAGGAAAGAATAGCTCCCAGTGCTGGTCTGCTCCCTGCTTTAGTGCCTCTTATAGGTTCACCCCAGTCCCTACTCTGAAGGCTACGAAAGGTTTGGCTAATGTGTTTGGGTCCATGGTCTAGAAGTACTGACAGAACCTGGTTAACTTCTTTGCAATGCTAGTAGCATGCTGGGACAGTAACAGGAGGCATGTCATCCCAAGGAATGGATTTACCATGAGAGAAATTGAAGCAGTAAAGGATGAGTGTTAGGGAAAGCTCTCAAGTGGAGGAGTCCAAGGCATGGAGAATCCATGAAGGCAGGGCATTTTGACAGACCATACACAACAGCTTCTGCTGCATAGCCCTGGTGCAAGTCTTTCCATTCTCCATGTGCAAAGATCCTATCTACATTTCCACAGCATGCCCAGTCCTTTACCACGAGCTCTAGAAGAGGAGTCCGGGGATTTCACCTGCACAGCCTGTCCGTTCAGGGACAAAGTGCAGCAGCAGATAAAGATTTGTGTGACTTCATCCAAGGAGACAGTCTTTCACTCCAGCTGCCTCAGAGCCCCATTTAACTGATGCTGAACAAACTCCAACTAAAGCAGCAACCCAGGGCAAGGATCTTCTTAGGATCAGGTGTGCAATCCTTGCACACTAGTCCAGGGGGGAGGGGAGGCAGGGCACTATGAAGGCAACTGACCTGAGCCCAGGTCACCACTCCTGAGATATTTTCTCATCACTGCAGCCCCAGCAGATGTCACTTCTATCAGTCAGAGCTTATGATTTTTTTTCAGTATAATCTTCCTGGGCTTTCTGTCAGTGTGCTATGGAGTGAAATATTGTTGGGTAAAAGGATACAAATGAGGCAGGGCTATGCAATAGCACATGCCAACTTAAAGGAATAGCCAAAGTGAAGAACTAAAAGTAAAATGGAAAAGTGAAGTGCAGCTAAATTCAGATGGTGTTCCTGATTGAACAAGAGGAAGATGCTGGTGAGGAAGCCTCTGTGCAGAGTACAATGCTCTTCACAAGAAGCGTTGCACTCAGGAAATAACATGACCGGCCCTCTCACTCCCACCCACCTCCCACCCTTGCCCATAAAAAAAAATGTTGTTCAGGTGGCAGAGGTGGTTTTAAGGATATCGGGGGGGCATTAATATTTGGGGGGCATTTTACTCTGGTGAAGACACTCTGAAATTACAATGCCAGAGCAGGAATAGAATCCTTGACATGGCATGTGGAGCAAAGCCTGCCTAGGTAGGCTTAACAGTAAAAACACTAAATACCACACTAAACATCCCTTTGTTGTGTGAACCCTACACTTTTAGGGTTATGCTAAATTAAACTGATTTCATTTTGAAGAGGTAGAAAAATGGTAATGGAGCTTTAAATTTGAGAGAGACTGATAGAAGACATTACATAGGCTATTCAGGGGTCCTTCCAAAGTAAAAGCCAAGGGTAAGTGAAGCCATTAGAAAGGAGCATATACTGTGATGTGAAAAGTGTTCTGGGCTAAGAGAGAATATGGAAGCCAAATAGTCAGAGACATCTGAATAATAGAGGAGAAATTTTTTATGAAAAATTCAATTCTGGCTTTGCAGAGGATAACAAGACCATTTATGGATGACAAGCACATTGGAGTGAAGCCAAACAACTCTTGTACCCCAGAAATGTTGACAAGATGCTTGCCCTAATACTGCATTTTCTCCAGGAAACAATATATGAAGCATATTGAGAACCTGCATTATCAGAGTAAGAAGCAAGGCAGAAATTGACAAACTAAGGAGCAGCAAATCACTAGAACTGTCTGGTGGGCATTCAGTAATGGTGATGGAAGATGTATATGAAGTGGGTGGTCCACTAGCAGAAATATGCAAATATATTATCTATCAATCAAGAAGCAGGTATGTTATCTATCGCTCAGGTCAGATACTGCCCTAGGGCTGGAGAGTCACGAAGGTTACACACATGCATTTAAACATATTAGGAGTTTTCCTGGTTTGTAATTCCCAGGTTACCTTACTCCTAGTAATTTGAAGCAATATTTAAAGATAATTATCAATTGTCTAGACTTACATAACTGTAATAATCTGTAATAAAGATAAATCAGCACATCTTTTCTTCAGAAAAATTGTTTGTGGAAAAAGGGAAATGGGCAAGGTGAAGCATTAAATATAATTTATTTGGACCTTCCTTGATATAAGGTCACAGGAAGCTGAGGACACTAAGTTATAATGGAACATCATGAATTAGCATCTAATGACAACAGAGAGTAGTAATGAATAAGCCAGGAGATTAATATAGTGATGCCATGAATCTGCATATTCAAAATGGTGTTATACAGTATGTTTGTTAATATTCCAGGAAAGGTAAGATGACCAAATGTACAGATAATGCAAAATTATTTAGTGCAGTCATGATCAGAAATAACTGCGGAAAACTTCAGGACAAACTAACATAAATTAAATGAATGAACAGCACAGCAGTAGGGGAAATTCACATGCAACAATTCACAGAGCATGTGCACACTTTAGGTTTTAAATTAAATGGGACAATGGAGACAAAAGAACTACTCCCTAAGATAGACACATTAATAAGTGCATTTACCCAACACTTAAAATGTGCAAGCAAAACATTTGGTTGTTTTAAGAAAGGCAGAAAGAATAATTCTGAAATATGATAGTCATTGTGTGCATCAACTTCAAAAACATACTCCTGAGAACTGGTATGTAATGGATATTGTTAAGAAGCTACATGTTTTATTTAAGCAACCTACACTGCCAAGAATGGTTGAAAGATCTCCCCTTGGATTGTCCAAGACTTGTTCTATTCTGGTAATAGCAATGAAGTACTATCATACATTGAGGTCCCAGCAGATGACATACTAGAGAAAACCATCAATTTAACAGATAAAGAAGTCTCTAAGCTCTAGTGTTCCATTCAAAGCTTTGAAGGAATTTATCTAAGAAGTGGCTGAGTGCCTAACAAGCATATGCAGTCTCTCATTCAAACCAGCCACTGTTTCAAAGGACTGCAGTATAGCCAATATCATACATGTTTAAAATATATATATATGAGTGAATTGGGGAATTATAACCCAGTAAGATTTGCCAGATACAGATGTAATTTGATTGAAACCATAATTAAAACAAAATAATCAATCACCTGGAAGGTTAGGATTCAGTTTGTACCTATACGGCTATGTTCACTCTAGGCTTCCTTTCTGAACATGCTGGAAAGCTTGCATAATGGCCCCACAAACTGTGGTATAGGGTCACCCAGGCATATATGTAAACCTCTAAGTCCCTAAACTTCAGTCTAAGTAAAATCATTAGTTCAATAGAACAGAAACTATCCCATTACTATTTATCCATTGTATCTAGTGAATATTAAATGCAACACGCAAAAAATCTACTAGAGGCAAGGGGAGGGGTCCAAACCCTCCCTTCCAGGACAGCCATCATCTCATTGAGCCAATTTCCCTTGCTCACCATCTTCCTTTTAGCCCCACGTATCTTCCCTTCCTGGCTGCCCAATGGATCAGCTTCAAGAGGAGAGCATGTTAGATAGTGCCTTGTCCTTGGCTTGGTGGTTAGAGCACTTTGCTAGAAAGTGAACAAAGGCAGTTCAAACCTCTGAGTGAGGGTTGACATAGAACCTACATTCCCTCCCCTTCAAGGCAAGCCCTCGTGCTATGAGCTAAAATAAAAGAGGGTCTTTTTTTCTTTCATTATACTTCTGGGAGAACTGTTTTACCAGAGATGAAACTAGTCACCAAATCGTGTGCAAGTGCCAAAAATAGTTACATGACTACGTAAGTGCCACTTAGGCATGTAAAGGTGAAAAAGGATTTGGTCCTTACAGTTTCTTAGATGTTTGTAAGTAGTGGATAAAGGACAATCAGTGGACATAACAGATTTAGAGTTCCAAAACCCCTTTGACATGGTCCTTTTGTAGTAGATTATAGAAGTTAACAAGCTATGAAGTTAGAGGCATTGTACTGTCTTGGATCAAAGCTGACCAGGAGACAAGAAATAGTGAATGGGATTAAACTGTCAATTTTCATTAAGGAGAAAAATTAACAACAGAGGCCTTCTAGTTCTGTATGGGGGTCCATGTTGTTTAATATATTTATTAATAACCTAGACGATGGTAGGGATAAACAATGCGTGAGCAAATTTGCTGATGGCTCAAAGTTTGAGATTAGTTAGGATCAGACAGGATGGTGAGGAATCTTAGAGAGGTTGAAGTCAGTCAGGTTAACTGGCAACATGAAGTTCACTGGTGGTAAGTGCAAATAAAAACATATAGGAAGGGAAAATGTAAACTGTTCCTATGCCTTTTAGGGCCCTAAATCATAGAAACATAGGGTTGCCAGGGACCTCAAGTGTCATCTAGGATGTTATACAGGATGGTTTATGTAGTATGAGGTAAGGAGAGAGACATGCAGACAGAGTATGAGTTGTAATTGAAATTATAATTAAGTGTATTAACTCAGAAATGGAATAGGATATCACTATAGACAGTTCAGTGGAGACCCTGGTTCCATGTGCAACTGAAGTAAAAAAGCAAGCATTATATTTTATCACACAAGTAAGGATGGGGAACAGTAAGTAAATATACTCTGGCCTTATTTAGGTCAGTGGTTTAATGGCTTCTGGAAACTGTGCAGGACTGTTCTTCCCTTCCCTCCTCAGTCTCATAAAAGAATAGTACAGAACTGTTGGTGGTTCAGACAACTATGATAAAAAACACGAGGGCCAGAAAACTTCTTTTAGGAAAAAAGGATTGGGATTCTTACCTTAGAGAGACAAAGAAGAGGGAACATGGAAAAAACTGTATTAAGAATGTCTAGTCTGGAGAAACTAGGGGACTTCCGTTCTTTCTGCCTCCTAACACAAAAACAAAGGACAGTTGATAAAATTAAAAGGAGGAAAAAATCAAAACCAATAATCAATTTATCCCACAATGTGTGATTAAACTATTGAATTCACTGCCCTGAGAAAGCATTGAGGCCAAGAACCTAGCAAGATGCAAACAAGATTATCCATTCATGCCAATAACCAGTGCATTCAGAACAAATCCAAAACATGTTGAAATAATGGAAAAGAAGGTCCTGAGAAGGACAACAGTACTGATCAAGACTTGGAAATATTTTCACATGAGAAGGAAAAAGAAAATCTGACAACATTTAGAAAAGAAATAAAGACAGACAAGCAAAATAGAAGTGAAGAGGAGAATGGATCATTGGGATTATTCGGTCTGATATCCTGTATACCATGCCAAAGAATTGTACCATGTGTCCCACATCCAGTCTCCCTCTGGGCTAGACTTTTGATAAGAGGTCAATCAAACTTCCTGTTTACCTTCATAAAAATCAGGACACTCGGTAAAAGCAGCTCATTAAAAGTTATTTTTTAAAATAAAATAAAATAAGTACTTACTTTTTAGAATCTGCAGCTATAAAGTTTTGGGTTGCCTAGCAGAAAAAAATGGAATTCAAAGAAGTACAAGATATTGCTTTTATTGCATACCACATGTCCCCAGATGAGACACACATTTTGTTTTGAAAAGGCAGAATGAAAAAAAACCCACATCTTTCCAGAATCATGGCTGAATCCTGAAGGCAGGGGATCCTGACTGACTGCATAGTTGAATCTTGACCATTGTTGCTCAGGCAAAAATTAGTTTGAACCATCTTACAATCAATACCAGAGTTTATGGCTGCTCATCCAAAAGCTGCTGCCAATTCACCAGCATCTGTGAAAGGGTTAACAGTAACCGTGACACTTCAGACTGCACACCATCCCACTCTTCATTAGGACTGTGAGAGCCCTTGGACAGAGCTTTGGATCCAGAGCAGCTTTGGATGCTTCGGGGTCTGAAGCAGCACGTCTGGGTCAAAGTGTTGGCCTCGTTTGGCTTTCCGAAGTGGTTCAAAGCTTCCAAAGCTTCGGCGCTGCCTCTGAGATCCGGCTGTGGGGCATAATGGGGAAACAATAAAATATCTATACATTTGTTGTTTTTTGTCCTACTTGGATTAAATTTTCAGGGATGGTAGACACTTAAGAGAGGATGAAGCCTGCCAAGTTTCAAGAAGTTTGGTTCAGGGATTTGGGGGGAACAGCACCCCAAAATCTTTAAAGCAAAACTCATGTCATATCTAGGCATTACAACATAGGGGGTGAAAACTGCAGGGGTGGTAGC
Organism: Caiman crocodilus; assembly: GCA_030014935.1. NCBI lineage: Eukaryota > Metazoa > Chordata > Crocodylia > Alligatoridae > Caiman > Caiman crocodilus. The sequence continues at coordinate 256,922 of JAGPOW010000387.1, read as the reverse complement.
TCTTACTGGGGCCACAAAACCTGCCAAGTGGCAAGAAAATCGGTGCAGGGCTTTGGGGGGACTGCACTCAAGCTGTGGACAAGCGAAACTGGTGCCATGGGTGCTTGTGGGACTGAGCGTGTCTGCCTTGGCCTTGGGAGACGCTACTGCAGGCCTGGCTGCTAAGCAGCTGTGTTCCCAGTTACCAATCAATCAATCATGATTCACTCAGAGACTAGGGACTCAGGGACCAACTCAATACACAGGACCTAGCTACTACATAAGGACTTGACGAGCATCAATTAGCCCCTACAAAACCAGGTTCAGAAAAGGAAAGAATCAATACAGACAATCAACTGCCCCAAGACAGACACAGTCTTGGCATGAGTTTTGCCTGTCAGCGGCTATGGGTGCAGGGCCCCAGAACTCAGCTGCATCAATCTCCTTGGCAGCTGGCAGGTGTCGTGGCCTCTGCAGGGACCACCATCCCTGCAACTGTCACCCCATTGCACCTTAACACATGCAGTGTCATCCATGGCATGAGTTTTCCTTGTCCACAGCTTGAGGTGCAGTTCCCCCCAAATCCCTGCATCGATCTTCTTGAAACTTGGCAGATTTTATGCTCTCAGCAGAGGCTACCATCCCTGTAAATTTCATCCAAATTGGACAAAAAGAAACAAAGTTATAAATTTTCATTGATTCTCCTATTATACCCTATGGCTGGATCTCGGAGGCAGCTCTGAAGCTTTGGCCGGATTGAGGCAGAGACCCTGTCCAGTGCTCCAGATGGGATCACACCCATCCCAAGTGGCCAGACCCAAAGCCAGATGGGATCACTGCCAACTTGCACAGGCCTACTCTTCATCCCTGCAGCCGTGATGGTTGCATCCACACATGCAGGCATGTACACTTGCAGCAGCTCAAATAGGAATGGCACAAATTTGTGCTGGGGATTTTTGCCTCAGCACACATGTCTGGACATGCACTTTGGTGTGGGACAAGTTGTGCTACTTGGGGCAAAATGACCCTGCCCAGCTCCTCCCAGATCTGCAGCCAAAGGGGCTAGCACCTGTGCTGGGCCCAGCAGAATAAAAAGCTGCCCAGGGCTACTTGCTTTCAGGAGCTTTTGGGGTCCACCGGCTCCTTGGATGCCTTTGAGGACCAATGGGCATGTCTAAGGGGGCTCTGCTCAGTGTCCCCCTCAGGAGCACTCATTTTCATGTTTTGACCCTTTGAACCTCACACCACTCCTGTCCTGTTTTTTTTGCCTCTGTTGTCCCAAGAATTGTGTTTTATCTTTCACCCAGTAGCCCCACACAGTAGGGGCTGTTAGTTAGCTCGGTGGGTCTTAGGGCCTATGATGCTTGATTGATACAAATAGACAAGTGCTTCTGGGGTCCACTGGCTCCTTGGATGCCTTTGAGGACCGGTGGGCAAGGCCCAGGGGGATCTGCTTGGTGTTCCCCTTAGGAGCACTCATTTTCACATTTTGACCCTTTGGCCCACACAACACTGATTGAATGAGACAAATAGACAGGAGCTTCTGGGGCTTGGCCAATTGGTATCTCAGGACATTAGCCCCTCATGCCAGCTGGACTGCTGAAGTCCTAACCTAGAATTCCCTGCATCCTCTACACACTGCAGCAGTCTGCAAGTGGGGGCTGCTGCCTGGATATGTCCCTCTGCCACCTGCAACAGCATGTGGCCCTAAGGCTGTGTGTCTGCCAGACCTGGATAGGGACTGCATGGCCACAGCAAAGGCATCTGCGCCTCTGGGACAGCTAGCTGTCAGTGGGCCATGGCTGCACTGCTGCAATGTGTGCCCCCACCCTGCCATCTGGAAAGCTATTGCCCAGAAGATGTTCACAGCATGATGGCCTGCTTTGAACTGCCAAGGCCTGTTCTTCTGGCCCCAAATGGCCAGGAGGTCAGTCACCTCATTTGCCCTCTAGTTGGGCCCTGGGTGCCAACCCTGAGCAGGCTCCTCTGACTGTGTCCTGCCACTTGCCTCACTAGCAGGAATCCTCGTGTTCCCTAGTAAAAAACTGCAAATTCTCTGATAAAAAAAAATCCCAAATTCACTCTTTAAAATACCCCAAAATCCATGTTCTTGCACAATTAAAACAAAAGACCACTATATAGAGAGAGACAGAGAGATTGGTCAGGTGGGCTGGGCTGATATACTTACAGTTTTAAAGCCTACCAATGTCTCTATCATCGTAAAAAAATACAGGTTTCCCTCGCTTTATGCTGTAATGTGTTCCTGGAAAATGGCGGCACATAACTCAAATTTCCATAAAGGGAACCCACTTTACAATGTAACAAATAGGGATATGTTCCAAGACCTTGATTGTACTGACACCAGACCCATTTCTACCACTTTAACAAGATAATTTTGGTACTCACCAACAACAGAGAGGGGTAGGAGATAAGCTAGTGGGACGCTTAGAAGTCGCAGTGTGTGATGGCAACTATAGAAACATGTGTCACAGACAATGGGCAAGGAGCACAGATCTACACAGGAGGCTATATTTTGGTGCACATCACTCCCACAATACACTGCACAAAGCAGCTGACTGAGGGCTCCACCACACCAATCGCTTAAGAGTGAATTTATCTCATGTATAACGAATTTTTGGTATTAAAAGGGTCATCACAAAACAGCGAATTCGCATATACAAAACCTGCATAAAGCCAGGGAAACCTTTAAATTCTAAATATCTATATGCTTTTATTTTTGCTTTTGTCTTCATAGATTTCATAGATGTCATAGACATTAGGGCTGGAAGAGACCTTGGAAGATCATCAAGTCCAGCCCCTTGCCCAAAGGGCAGGAAGTCAGCTGGGGTCATAGGATCCTGGCAAGATAAGATCCAGTTTGCTCTTGAAGGTGTTCAATGTAGGCACTTGAACCACCTCCGGTGGCAGGCTGTTCCAGACCTTGGGGGCTCGGACAGTAAAGAAATTCTTGCACTTCCCCACACACCCTACACCACTCCCCCCTCCCCATGTCCCTAAACTAACCTGGGAAAGTGCATGGGTCCTGCCCACACCGCAGCCTTGCCCCACTCTTTTGCTTGCCCCATCATGCTAAGGATGCATTCCCTGTGTGCTGTGGCAGCAGAAGCAATATAGAGACACTGTGGCCAGAAACCAGAGTGTCTTTCTGGAGGTCCAGCTTCCCAGTTACTTCAGGACGCAGTCTGGGACCTTGTCCTGCCCTGCTTTTTTCCCCTTTGGGGTTTTTTTTGTGGTTTTATTTTGGGTTTTTTTTGGATACTTGGATTTCCAGGTATCAAATTTTGTTCACGGGGAACATTTGTGTCTCTTGCAGCGTCTCAAACTGGTTTGGAACACTGCAAGAGGCATGTGCATGCTGGTCTGGACGCTCCCTATGACAGCGGAACTGTAGCAGCTATTAAAGTGTCCTGGCACAGAAAGCTTCCTTGCTTAACAAACTCAACCCAATTTTGGAGGGCTGATTTTTAACAAAAGGTGCATGGGGTACATCAATAGATGACATATGTATATAGATACCTCCAGAGCTACAATAGATGTAACTTAATAAAAAGCCAAACCATCCACCAGCAGACAGAGGGCATGTCTACATGGGATCTTTAATGTGCAGTAGCCTATTAAACTGTGCATTAAAGCATTATACAAAAACTCTGCAATTACACTAATGTGGAGTAAAATAGCCTACTGTGCATTAAGCATCACTTAAAAATGGCGCATTCTTATTACTGGGCATAAAAGCAACCTAATGTGCATTTTCTTTAGTACCTCACATTAAAGGGCATTTTACATGTGCTCCAGGGGTGGGGGGATGGGGTGCTTTACAGAGGCTCCAAAGAGGCACTCTAATTAAAGCGCCACAGCATCTCATGTATTACCATCCCTGTGCTCAATTCAACAAGCATTAGTTAAAGTCTCCACCAACAATGATCATTTTGAAGTGTGGGGACACTAATACATGAGACAGGGAGGCTGGCTTACAGGGAGCATGTTAATTACCATGCACCAGCAGACTCAATTAATGAAGTCTGCTCCAATGCACTATAATTACAGCACATTGGATCAGACCTACAGCACATCTATAGGTACCCAAAGGTACTAAATGTAATGCAAATTAGAAAAAGTGCCTTAATGAACATGTAGGTATGCTCAGGGTAGGAATAAATTGCCCTTGTGGATGTCAGGAAGTAGTTGCCTTGCATCTGCATTTGAAAAGCTGGCACTGGCCACTCTGAAGGCCTTGTTACACATTCATTTTAGGTAGCTTCTGAAGCTCTTAACCTCTGTATTGTCCACACATTAACACCTAAAGCTAGTTTTAAGCACACTTTAGGTGGCTTGAAGTTATGCCACTCAAGAGCAGGTTTCTCTCTCTCAGTGTTACACAGCTCATATTCCATTAATGTATGGCCATTCCCTACAGGTGAGCTGCCCAAGTTGCAGTCCCCCAGCATCCCAGGGTGCACGTCTCCTCCCCTACTCCCCTGTTCTGTGTGGACAAACTTTTTATCCCCCAAACTGTACTGCCCAGATGGCAGTTCTGGCATCAAGCCAATTTCCCCTCCCACTCCCAGGAGTGTGACCTTCCCATTCCCAGGGATTCAGCTCTATGCAAACAACCTGGAGAGCATATGCCACCTAGCCAGGCTGCAGGGTGCGGATGGGTCCAACAGTGGGGTCTACAGGGATTTGGGGGCAGGGGGAGATAGTGGGCCAGATTGGGTTCCGATGACCTTGGGCTTCCTTCCCAGGGTCACGGCAGTAGCTCCCCCAAAAGTGCCTTTCCTCACCACTCCCACCTCCAAGTGAACCTGGAAAGCAGGCCCAGCAGCCTCCACACCCAGATCCAATTTATTAAACCACGAGACCTTCTTTAATTTACTTCCTCTTTATTTATTTTTACTTCTTTTATTTTATTCTTCGGTAGCTGACTTCCTTCATTTCAACACCCTTCCTCCACCCTCATTTCCTTTCCACCTCTTATTTCATTATCTACCCCCATCCAATTAACTCTTTGCCTCACAGCTTCATATTCCTGCCCTCTGCAACCTCTCTTTCACATGCCCCCCACCTAAAGCAGGGATAGAAGACTGTCCTAGTTCATCAGCAGGGATCCTGGTTTTCTCCATGTAAAAACCCCATGTAAATATTCTCTGATTTAAAAAAATCCAAATTCTCTGATAAAAAGACTCTAAATCTGCATTTTTCCATGATTAAAATGAAACACCACTATATATACAGATATCAGTTGAACACAATGTCTTATTGATATATTTACAATTTTAAAGCAGTTCGGCAGCTTACTGGTGTCTCAATCACTATAATAAAATAAAATCTAAATACCTACATATTTTGGCATTTGGTTTTGGTTTATCATGGAAAAAAATCAGAGCTCCTCCTACTCCCTTTGCTCCCGAGGACTTGGGTTCAGCTGCAGCTGTCCCTCCCACCCCTGTGCTGCTTTGTGGCACTGAGCAAGCCTATGCCAGTGCCCTGCCCCTCCCAGTGCCCCTCACTCTCCACCCACAGCTCCCTCAACCCCACTGGTGTCCTTCACTCCTGACCTCCAGCTACCTGCATCCCTACATCTCTGTTGGAGGGGGGGGCCTCAGCTGCCAGGGCTTTGGGACATGGTAACTGCTGTGGACAGTGGAATCTGACCCTCACCCCCCATGAGTGGCACATCCAGAGCAAAGCGGAGCAAATCCCATGTGGAGGCTGTCCCCTGCAGGGCTCAGGTTTCCCTGCCCTTCTGCCCCCCCCTGGGGCCTCTGCGGCCCAGCAGGTGGGACTCAGCACGTGGGACCCAGCACAGGAGGGTGGAGTGGGGCAGGAAGGCTTGGTGCCACTGCTACTATGCCAGCCATGTTGCCCACCTGGCAACCAAAGGGGTGGGGGGGCCTCATCCCCGGAGTGCATACAGCAGTAGGGAGCCAACTCCCCACCGCCCTCTAGACAACCCACCTGTAGTTCTGTCTTGCTTCCCCAGCTGAGCTCAGCAACTGTGCATTCCCACACCAGCCCCAGGCCCCAGGGAATGCCCCAGCTGGGCAGAGTCCACAGGCCCAGCCTCCAATCCTGCCCCACTCCCTCCCTCACCATGGCCACTTCAATCTGTCTTCCCCTTCCACCTATGCCCCCCCCACTCTACCATGTGTTCCTATGCCCCTAACCTCCCATAGCCTTACCTGCAGGCAGCTGGGGAAGCTGCTCCCCAATGCTGCCTGGTGGCATGACTGGCCACATGTGTGCATGTGCATGCACACATGCATGTGGCACCATCTGCGTCCTCCCCCGGGCCCCGAGCAGCCCTTGACGTCTGCTAGCCTGAAAGCAGGAAACCTGTGGTTTCCTGCACTTTTCTCCTTTAAAGGAGAAACATCTTATTTGCCACAGCAAACAGAAAATCCAGATCCCAGCTGATCAGCTCTGCAGCAGCAACTCATAGATGTAGCTCCTGGTCAGGCCCTGTTAACCAGCCCTCTAGCTGCAAGTCACAGCTCTGCAGTGGGAGATAGTCAGAGAAGATTTTTAGCCTTAAAGTGTGACTGCTCCAAACTCAAGCTGGGACTAACACTCGACAACTTTTGAGCAGCTAAAAGTACAATGTGTAACAAGGCCCTGAGAGACAGAAGCAAGAGCTAGAGAGCCTGACCCAACCTAGCAAGCCTATTATTACCTGCCAGGATTTTTCTGTATATGTAGCACTGCAAAATTGGTCAAATGCAATTAGAGATGGTTTCTTTCCAGCTAGTCCCAATACTATCAAGAGAGCAAAGTCTAGTGATTAGTGCAGAGAACGAGACTTCTGAGTAGATTTTCCAAATGGAAAGTTGAGCTAAGTGCTGGGTGAGCCACGAGGAAAACACAATGTCAGACAGCATGCAGGTGACTAAAAAGGGTAGCCTGGCTTCCGGGCAGTAGAGAGAGAAGGGAAGGTGCAGAAGGACCAGAAGAGGTATTGTGGGATTGCTGCTAGCCAACTTCAAACAAACTCACCTTACAGTGCACGAATCCACACAGATTGCACTGCCAGAAGTGGACGGGACATGGACAGAATGCAAATTTAGGCTTTGAACTTCAGGTAGGCCTTCAGTGGCAGCACTCAGGCAGGAGTTTAGAGACTTAGAGTAAGGGAGAGCAGCAGGTCTGGGTTTTTTTCAGTTAACTCAAGCAAGCCTATGGCTATACCCTTTGTGATTTAGGGGTACAAAGTCCCTCTCAGAGTTATTTAGATTTGTACTCTCAAGTCATTTGGGCACTTTTGAAAATCCCATCCTCTGTGTTTAATTTTAAAAATTAAAAAATAGGTTATGGCTCAGTGCATCTATATGTGCATGTGTGGATATACGCATGCGCATGTGAAAAATGCGGAGGCTGAGAGATTGAGGGATTAGAGGATTACAAAAGAATTTCAAGAAACTAGGGCATATTTTCAAAAAGATTGTTGTTAAATACTCTTTCAGATTCAGTAAATACTTTTCTAAATATATAATCACATGAAAAATATGGCAGTTTATGCAAAATTAGGGAGCCAAATTGTTCCATTAAAGTATGAAATGGTGAATTGAGTCCTACTTCAAAGTAACAGTTTTAGACAAATTTTAGCTGTGGAGTTGCCACATTGGTGATGTGGAGAGGGTACATGTAGGTGCACCCCCCCCCCCCCGAGCTTGGCAGTATACCCCCTGCAAAAAATGCCTCCGATGCTGCTGGCAGGCAATCACCGCTCACCACTCCCCTCCCCTTAATGCCGACACCACCTTGGCCATCTGCAGGTGGGTGCTGTGCCCTCCCAGCCTCCAGGGGCACATGGCATTCATGCGTTGCTACAAACTCCTTCCAAGCTCCTCAACAGGGAGTTGAGTTCCTTTCAAGACTGAGCACAAGAAGCAAATTGCTAGTGAGAATGAATGATTTAAGATCTGTTTTATAGCCAACCTACACAAGAAAAAGTGAAGAGATATCTCAGGTAGTGGTAGGAAATTTCTCACAGTAAAGTGCTTTGAATCTGGCAGACAAAAGATCTCTGTACACTATAATTACAATGCTCACAGGGATGGACACCCTTATGCCCACTCCTCCACCCAGTCCCACTCAAATGTGCAATGCCCAGAAATGGGTGGTGAAGCTACTCTGGAGATGTCCCCTCTGGCAGCTCTCAAATGTATTAGAAACCAAAGTCTTAAGAGCAGTGATGAGGGTGCCCTGAGATCAACTTCACATTGAATTTCCAAGTTTTGCTCATGGGAGCAGAAGTGGGTGAGCAGGGCATACTTGAAGCATTCCTCTTCAAGGGTACTTTTGAAGCAGTGTATAAATAATCAGAACTGGGGGACCCTCACCACCGTTGGACATCCAGTCAAGACTGGAAATTCTCTCAGAGTGATAAGGTTGCTGTGCCTAGAGAAGTAA
>JAGPOW010000387.1:236602-246896 GCA_030014935.1 Caiman crocodilus | reverse complement strand
GACTCAAAATTTTTAAGCAATGTGGACTAAAGTTGCTTCTGGGGCCCCTCCGGGATTAGGGGCCCTGAAGCTTAAGCTTCATTAGTTTCATAGTAGATCCGCCCCTGCCCAGAGCTTTCCCAGATCAACCCCCTGTCCTCATAAGTAAGTCTGCCTTACCACCCTTTTTCCTCCCCATGGATCCCTCTGCTTCACAGAGGGAAAAAGGATATCAGGTTGTCTTTCCCCATCACTAAGGGCAGGTTCACTTCAAAGGCAGGCTGCAGGGTGACTCCTTCCCAAGCTCTGTGGTCCCTGCTGCCTTCCCATCTCTGAGCCTGGCTGAGTCCCTGGGTGAGTTCCCTCCTCTCTCCTGTCTCAGGAGCCAATCAAAAACATGCATATGGCTCTTGCAAGCAACAAATTACTGCAAACTTTCCCATTCTGCCTTTGCAGGGATCCTGAGGTCCGCTGCAAGTCCAGCAGCAGCTGTTAAAGTTCATTTATTACATATTTGAGTACTGTTCACACTAACTTTTGGAGATGAACTATTTATCTTCTCTCTTTGCTCAGGAATTGCTTCAGGCAACAGTTTGTCATGACGGAGATTTTATTTTCCATTTATTTCATTTGCTACACCCTCATTATCATGGATACTGGTGCCACCAGTTGTACCCTTGAAATTACCTCCTATTTTTATTTCTAATTCTGGATTTTTATTTTGGATCATCTCCAGAGCATTATGTAACAATTGATGTAAATATTGGGAAATAAGCATTAATAAGCATTAAGGGAGCTCTAGCATGAAGTTTAATTTTAAAAAACCCCTAATAACTAGTTAGATTCTAATTCAATTTCTAAGCCCCCAGTCAGACTCCTTATTGAAATGCAAAGCTCCAAAAGTGAAGCAATGCCAGGACAAAAGCCACTTTCATTTTAGTCATAGCAAATTGTTGCTTGATGCAGTTCTTGAGCAAAGAGGAATGGTAAATAGTTAATCTCCAAAAGTTAGCAGAAACCTTATTCACATATGAGGAGTCTGTATATTCTACTTTTATAGTGGAAGCTATTGGTGCATCTCCTTTTCATTGATATGTTTGTTCCTGAACAGCTAGTTATTTTGACATGTGTTGAACTTACTTACAGTCTTAATTTCTATTATCTATATTTGAATTCTGGTAAAATATTAACCTGAGCTCGAGTGTCCAATTCAAATTACACCATGATTCATTGCACTTCCAATGGCAAAATCCAGTCCCACTCTTTGGTTTTGCTCAATTCCACGGTATATACAAAAATTCCTGCTCCAGGATATACTCAGCTGTATGCATTTGAGGTTTTTGTGTTTGGGATCTGCAGCAATTGGCAAAACAATTCCTCCTTTACAGTTATAACAGAGCTTTCCAAATGCAGCACAACCTCTGGAGCCATGTTGCCTTCCACATTTGGTGTATGTCTGCTTGTTTGTTATCCTTAGCATTATCTCCCTTCCCAATGGAAAATTCAACCCTGTGAAGTGACTTTTTCTGGCCATATTCTTTCATGTCCAATGCATGAATGATTCTTCTCAGTATATTCAGCTCTGCAGCCTAGACTTTCATCATTTTTGCTGCTCTGAAAATTTGGATAGTCTTTTCTAGGGACATCTCTATTTAACAATAGCCTTTTTTGTAATTTAAGATGCAGACAGAAGTGACATTTGTCACATGATCAGCCACCTGAAAATACTCTACAGCCATGCCGTGACGTGCATGCCTGCGGAGTGCTTTACAAGTGGCCGATCGCACAACAAATTAACCCTCACCTAATGAGGGATCAGATGAAGGTGGTCCAAAGTGGAATGCCTTAAAGAACTTCTGTTCCTTAGGGTCAGTTTGTCAGTGTGATCAGGACTAGGTTGATGAAGTCCTGCCCTGCTCCCAGTGCAGGAAGGGAGGGGAGAGCAGGGAAGGAGATGGAGCTGCAGGGTGGAGTTTGCCCAACCTGAGCTGGCAGGGGAAGTGGGGGTGTATTGGAGCCCCTCCATTTTGCACCCCCCTAAGTCTCCTCCCTCTCCAGTTCAGGTTGGGCAAACCCCAGCCTGCAGCTCCCTCACTCTCCCTTCTCTCCCCTCTATTCCTGTAGACAGCACGAGAGTTGGGAGAGGCGGTTGGGGCTAGGGAGGAGAGGCTACAGGCAGGTTCCTCCACTTCTATTGGGTTGTGGGGGTTGCTCTAACTCATGGCACTTTGTGTGAAGTGCAGTGAATTAAAGCAGGACCCTGCATATCTGTCAGCACCACCTAAAGTCTGCAGTACCACAAATAATCTCATCTCTAAACAGAGATTATGCCAAGTTCTAAAAATCACAGTTCTTACTTGGCCTCTTTAGTTCAGTAAGGTGTCTGTCTATACTTTCTCCCCTTATTTGTTTGCACATAAAAAAGTTTGTATCTTTCGAGAGTCTCATTCTTTTTTGGAATATAGTAGTCCTCAAATTTAGACATTATTATATCCGAACTACATATTATAGCTTTCTGCAATGTAAACAGCCAGGGCTTCTGCCCAACAAAATGCAAGAAGATAATTTTACTTTGGCATTTTTCTTTCCTGCCCTTGTGGTTGCTAAGTAGCATTCAAACCTTTTTCTGAATGCCCTCCAATTCTTTGCTGCATTGTCTGACATAAGAAGGGCAGATGGATATTGTAAAATTTCCATGACGAATTATCTTTTTATTTAGACGAGATGACTGTGTATATTACTTAGAGGCCCATGTCATTCCACATGTCTGAGTTGCTCTTTGCTCTTAGTTTCCAACTTCTTTTTCAGCTTGAAACTCAAATTCTTTCAAACTCTTTTTCATTCATCACTTCTGATACCATGTATCATTGGAGTCGATAAAGACAGTCAGGCATAAAGGACAAGACCTAAACAACACCTTTATTGCATAACAGTAGGCAAGCTCTGCATTCCTTTAGTCTCTGTAATTGACTATTCTAACTGGGGGATCATCCACCAGTGCCTAACTTCTGTAGTCTTTTGTGTAAGGAAGCATCTCTCAATTACTGTATTTTCTCTCACTCCACTTGCCCCCCAAATAGGAATAAAGAAAATAAGATTTTTCCTGAGTTACAGCTGCATATATCAGGGACATATTACAAAAAAAACCTGAGTATAATCACCCTCCCTTTCCTATTCAGCCGGAAGTTGTAATCCTAACTGGGGCTGAATACCTATCTCCATGGGTAGGTCTAAGATCTTGAAGACCTACAAACAATCTATAGGATTGTGAAATAGAAAATAGAGACAAGGAGTAGCCAAATGACAGCACTTTGCCAGAATAAAGGTTAGCTTGATTGGTGGAACATCAAGACCATTAAATGAGAGGATCAATAACACCTCATGAGTGAAGAACAATGAGCCATTAAGTCAATTAACTCCTTTAGCTGCCTGAATAGAAATGCCACTGCTGCTGTTTAGGGGAGCAGGCATCAATGCAGGGATTTTCTATTTCAGGCAAAAAACAGCTTCCCTGCTTAAGACATAAATCCTGATTTTGGGGGGCCTAGTTTTTTAAAGAAAAGGTGTATATAATACATGAATAAATATGGTATTACTTCTAACAGTAAAGACTCCACAGGATCACAGAGTTGGAAGAGATCTCAAAGGTCTTCCAGTTTGGCCCAAATGTCGTGGTGCTTTCACTTTTCTTTTTAAAAACTTAGGAAGTTCTTTATAAAAACAAAGTTAACTAAAAATTATCAAAATGACAATGTTGGAAAATGCCAAAATTAAGGCTGTCCATGTTACCTTAATTTAACAAACCATGAACCATGATGTCATACTGAAGCAAATAATCATTCACTATATTTTTCATAGGATCACTGCTTCATTCAGGGCACAGAATATATAATATTTTTTTTTACCTTTATCATCCAGTGGGTGGCCACTGAACCAAGACTATGCAGTGAATGGATCTCCTAATTGCTAGACTCCAGCCTTCCTTTCAACAGAGATTAGCAGGTGAGATTGAAGCAGGAGCAGAAATAAAGCAGGGAGTGATCTTATAGATAAGTCACTGGACTTGGTGGGGAAGCCAGGTGTCTGAAGGTCTACCACTATACCTATATCTGTCACAGGCCTCTTACTTAAACCCAATATTCAGAAAAAGCCATTAATTTTCCTGGTGACCATCTTGACATATGTAGGGCCTAATTTTAAGAAACAGACACCACTGTATATAGGCTGTAGTTGCTCAGCATTTCTGAAAAATCAGATCAAAATATCATACAGTGAGCACTCAAAATTGGCAGATACATTTACAAAATTTGGTATTTAACCTCTCTGTTCCTCACCTTGTCTATATGATGGGATGATGACTTTCTATATCTTAGGCTGCTGACAGACATGCAGTTAAAGGCATGATAGGATCTGATCCGTGATCCTAACAATCTCAAATCATAGCACAAGAGTGTCCATGTGCTAGTGCGTTGTTAATGCACCTGACTGTGCAGTAACTAAGCACAACCCCTACAGTTCCCATGCTGGGCTCCTATATACCTCTATTGAAGCCCCTCAGTCTCAGCCTATGAATCCATGCAGACACCATGGTCCAAAGTGATGGCCCCATTTCTAAGCACTTGGAGGAGTCAGCATGGATTCACCGAAGGCAAGTCATACATGACCGACCTGATTGCCTTCTATTATGAGACAATTAGGTCTGTGGATGTGGGGAAAGCAGTGGATATAATATACCAAGGCTTTTGATACAATCTCCCAAGCAAGGAGAGGAAGGATGGGTTGGATGAATGGACTGTAAGGTGGATAGAAAGCTGACTGGATTGTATGGCTCAATGGACAGTAATCAATGGCTCAACATCCAGTTGGCAGCTGGTACCAAGTGGAGTGCCTCAGGGGTTGGTCCTTGGAGCTGATTTTGTTCAATATCTTCGTTAAAAACCTGGAAGATGGGATTGATTGCACCCTCAGCAAATTCATGGCTGACAGCAAGCTGTGGTGGGTGTAGTAGATATGCTGGAGGGTAAGGTTAGGATTCAGAGTGACCTTGTGACAGGGCACCTCGGGACCGCCCTCTATATGGTCCCCCGCACCTGTCTCTGGGCAACCGCCCACCTTATCTCTCCTGCCACATCTTTGATGTTAATTGGTTCATTAGCAGGAGGCTGTCCTTGTCCTGGTACTGCCTCCTCCACTAGGGGGTGCTGTCTGTGGCTCCTTCCTCCCCAATATTACAGCCCAAGCCTCGCGAATATCAACTCGGTCTTGTCTATCACAGCCCCTCTCTCGTTCTCTCTGGACCATCTCACATTTTGTCCCTTTCCTGGACTCTATGTGCCCACACTGGGGCTTCTCAATGCGGCGCTCCCCGCTTTGGGCTCGCCACGCCCACACTGGGCTCCTAAATATGGTGCTCCCCTCTCTGGGCTTGCCTCGCCCACACTGGGCTTCTCCGTATGCTGCCCCCTATCTAGGGCCTCAATACTGCCCTCTCCTTGGGGCTGACTGTGCCCAACTTGGACTCCTTAACAAATGCAGCCCCCTTTTAGGGACTCCCAATGCCCGAACTTGGGCTATGCAATACTGCCCCCTCCTTGGAGCCGACTGTGCCCAACCTGGGCTCCTCAATAAATGCAGCCCCCTATCAGGGGCTCCCCGTGCCTGAACTTGGGCTTCTCAATAAAATGGCTCCCTTTCTAGGGCTCCTCAATGCTGCCCCCTTCCTGGGACTCGCAGTGCCCAACTTGGGCCTCTTAATGTCGCCCCTCTTGGGCCTTTCAGTGTTGCCCCCTCTTGGGCCTCTCAGTGCTGCTCCCTTCCTGGGGCCTGCTGTGCCCAACTTACCAAGTGTGCTGCCCTCTCTTGGGCCTCTCAGCGTGCCACCCCTCTTGGGCTTCTCAAGTAGCGCCCCTCTTGGGCTTCCCCGTATGCCACCGCTCTCGGGCTTCTCAATTGTTGCCCCCTCCTGGGGCTGCTGTGCCCAACCTGGGCTTCCTACCCAGGCCCCTTCTCTGGAGCTGGGGTCTACGCACCCCTGTGCTGCTGCGCCTTCCTGGCGCTTGACTGCACCTTTCCTGGCGCCAGGATCCCCTCCCCACTGCTGGGGTCCCTTTATGAGGCCTCCTCCTTCCCCTTATAGCCTCACCCAAACCACCGGTTATACATAACAACAACAACACAAACACAAGCCTCTGGCTATAACTGAAAACAGCGGGCACCTGGCCACAACAACATAAAGCTCCTGGCTATACCATAATATCATTGCTCCGAACTCTAGAGCTCTTGTGAGCTACACTCACATTGTCTGTCTCAGAGCTCCTGCCCCTCTGACTGCTGGCAAGGAACTACTAGCCTGGCCTTGGCTCTGGGCTTTATAAGAGCCAGAACCTGCCCCCTAGGGTCAGCTGATTTCATTGGTTGCCCTGGTAACCTGCAGCTGTGCTGCCTAATCATTGCTAGGGCTCCCCCTCCGGCAGTTCTTCTCCTATGCAGGCACAGGGCAACCGGAGTGCCCTGTGACAGACCTAGACAAATTGGAGGATTAGGCCAAAAGAAATCTCATGAAGTTCAGCAAAGAGAAATGCAAAGTCCTGCACCCAGGACAAAAGAATTCCACACATTGCTACAGCTTGGGGACTGAGCAACAGCTCTGCAGAAAAGGACCCAGGAGTTAGAGTGGACAATAAGTGGATATGAGTCAGCAGTGTTCCCTTGTTACCAAGAAAACTAACAGCATATTGGGCTGCATTAGTAGGAGGATTGCCAGCAGATCCAGGGAAATAATTATTCTTCTCTATTCTGCACTGGTGAGGTCACATCTGGAGTACTGTGTCCAGTTTTGGCGCCTCCCCTCTCCCCCCACACACACTATAGAAAGCATGTGGACAAGTTGGAGCGAGTCTAGCAGAGAACAAGGAAAATGATTTGGGGATGGAGCACATGACTTATAGATTTCATAGACATTAGGGCTGGAAGAGACGTTGGAAGATCATCAAGTCCAGCCCCCTGCCCCAGGGGCAGGAAGTCAGCAGCAATCATAGGATCCCAGCAAGATAAACATCCAGATGTCTTTTGAAGGTGTTCAGAGTAGGTGCTTGAACCACCTCCGGCAGCAATTCCAAACCATGGGGGCTCGGACAGTAAAGAAGTTCTTATTTATGTCCAACCTGAGATGGTCATGGAGGAGTTTGTGACCATTTAACCTTGTCACCCCTTGGGGTGTTCTGGTGAACAGATGTTCCCCTAGATCCTGGTAACCACCCTGATAAATTTATAGGTGGCCACCAGATCACCCCTGAGCCTGCGCTTTTCCAGGCTGAAGAGTCCCATGGCTCTCAGCCTGTCTCCATAAGGTCTGCTTTCCTGACCTCTGATCATGTATGTGACACTCCTCTGCACCCTCTCAAGCTTCTCCACATCCTTTTTAAATTGTGGAGCCCAAAAATGGATGTAGTACTTCAGGTGTGGCCTCACCAAGGCTGAGTACAATGGGAGAATGACATCCTGGGATTTACTTGAGAAGCATCTGTGGATGCAAGCAAGCATTTTGCTTGCTTTCCTAGTAGCAGTATCACATTGCAGGCTCATGTTCATCTTTTGGTCAATTGCGACCCCCAAGTCCCTTTCATCCACTGCCGAGCCTATAAGGATGCTGCAGGTTTTTCTTCCAAAGGTGGAGAACCTTGCATTTTTCGGTGTTAAACACCATCAGGTTCTCATCTGCCTATTTCCTGACCCTGTCAAGGTCAGCCTGGATCATCCTCACATCCTCAAGTGTGGATGCTTTGTCCCAAAGTTTGGTGGCATCGGCAAACTTGGCCAGTCTGCTTCTGACTCCAATGTCCACATCATTAATGAAGATGTTAAATAGTATAGGCTCAAGAACAGAGGCTTGTGGGACCCCACTAGTCACAGGGCACCATAATGATTGGCTTCCATCAACCACCACCCTCTGGCTCATACCACAGAGCCAATTCCCCAGCCAGTGAATCATGGTGTGGCTGAGAGTGAAGTCATCCAGTTTTACCAAGAGGTGATCATGGGATACCAGATCGAAGGCTTTTTTAAAGTCAAGATATATGACATCATTCTCTTCTCCTTTGTCCAGGTGATAGGTCACCTGGTCATAGAAGGAAATGAGATTGGTCAAGCAAGACCTACCCACAACAAACTCATGCTGGCTATCCCTCAGGATATTGCTGTCAGCCAGTCTGTTACGGATGGCCTCTTTGATAATCCTTTCCAAGACCTACCCCAGGATAGAGGTCAGGCGGATGGGCCTATAGTTTGCCAGATCCACTTTCCTCCCTTTCTTGAAGATAGGCACCACATTGGCCTTCTTCCAATCATTGGGCACTTCACCAGAGCACCAGGAGTTCTCGAAGATCCATGCCAGGGGCTGAGCTATGATGCTAGCCTGCTCCTTGAGTACTCTGGGGTGTAAACTGTCAGGGCTGGCTGACAAGATGTTTTCAAGATGTTTCATAGATTTCATAGACATTAGGGCTGGAAGGGACTTCAGAAGATTATCGAGTCCAGCCCCCTGCCAAAAGGGTAGAAAGTCAGCTGGGGTCATAGGATCCCAGCAAGATAAGCATCCAGTTTGCTCTTGAAGGGGTTCAATGTAGACGCTTGAACTGCCTCCGGTGGCAGGCTGTTCCAGACCTTGGGGGCTTGGACAGTAAAGAAATTCTTCCTTATGTCCAGCCTGAAACGGTCTTGTACTAGTTTATGACCATTCGACCTAGTCATCATCCCTTAGGGTGCTCTGGTGAACAAACATTCCCACAGATACTGGTGGTCACCCCTGATAAACTTATAGGTGGCCATCAGATCACCCCTGAGCCTGCGCTTTTCCAGAGTAAAGAGTCCCAGGGCTCTCAGCCTGTCGTCGTAGGGCCTGCTTCCCTGACCTCTGATCATACACATGGCTCTTCTCTGGACTCTCTCAAGCTTCTCCACAGCCTTTTTGAATTGTGGAGCCCAAAACTGGATGCAGTACTCCAGCTGTGACCTCACTAAGGCCAAGTACAAGGGGAGAATGACATCCTGGGGTTTGCTTGAGAAGCATCTATGGATGCAAGCCAGCGTTTTGCTCACTTTACTAGCCGCAGCATTGCATTGCAGGCTATGTTCATCTTGTGGTCAATGATGACCTCCAAGTCTCTTTCTTCCATAGTGCTAACCAAAATAGCACTGATGAGCCTATAAGGTTGCTGCAGGTTTTTCTTCCCAAGGTGGAGAACCTTGCATTTATTGCTGTTGAACACCATCAGATTCTCATCTGCCCACTTGCTAAGCCTGTCCAGGTCAGCCTGGATCACCCGCCTGTCTTCTGGTGTGGATGCTTTGCCCCAAAGTTTGGTGTTGTCAGCAAACTTAGCCAATCTGCTTCTGACTCCAGTGTCCACATCATTAATAAAGATGTTGAACAATATGGGTCCAAAGACAGAACCTTGGGGGACCCCACTGGTCACAGGGCACCATGACGATTGACTTCCATCAATTACTACCCTCTGGGTCCAACCACAGAGCCAATTTTCCAGCCAGTGGATTGTGGAGGACCCAAGGCGACAATTGGCCAGTTTCTCCAAGAGGTGATCATGGGAAACCAGATCAAAGACTTTTTTGAAGTCAAGATATATGATATCAATCTCTTCTCCCTTGTCCAGGTGATAGGTCATCTGGTTGTAGAAGGAAATGAGATTGGTCAAGCAAGACCTACCCACAACAAACCCGTGCTGCCTATCCCTTAAGACGTTGTCGTCAGCCAGTCCATTAAGAATGGCCTCTTTAATAGACTTTTCTAACATCTTCCCTGGGATAGAAGTCAGGCTAATGGGCCTATAGTTTGCCAGATCCACTTTCCTCCCTTTCTTGAAGATAGGCACCACATTGGCCTTCTTCCAGTCTTCGGGCACTACACCAGAGCACCAAGGATTTTCAGAGATCTGTGCTAGATGCTCGCCAGCTCCTTGAGTACTCTGGGGTGAAGATTGTCAGAGCCGGCTGACTTGAAGGTATCCAGCCTCTCAAGATGTTTCTTCATGAAGTCAGCATTAATGGAGGGCAGGGGATCACCCTCACCTGGACTTCCCTGTCCCATAGCAGGCATGGGCATCCCATGGGACTGATGAAAGACTGACGCAAAGTACCTATTTAATATATTGGCTTTTTCCTGGGTGTCAGTTGTCAGTTGCCCCATCTGGTTCAGCAGGGATCCAGTGTTGCCCCTGCTTTTCCTCTGGCTCCCCACATATCTGAAAAAGGACTTTTTATTGTCCTTGATGCTCAAAGCTAGTTGGAGTTCAGTTGCAGC
>JAGPOW010000387.1:219087-234064 GCA_030014935.1 Caiman crocodilus | reverse complement strand
CCACCCTCCCACCCCCACTTTCGGCTGATGCTGTCCTAAGTCATTGTGCCCTTGGGTGAAGCCTGGTTTCTCCCCTTGCCTCCTCGGTCATTAAAAAGGTACGTGTTCTGACTTACACACAAAACTGACTTAAAGACGGTCTCAGGAACGTAACTCGTTCGTAACCCGGAGACCGCCTGCATCTATACAGGGGATAGGTGTCGATTGCATAAACCATGGTTTGATGAAGACTGCTCTAAAGCTAAAGACTCCTTAATAGAAGCCTTGGAGAAAAATAAGTTAAAAAGTGATTGGTTTATGTGTATTCCAGCCAAAGTAATTGGGAGACACTTACTCTCTCATCTACGAACACAGATTTCTGAAAATAACATTCTGAGAGAAGACCAACCTGTTTTTGGAGAAGTCTTTCATGGACCACTGCTCAGTGTTTAATTTCTTAGCATCCAAATTATGTTAAAAAACAAAACTGTTTACATGTAGTATTCATTGGTCTAAAGCAGGGGTGTCAACTCATCTGGCCCTGTGGGTGGATGAATGTACCTAGAATCAGAGAAGCAGGGATGAAAGGGACCTCCATAGGTCATCTAGTCCAAACCCCTACCTGAGGCAGGATCATTTCTATCCCAACCATTCTACGCAAATCCATCATCTAACCTCTTAGCAAAATTACACAGATAACCCTGGCACAAAACCCAAGACATAATACCCTAACCTGTCACAGTTAAAGCAAGGGGACCACGGTGGCCAATGTCCTGCTTCTGTAAAGGTTGTCAATATATACTTAAGAGAGCCCAGGAAGAGGGCCACATCCCTCACTACAGAGGAAGGCAAAAACCCTCATAGCCCCTATCAATCTGACCATGGGTTAAAATTCCTTCCTGACTTCAAATATAGCAATTAGTCCAACACTGTAAGTGCAACACCAAGACATTCTGAATAGGAACCTCTGGAGTCAAGTCCCA
Organism: Caiman crocodilus; assembly: GCA_030014935.1. NCBI lineage: Eukaryota > Metazoa > Chordata > Crocodylia > Alligatoridae > Caiman > Caiman crocodilus. The sequence continues at coordinate 233,102 of JAGPOW010000387.1, read as the reverse complement.
GAAGGAGCACTGGCATATCACAGTCCCGAGTGCAGCCAACACCTAGTACTTCTTAGAAAGACACTTGGCATGTAGCAGAAGGTGGGGAGGATTCCTTCCCAGCCCCATGTGGTAACCAGCAAAGCCCAGAAGCATGGGCAATACCTACAGTAGAACACAGTCATATCTACACCTACCAACACCCCGACCAGTATCTCTCCAGCTTCTTGAACACCTCCAGTGACAGAGAGTCTATAACTTCCCTATGCAGTCTATTCCACTGCTTTGCTGCTCTAGTAGTGAGGAAATTTTTCATGATATCAAATCTAAACCTATTTTACTGTAACTTCAAGCCACTGGTCTAAGACTTACGTTCTGCAGCAAGAGAGAAAAATAATTTTTCCTCCTGCTTTATGGCAGCCCTTTAAGGATTTGAAGACTCCTATCATGTTCCATCTTAAGTGCTTTTTTCACAAGTTAAACATGCCTCGTTCCTTCAGTCTCTCATATGGCTTGCTTTCTAAGCTTTTTATCATTTCTGTCACCTGTCTCTAGACTCTAACTTCTTCATATCCTTTTAAAGATGTGGAGCCCAAAACTGCACAAAGTCCTATAGATGAGGCCTAACCAGTACCGAGAAAAGAGGCACTATTATCTCCACTGTCTTACTTGAGCTGGTCTGTGGGCTGAACCATGGCCAACCCCATGTAGAGCATGTGTAGGTCCCAGTCCTGCCCTTGCACTGCACATACTAGCCCCTGGGGCCAGCATGGGATGCATGCTGCCAGCACCACATGGGCTGGATCCAGCACTGCAGGCAAAACGGGGCAGTTCAGGGCACCACTTGCAGCCTGTGCTCCAGATTTTCTGTGCTCTGTACAGCACTGGGTCCAGTACATGGGAGTGCATGACCTCTGCTGGTCCCAGAGGCCATGTGCACAGTGAGCCCCAGAGCCAATTGGTCCAACACACAGCATGCATAGGAAGATAAATGAATACGCAAGCTGGGCACAAGCCCAGGGGCCCCTACCAATTTGGGACCCTCGCCACAGGATCCTCATCAGCAGGGAAGTGAAAGCCACAGTTTTAAACTTGGTGCCCTTTTTTGGCACCAAGTTTAAAACTGAGGCTATCACCTTTGCTTCTCTGGGAGTGGGGCTCCTCCTCCAATGGGGTGGAGTCATCTGGGCTGGGGTTGGGCCAGAAGAGATGACCCGTGCCTGGGGGAAGGGGTGGGCTGGGTGGCATTGCATCTGGGGATAGGGGGCCAAGCCGGGCTGGGAGAGCTGTGCTCCTCCTGGTGGGGGGTGGGGGGTGGGGGGGTACAGGGGTTGGGGGCAGGCCAGGAACACTGTGCCATGCTGTGCACTTGTGGGCTATGGCACAGGGAGGGCCTTGGGGGTTACAGCCCCCCCAAATTCATCTTAGCCTCCACAGCCAGTCCTCCCAGTGCTACTGCCCACCCACAGAGACACAACACAGTACTCCCAGCCCAGCTTGGCCCTCTGCATCTGTGGGACTGCACAGGACAGCCAGGCAGCAGCTCCCTGCAGCTCGACGTAATAGGGACTGGGTGTGGAGTGAGACTGAGCTGTGGTGGCTCACAGCGGGGAGAGGTGGGAGAGGTGAAAGGCTGCCTTTGTGTGATCCAAAGTAAGGGTGAGGGGAGGTCCTCTGAGGGGAAAGTGTCTGTGTGTGCATGCGCACATGTGTGGGTCTGTCTGCATGTGTGTCTGTTTATCTGTGTATGTGCGTGTGTCCATTTGCAGAGAGTAAGAGTGGAGTGTGTGCACCTGTCTGCATGCCTGTGTGTGTGCATGTGTGTGTATGTTCAGTAGTAGCAGGGAGAAAAGGTGGGCATGTGACCCCCAGCCTGGTGGGATCTACCCAGCCATGCCCACTAGCACTAGGAGGGGAAGGGGCACAGCTCCCATGGGGGGGAAGGGGCCTCCAATTTTGTGCTTGCCCAGGGCCCCAGTACATATTAATCTGCCTCTGACAGTATGGGGGGCTGACTTGGCTGCACAAGTGGCACAGGGGCAACATGGGCCACATGCTCCATGTGATGCCCCAATGACCAGACCTGCATACTGGCTCTGGAGTGTGCCATGTGGGCCATGGTAGCCCCCTGACATCTGCCATGTGCAGCACGTGTGGCCAGTCCAGCTCTACATGCTATGTACTGTACCAACCAGCCCCCAGGGACTCACTATGCATGTAACCCCTGGGGCCAACATGGGGCAGACACTTCCCAAGATATGTGGGCTGGACCCAGCCCTGCACACAGCACAGAAGGGCTGGGAAGTTGTATTGGCAGTGCCCCAGACTGACCCCATGCTGCCTACAATGCACATGGCGCCATATCCAGCCCATGTGCTGCATGCAGCATATGGGGCCAGGGCTGGTTCAGCAGCCCATGGGCCATGTGTTTGACACCCACCATCTAGAGAGAGGTTTTGAGTCCACAGATGGATTAAAATTATGCAAGAAATTGACAGTGACATCAATAGATCAAACTCTTTTACATTACTCATCGCTTATTATATTTTATGGGATATACGGTGCCCTGTCCAGTTGTTTTCCAACTAAGACAGGAGTACGACAAAGATGTTTGCTTATTCCGCTACTTTTATTTCTAAAGGATCTAAAAACACTGGTGCCCAACTTTTCTGAACTGTGGGACAGATGGGTGGGACCAGGTCTGTCTGTTGACTATATTCCAGCTGGGAGGCCTGATCTGATACTCAGGTCTGGTATGGCAAGGACCCGATCCAGCCATATGGGGGTTCACAGCTTGACCCTGATCTGTCTGCCAGGGGTGGGGGTAGGGAACAGTCCTACCCTGTTCTGGATGAGCTGGTGAGGGGGAACAGCCTGGCCCAGTCTGGACACATGGAGGAGGGCAGGGCAGGCCAGGAGCAGAGCATTTTGGCTCCAATTGAGACCGGATGCAGACAAGGATGGGGAGCAGCTTAATCCAGTCGGGATACATGTGGGGCCTGGCCCTAATCCTGCTGCATGGCAATGACCTGTGTGAGGCTGGATCCATCTGTGTAGAGTTTCCATTGCTTCCCCACTGCCAAGTTTTCTGCTTGATGGGGTTCCCCACAGGCTGGATGCCATGGTGCGAAGGGCCAGATTTGGCCCATAGGCTGGCGGTTAAGCACCCAGATCTAAAACGAGTGGTAACAGGGAATTGAATCCACACACCCACAATATCGAATGATTCTATCCCTGCCTTGCTTTATGCAGGTAACATGCTATGAATGTCACAATCTCAAATAGGCTGCCAAAGGTTCATAAATGCTATTCAACAGTATTGTGTCTCAAATAGCTTAAAAATCAACTGTAGCTAAATCCAAGTTATTGCTTTTTAGCAATGAAAAGAGGAAAAATGAGCATGGTTTTTACAGACAGAGAGATGAGAGGCAGTGTCTGTATTTAAATACCTTAGCTATTTAAACAAAAATCTGAGCTGGAATAAACACATTGAAAATGTAAGCATTAAAGCAAAACAAGTTGTGGGTGGTGTTTTATCCTTTTTCAGTAAGATGAGAAGGGCAATACTAGCAGCACTAAAAGTCAATAGATCCAAGGTACAGTTCATTTTATTGTATGGAGTGGAACTGTGGGTCATTCAAAAATAAAATGACTAGTTATAATCAATCATTAGATTTACTAAATTATGTTTCAGGACTGTCAGCTCTTCCAAATTTTATGATGGGGGGAAAGAGAGAGAGAGAGAGAGAGGGCTTATGTGATCTGAAATAGGGCTAATGTGCCTAATGTGAGCACTTCAGCTCAATTAACAACTCTAAATTATTGGCTAAAAAAAATTTAAAAAAATAAATCAGAGATTGTACTCCTATTATGGCACCTTAAGAAGTGCATTTTAGAAGCCTCTCCTCTTCCATATAAAACCTTACTTGCATGGCAAAATAGCATTTATATTCTCCTCCAGGCAAGTGGTCTGGAAAATGTGCTGAAAGTCACTGACCCAATACTATCCCTATATTTAAAATTAGATACAAGTTCAACAAATAAAGATGCCAGCATGCAGATGGATAGGCAGTGAGCTTGTCTGAAACTTCCCCTTTTTAGAGGGTAATAGAGCAATCTTTTGGCCTAGAGACTAGGGCTGTGCGAAGCCTCGGTCCCTGATTCGATTCGGCAGAGATTTGGCCTGTTTCTGATTTGGAAATATGCGAATCGAATCAGAGGACCCTTTAATTTCTCCGACTCGATTCAGAACTCTCTAAATTGATTCAGACAGATTTGGCGATGTAGATAGAGCTTTAAAGGTTTTTTTCCTATATACCTCTAGGTAGCAGGGACTCTGAACACGGAGGTGCTGGGGCAGATGCAGCATCCCACAGAAGCAAGGGGGCCTCCCTAGCATGCTTTGGAGCAGACCCGGAAGTGGGCCAGAAGTACTTCTGGGTCCGGTGGGGAGCATGCTGGGGGGCCCCCCAAACCTCCTGGTTTGGTGACTGGTGCCTCCTGGGTCTAGGGGAGGCGGGGGGGGGGCACCCTGTGGCTGATCATCAAGCTGGGGGTGTATGGGTAGGGGGGCAGCCCACTTTCTGGCAGGCCAGGAAGTGAACTGGAAGTACTTCCAGAGCACTTCCGGGTTTGGTGCTGAGAATGCCAGAGAGCGCCCCCGCACCCCTATGGAACGCGCCATGCGCTCCAGCGTCACAAGCTGTGCTGGTACCTCAAGGTATGAAGGAAAAATCTTTTAAAGCTGTGTCTGAATTGCTGATTTGCCAAATCAGTATGAAATCTTCAGATTCATCCAAATAGAATCAGGGACAGTGATCTGAATCAACGGATCAAATCACTGTACCCGATTTGGGCTGAATCTGAATCCAAATCAAATAGGGCTCATTTCACACAGCATTACTAGAGACCCACCTATCTGAAGTATAAAACTACAAACAATGAGGGGGCTTTACTAGGCTATAATAAGATCTGCAGTAGATGATGTCAGATCCCAAATACAGACAAGATATTTTCTTGCAGGAAGGAGATAGAGGACTTGTTCTTTCTCTGAATAAATAAGAGAAAGATTGATCTCTCCATTAGTAGAATATTTAAAATACTGAGTGAATGAAGAAAAAACAATTTTTCTCTACTCTAAAAACATACAGCCTGTTCTATAATCTCTAGGTGAATTTGGGTTGCACAAAGAATAAAGGCCAAAAATCAAATAACTCTCTGTAACGGGGCCTGCTCGGGGCTGATCTAACCGTGGCCCGCCCACCTGTTCCTGGGCCAATCACCTGCGTTCTCGCCCGCTATGCCTTGATCTTAATTAGTTAAATAGAGGTGTTAATTAAGCAGGAGGCTGCCCATTTACTGCTCCAATGCCAGAGGGCGCTAACTGCGGCTCCTTTCCTCCCCTACACTGCAGCCCAAGCCTTGCAGATAGCATCTAGGTGTTCTTGTCCTCACTGGCCCCCACACTGGGCCCCAGAACCCTCCTATTGAACCCCACCTGGATTCAGGCAGACTCTTCCACCATCATACTGGGCAACATAGCTCCTTAAAACTGGTTCCCCTTCAGGTGTGGTCCCCCCCACCGAGACCTTCGGCTCCTCTAGCCTTGGCCCACCTCCAGGCCAGTCAGGACGCCAGGCCCCCAGCTCTTGGGCATCCCTCGTGGTAGGCCCCTGGCCCTTCAACCCTTCCAGTCCTGGCCCCAGCATGGACCAGTCAGGGGAAACTCCAACAGGCCTGAGTCTATGGCCTGTTTCTCTCTCCCTTAGGGTCCACCCTCTGGGCCCTTCACCCAGTGGTGGGGGCTAGTGGTTAAGGCGCCCTGACCCGCCTTTCACCAGGTTGGTAACTGGCCTGGCATTTCCTGGAGGCTCCCGCACCACTGGGAGCCCCACCAGGCCACCCACTCCCAGCAGGGTGCAGTTTTAAGTCATACCCAGGAGCAAGGAGCCTCCTATCCTTCCCCTACAACTCCTCTCTTACCTCTAGATGTAGATCTGCAGCCCTCCAGCCAGGCAATATTGTTGCCTGGCCTCTCATAGCAGAACTGCCCTGCTTATATGGGCAGCCCTGAATCTAAGATGGCTGCCCACATTAAGCACCTGGCAGCTGCCAGCTCCAGGCTCCTAAAGTAGCAGGCACAAACAGTGTCTGCCACACTCCCCATTCTTATTTATTTATTATTCTACCATTGCATATTGTTTCATTTTATCTATCTTTTGTATCATAATTTACCATGCTTTATTTTAATTTTGTTTAAACCAGTAGAGTGTATAATTTTTGCACGCTTATTAATAATCATAAATGACAGGTTTTGCTATTATATTTTATATAATTGTATTGTCAACTGTATTGTATTGTTTTAGTGAGAGCTATAAATAAACTATTACCACTATAAACTCTCATTCATTGTGCTACCTGATGAGGTGACACCAATTCTGGATTTGGCAGTTTGTGAAAAACTTAATCTAATTAGGTACGGGCTTGCAGTACAAGAAGATATAGGCTTGGAATATGAAACACTCATATCAAAGTGCAAGGATTTATTTGAAGGGCTAGAGGTTACCTTGCTAGGTGAACATACAATTCAGATAAATAAAGAAGTTGTTGCCATTATTCAGCCATGCAGAAAAATGTCTTCTGCTCTCAGTGATAAACTTAAGGCAGAGTTAACAATAATGGAAAAATTACAAGCAATACAGAAAATCCAGGAACCTAATATACTAGGTAAACTCTGTAGTTGTTGTAGAGAAAAATAGCGCCCAGGAATATGCTCATAAATCATGTCTATGGTTTTATGATACATTTCAGCAACACAGGTGATACCAAAAGGCAGACAGAAATCTGTACTTTTTAAATGAAATACTAAGTGTTCATACTGTATCTATCTGAATTGAAGATGACTTTGACTTTAAAAAGATGCCCTCCCCTCTTGAACAAAATTATTTGTTATAATTTTCCATTTATAGAATTTCATTATTGGAAGGTCACCTTAAATTCATCCCCACTCCCTGCTGAATCCTTGAAGTATAATCATAGAGGGTGCTTGTACATGTGAGATGGGGTTTAGTTCCCCGAAACTGAAAGGATGGGTTTTTAATTGTGATCCCTCCCCCCTATCCTCTTCCCTCCCCCCACAGATCCTGGTTGCCTCTCCCACAGCTGGGGGGTGAGCTGCTGGCAGGCCCTGAGCTGCAGGAATTGGAAGGGGGAAACCGGTCCTTCTCTCTTCAGTGGTGGTGCCCCCCGGCTGGGATGCTAGCTGTGCAGATGCTGCCTCATCTGGTAGACAGCACCCACTATAAACAACTCTTTCCCAAGCCCATGCAGGGAGCAGTCCCCAGGGGACACCACCACCATGGAGGGAAGGACTAGGTTGCCTTCCAGCTCAGGGCCCACTGGCAACTTCTCCCACAGCTGGGGAGCAGACAGGCAGGATCCATGAAAGGGCAGGGAAAAAAGTATTGGGCCTCTCACTGCTTTTTTTTTCCTCTCTCAGCAGAGCCTGCCCATACCAACTGCTGTCAGATTACACAGGCCCCTGGGCTATGTGGGGCCCAGTGCTTCCCTGAGCGAAGGCAGTACCCCCCCCCATGTGGGGTGCTAGCTCACAGGCAGCATCCAGCCTGATCTAATGGCATGCTAGAAACCTGGGCATGGAGAAAATTGGGCTTGGCAGGCTTCCAGCGCCCGGCACACTGTCCCCATTGCCTTCCTGCCACTTGGGACTGCTCAGGAACAGGCTGGCTTACCACTGCGCCAGGGTGGGAGGTGGCAGGAGGGTGGCTGCGTGTGATGGTGCCCAGAAGAGGTGGCAGGAATGGTGCACAGGGTGCTGGAAGCCTGCCAAGCCCAAGCTTCCCTGAGCATGCCAGGGCTTCCAGCACCCTGTGCACCATGCCCCCTACATTTTCTGGCCACCAGCACACCCATGTGACTTGTACATGTGCATCATTTTTTAATCCATAATGGGCCAATTTGCTGTGATCAAAGTGAAATATATGGGAGGTTTTCTGGGAAGGCCTTTGACTTGGTGTCCCATGAGGCTCTTGAGATAAAACTAGGGGATTGTGGGTGCAATTCAATGGTCAGATAGGTGGGAAACTGTTTGCAGGGTCAGACCCAGGGAGTACTAATAGATGGATCTGTGTTGACCTGGTGGAAGGTAGCCAGTGGTGTCCCCCAGGGTTCAGAACTTGGACAAGGGCTTTTCAACATCTATATCAATGATCTGGATGTGGTGTTGAAAAGCACAGTGGCAAAGTTCTCCAATGACACTAAGCTTTGGGGAAGTACGGCCATGCATCAGGGTAGGCTGATGATCCAGGCCGACCTAGACAGATTAGTTAAATGGGCAGACCAGAACCAGATGCTGTTCAACACAGAAGTGTAAAGTACTCCATCTGGGGAGGAAAAATCTACAACAAACTTCCAGTCTCAGTGAGGCTATGCTAGCATTCACCATGTCCAAAACGGATGTGGGGGTCATAATTGATCATAAAATGAAAATAAGCCACCAGTGTGATGCTACAGTTAGCAGAGCAAACAATACACTGGCATGCATCAACCAATGTACATATTGCAAAACTAAGGGAGTTATTTTCCCACTCTACTCAGCATTGGTAAACCACAGCTGGAGTACTGCATCCAGTTCTAGGTGTCGCACTTCAAGAAGGATGTGGAGAAGCTTGAGATAGTCCAGAGAAGAGCCACTCGTATGGCTAGAGGCATGAAGAGCAAGGCATATGAGGAAAGGCTGACAGATATGGGACTGTTCAGCCTAGAAAAGAGAGGACTTTTGGGGGATTTGTGGCAACTTACAAATATATCAGGGGTAATCATCAGGAGCTAGGCAAACAACTATTCACCAAAGTGCCCCAGGGGAAAAATAGGCACAATGGTCATAAATTCCTAGAAGAAGGTTTCAGTTTGGATACAAGGAAAACTTTCTTCATGGCTTGTGTGACTAGACTCTGGAATAGATTCCCAGAGTTGGAGGTGCAGGCACCTATGCTGGAGATCTTCAAAAGCATACTGGATGTATACCTTGCTAGAGTTATTTGACCCCAGCAGTATTTCCTGCTCAGAGCAGGGGGGCTGGATCCAGTTATCTCACAAGGTCCCTTCTAGCCCTAAACTTCTGTGAATTTTTCTAAGTTGCCACACTCAAAGAAATTTGTACATGAAAAATTGTGCACATGTACATGGTAATGCCATTATGTTAGACAAATGACAATTTCTCATCACTTTATGTCATGTGTACATGGCCCCACCATCACGTGGGGCCATGTACAACGTGTACAAGCACCCTTAATGGATATCAGGAGATTTAAAGAATGATATTCAAGCTGCAAAATTATGATTGAATTTAGTTGTGACCTATATGCCAGGTAAATTAATGTTTATTGCAATGCACTCTCTAGAGCTATACAGCCTGTTATGAAATCAAAAAGGACCTTTGAGACCTCTGTGCAACCCTGCATAGTTATATTGTCAAGTCATTCCCTATAGCAGAAAGGAAATGGTAGCAAATAGAAACAGAAAAAGACAATTTGCTGGCACTCTTGAAATATTTTATAGTTAAAGGTTGGTTAGAGTACAAAAGTACAAAGTAGCTATAAGAGATTATTGTAGTTGCAGGCATTAACTTTCACTGGTATAAAGGGTAGTTTTTAAAAAATCAGTAAGTTGGTGTTACCAAGGGGCTTCTGAAAGGAAGTGCCACTGATCTATGAAGGCCACTTAGGAATTTTGAGAAATGTAAAAAACAAGGGCACAATGAGATGTACTGGCCTGGGATCAGTAACATCGCAAACATAGTAGAAAACTATTACCCATGTTTAACATTTTAGTCACATCAATAGGCTGAGCTGCTACAACCTCATCCAGTTCCATCCAGAGCATGTGAAAAGGTTTATTTATGTGGAATTCAAAAGCTAAGTTAATAGTTACAGGCTATTATCCCCTGTATCCAGAAGTATGTACTTTGTCCAGTACTACTGGGAACTCAGTGATAGTCAACCTGGATGCCATATTAGCAAATCAGGGGATTCCAGAAACAGTTTTTAATAAAAATGGGCCTCAGTTCTCTGATTCTGAATTTAAGGAATTTACTGAGGTTTGGGATTTTAGCACAGTATATCAAACCTTAATTATCTCCAATTGAATGGTTTTGTGGAACAATCAATTCAGACTATAAAAATATATTGAAAAAATAATTTGATGGTGGGGGTGATTTTCTGAAAGTATTACTGGTATATGGAAGTAATCCCTGGCAAATGGTTGGTCACCAGCTCAGCTATTAATGGGTCCATGGATACATTCTAATCTACCAATCTGTCATAATTTAGTAAAGGATCAGAATGACACGTGAGAGAGACAAATGAAACTCAGAAACAGAAATAAAAAATGGTATTTCAGAGGAGCCCAGGAACTTCCAGTAATAAAATCTGGAGGCAGAGTGAGCCTGAGGAATTACATCTCAAAATACATGGGATCAACTCAGCATTTTCAAGTGCCTAGTGAATCCATGGTCATACCTGGTATGAACAGAGCAAGGGGACATGTCACGGTACAATCATCATAATCTATGAGCACTCCTTAGGTAGCTCTCAGGACCTGAAAGAAGAGGTGGACATGGACTGTGCTCAGCTTACTGTTCCTGCCTTAGCACTGGAAACAGAAAGAGAACCAGGTCATCACCAAACAAGCTCCTCAGGCATCTTTGAGTCAGATACTTTCTTGGCCTAAGAGAACAGTGAAACTTTCTTGAAAGACCCACAGGACACTGACAGATGTGCAGTTTCCTGATGGAACTCATGGCACTTTGCATCGCTTGTGTCAGCCTCTTGTGGGCTAAGATCGAGTTGTGTAGGAAGTATCTGAAGTCCCGGACTAAGGAGTCTGGCATGGAAGATACTTGCCTGTAGCATCTGGGGGCATCCGAACCCCAAGACCTCCAGGCTTGGGTTTGCACATAGGATACCTGCCAATGGATTTGGGAGTATCTGAAGTCCCAGATTTGGGATGGAGGATGCTTGTTGGTTGTAGCACTGTATGTGGCGCTTAGAATGATTGAATTGGGCCTGCTCAATCAATATGGTTTTTGAAACAACTGAGTTCTGCTCAATTGACCTGGAGCATGGAATATATTAAAAAAACCCCAAACAAACCACAATACAAAAACAAACAAACCCCCCCCATTCATGGTACTTCACAAGAAGGCACTCCGCTTTGAATCAACTTCATCTGAATCCTCAAGTAATGAAGATTCAGACTGTTGCTAGATTAGGCACTTTTAGATCGCTCTGCAGCCATGCACTTCTGTAAGGGCACAGCTGTAAAGTGCTTTTAGGAGGCTGATTGCATGACAAATGTAACTTCTGTCTGCACTTGTAAAGACTGGATAAAAAGAGCTGTAGAAGAGGGGAAATAAGAAAGTGAGGGTAAAGACTTAATCCAGAGTGATGTGCTAGCAGTAGTAACGTGTAGGGGGTGCATGGAGGTACAAGTGCATCCCCCAAAAGATCTGGTGTTCCCCCTGACAGCCAGCATTCCCCTGCTTGGGCAACCGGTGTGGGGGAGAGGGGCAGGCAAGAGCATTGGTGCCCCCCTCGCCCCCCTCCTCCGCAAGAGCACCAGCCTGGGAGTGGGGGGCGCTAGGAGAAGTGCTGCTGGCACTTCTGCATGCACCCCTGGCACTTCCAGCTGCAGGGGAGCCCCCCATTTCCCCAGTTGCTAACTGGCCACTGGGGGGAAGTGGGGGGAAGTGGAAAGGTGTGACTACTTCTCTACAATAAACAACTGTTGTTTAGTTCCTCTTATTCATGCAGACGGTCTTCACTGATCACTACAGTAATCACTACACAGTCATTCCCAGTTCTCAGAAGGTAGTTATGTGGCATGTATACCACTTACCTCTTTTCTTTCCCAGCCAGCCTGCAAAGCCCCTCCACAATGAATGCAAAGTCCCATGGCATGGACACATGTACATTTGGAGCCATTTTCAAAGGGGAATGTTTCAAAAAGGAAGAAGCTGGTATGTTCCATTTGCTACCTGTGGACAAATATAGCAAAACTTCTCCAACTTTAGCTCTGCTTCATCCAGAGTTGAAAGTTGGACCAGTTTTGCTAAACTTATATTCTTCCCACCTTGTCCACATGTAACAATTGCTAAATAGCTGCTGTGCTGTTGAAATGTTCCTCTTCTGAAACAGTTCCAATTGTACACGTGTCCTTACCCTTAGTAGTGCAATCAGTGCAAATGCCAAAATATGAATGTAAATTGGCTCAACCCCCTTCTCCCAGGTCTATTCCCCTGGTTATGATAGCTGCTGCTGCAGGACTGCTCTCTGCAATGCAAACAGCTTGGTAAAAGGCACATTTATTGGGTGTGAACAGACACATTTCCTGAGGGACCATATGCAGATGATGGCAAGTCTGTCTTGCACATTCTTTGCTCTAGCTACCTGGGAAGGCCTGGTCTGTTTGAGCAGTCAGCCACTTTTTATTACTTGCCATTACAAGCATGAATCCAGGCCTGTTTTGTGATGGGCTCTCTTGCCACCCACCTTACAGAATCCATGCTAGGTCTGTATCTTGCATGCCAGTTCTTCCAGGCTCCTGCAACCCCCTTCTCATCCGTAGGGTATAGCATTCTTCTTTTGTCTTGGGAAGCTGGGGAAAGAGAGTCTGTTCTTTTGTTTTCCAATGCCGCGACTCTGTAAAGAGAAGAGATGCTGGCTTTTATATCTCAGCGTATGACAGAGAGATGATCTACAAGCTCTAGGCTCCCAAATTTCAGGTGAATTTAGTTTGGATGGATGAGCTGGCACCTCATGAGCCCTCCCATCATCAACCACCCTTCAGCCTCTTCCCTGCCTTTCACACCTGATCTCTTTGGCTTCTCTTTGTAGTTAGTACCTGAGTGGCCCAGGGAATGCTGGTGAGTCACCTGGTGGAAACCTGAATTAAAAGCAGCTAACCAAACTTTAGGTATTCTCTACATTTATGTCATGGAGCATGCATAGGTGCAACAATTAGAATTACTACCAGATAGCCAACTGGAGGCACCATGGGGCTGTGTGACAGCCATGGGTGTGAAGATGGGTCCAGATAATAGCACACAGAGCTGAGTGTTTGACAGCCATTTCAAAGTGAGTTGAGTGTGCATAATGATGAACGGGAGAGAAGTGGTTCTATGTAACAGCCAGTAGGAGGTGGGTGGTGAGATGTCTGCACCTGTGAAACAGAAATCAAGATGTTGATCTTGTGACTGTCAGGGCACCCTCCAAGGGAGACTCAGCTCTTCTCAGGATTGGCCCTTGCAGTAATTATCCCTGAAAGTGTTGCATTCCCTGCACTCCATACCAACCTGTGTTGCTATTTATGAAAGACATGTCTTGCAGTGGTGCACAGCAGTGAAATGGTTAATGTTTAATTTCTATGTGTAAGCAGAGCATGATGGAGCTACAGGGAAGTGCCCTGGGGTTGTTAGAAAAGAGCTGTAGGACTATGTCCTGTTTCAGCCTGTGCCTGCTTCCTGTCAGCCAAGAGCTGACAATGGTGTTGGCCCAGATGGTTTTACTGTATCTGGCAGGAGAGATCCCCTTCTTCCTGGCCTTGAATGACTTGGTGCAGTTGATAGTGGAGGCCAGTCCATTACACTGTGGGCTTGCACCCCTATGAAAGTCTACTATAGCCTCCTAATGGAAGGATCTCTGCTACACAATTTATGGTGATGAGGGATTTCTCTTGGGTTTTCTCCCTAGCTTGCTCCTTTGGCCTTTTGGCTGGGGGAAGCAAGACTAGGGAACATTTGAATCCCAAGGCCTCTGGGCTTGCATATAGGATTCCTATCATGGTTTAGGGAATATCTGAAGCCCCAGGCTAAAGATTCTTGGAGGTCAGATACTACCCAGTAGTAGTACCACACAGACTTCAACAATTGAGCTCTGCTCAGTTGATAGAATTTGGAACTAAATTTGGCAAATTTAGCCTGAGACACAAGAAAACAAACAAACAAACAAACAAACAAA
>JAGPOW010000387.1:200925-218122 GCA_030014935.1 Caiman crocodilus | reverse complement strand
ATAAAAGGGAAATCAAAGCCTAGTGTGGGAAAAAAGAAATTAGTTAGAGTCCGTTCGTTCTCGCCCTAGGGGCCTGTTGGAATTAAGGCTCCGGAGGTGGGACAAGCAACACAGGCTGTTTGTCCAAACTGAGTCAGCCTATTAGCCATCCACAGAACAGGCCGTGCATTCCATTGGGCGAAGTGGAAGAGCCAGACTTACTTGGAGACCAGGCAGGTGGAAGTACCTGCTTACCACTGCATATATCCCTTGGTTCTTTCCATCTGTGTACCCGATTCAATATCCAAGTCTATGTGGGTCCTTAGGCTTCAGCAGTCAGGTTCCTAACCCCATCTCATCTGATAACTCCTGTATCCGATTCCCAGTTGCAGCCCCGCTGAGGCCACATAGGCCATTATTTGTGGCCAATTGTTAAATTCTAATGCCCACTTTTTGTGTTTCCATTATCCCCCTCATGTGTTCTACTCAGTTCCTGGTAATACATTTGTAATAATGCAGCTACACTCATGTGCTAGTAGCCACAAGTTACTACTTCTGCTTCCTTTCCATCTAGCAACACAAAGCAGGCAGCTAAACTGTGTTGTTCATGAAAGTGGTGCACAAGTTCCCAGGCTCCTTCCACAGACCTGTACAGGGGTGGCTGCCAGGGGGAGGTGGGTGGGGTGCACTTGCACCCCAGATTTGATTCCTGTTCCACACAAAGTTTAAAACAGACTGTCTGGTAGCAGCAGTATTTCAAGTCAGGGAGTGCTGCAAGAGCCAGTTGATTTAATGGCTTACTATAATCTACCTACTCCCTTCTAAAAACTCTTTATTCCACAAGTGTTAAGGCCCTTCTCTTTTTTTTTTTCCAAATTGTCTTGATGGTCCAATCAAGCTATTCTTTGATCTGCAATGCTGTTGTCTGCTAGCTGCCCCTGATGATGAAGCTCCTATTTCACACTCCTGCAGATCATTTTTAACTCAGTCCTAATGGCTAATATACTGGCTCAGTTTTTGCTTCAATCTGAATAATACAGCACTAAGCCATTAGCATTTTAGTAAAGTTTCTAGTTTACTTTCAACTGGAGCAAAAGGCGTTGTTTTACGAGGTGATGATACACTTTACCATGTGCATCCCCCCTTTCAAAATTCTAGATCCACCCATTGGCCTGTATTTCAGACAGTCTAATGCTGATATTTGCTTTGCAGGTGTGAAGCAGTCCCAAACCCTGTCAGCATTTAAAACATTTTCCTCAGCAGCTCAGCATGAGGGATTGTGATGTCTACCAAGGCCCAGCAGGATTTGTTGCCCTGTTCAGCTGTCTTTCCAGATAAAGTCACTGGACTTGCTGCTTGGTATCCAACTGTACTCAGGAGAAATACAGTTTATACATGCAGGCCTTGTGGAGCCACTGGGGGCAGGTGCTAGACGAATGCAGTGCAAGGCTATGGATCCCAGGTCTCTTCTAGCACAAGCTCCTTACCTCAGTACTTTTTTTTTTGTTTGACAAGCTGCTTTATGGACATGATTTAATGGATTCTTTTTCAGTAGCTTCTACACTGTTATTGACTCCCTTTAGAGAGATATAAAAAGGCTGTAAAATAAAAAGATTTTAGAAGTAAAAATCATTTAGCTGCATGGGAAAATGTGCTTGCTGTCAGCCAGAACAGCTCTGCACCAATATTTTCAAGCCAGAGGTGAACTGAACCATCTCCTGGAATAGACTTGAACTAGGAGATGCAGGGAAAAGACCCAGGAATGACTGCTTCCCAATGAACAGTGAAATCCCACCATTGTTCACTGGGATATAAGGGGAGCTTAGAGTCCAAAAGCCTTCCCATTCTAGAGTATAGCATTAGGGTCCTAGCCTGAGTTTACCTAGCAATGTAATGAGTCTAAGCCTAACTGGGGCAGACATTCCCACATCTTAGCTAGAAACAAGCAGGGAATCATGCCAAATCACCCTACAGGAAGAGGTTTTTACCATTAAACATGGTAATTACCATGCTCCAGGCTCCCTGCATGTGTATAGGTGCCCTTGGAGCCACTCTAATTAAAGCACCCCCATTCCCACAGCATGTGCATAAATGCCCTTAGTGTTAAACTTGAACCCAACCCTGTTACTGTCTGAGGGTGGCCACTGCACCCCATGTCTACACTAATTATGTCTCACTCTAGCTCCTTAGTATACCCCCTCACTGCTTTTCCTGCCATGCCTTGATGTAGATATTATATTATGTTGAGAGGCTGCCCCAGCATTCTGACGTGACCTTGTTGGTACTGCTTTTAGCTTGCCTCAACTAACTCTGTCAGACTTACAGCCCTGCTTGTCATTGGATCCTCAGTCTGCTAATAAAAAACTAGTCCACTTCTCTCTGATCCTTTTTGTGTCTGGCTAACACTGCAAATACCCTGTTGGCACTAGTTCTGTCTTATGGCCAATCATGCCTTACAGGTCCTAATTAATGCCTCTAGAGGCAGTAGTTGTGGCTTCCAGCCTCCCTTACAGAATAAGACCTTTGAGGCATGGGCACAGCTGTTTCATATAGCAGGCCTTTTAGCCTTATCATCATATTTCACTTATCCAGTCCACTGGGTCCTGAACCCAGGCAAGGCTGCCTTAGCCTACAAACTGCTGTGTTTCCATTCACCCAGCCCACTGGGTCCCTGCACTCTGCAGGGTTCTTGGCACAGGGTATCACTCGGGCACCTCTATGGTCTCTGACTGCCTCTACAGCCATAGTCCAAGCCTTCAGCCAAATAAAACCAAAGCATAAACCACCCAGGTTTCTAACTTAAAGTCTTACCCCCCACCTTGTGTCTCTGTACCATTGCCAAACCTACCCTATCCAGCTGGCTCCCTCCCAGCCTCTAGGATACCTTTCTTGAGCTGCAGCTTGCATTCTATTTGCTTTTACTGTCCAGTTCTCTACCTGAAGAGCTCAGAGCCAGACTGGCTACTCTGGCACTGGAACTGATGTTATATTCCCCTAAGCACCACCCCTTCCAGTTACATGATTTCCCAACCACACACAGGGGTTTCTCCGTAGCCTAATGATCATCTTGCTCTCCCCTGATGCAGCCAAACCAGCTGCTCTACAGTCTTTATTCCTTTGGTCACCTGGAGTTCTGTCCCTTGTTGCATTGGTGAAGCATAGGGGATGCATGTGCACCCCCTGAGATTGGTGGTGCACACCCCTGAAAGAAGCGCTGCCGACAGCTCCTGCAGGCAGTCATTGCTTGCCACCACCCACCCTTTCTGGCAACTCACCTTTGTTCAGCTGTGCGTCTCAGATTAAGAAGTGAAAGGCATCTGGGAAAAACCTGAAAAATCATAGAAGTCCTTGCTCCCTGTTATGCTGCCATCCAGTGCCAGGTAGAAATGTGCCATGAAACATGAATTGATTTTATGACTTGCCCACCTTACTCAATCCCAAGGTAGAGTAGAATGCCAATACATGGGCTTAATGTTTTCACCACTGCTCCATACTGCCCTCTGCTAGGACCCTCAAACACCTCCAGATTAAGGGTTAAGAAGTAGTTTTCTCCTAGGCCAGATCCCTGGGCTTCTGTTCTAGCTCTAGGATGTGAAGATGGAATAGTGCTTGGATCAGTCATGCTCATACCGCACAGCCCACCTCCACTAGGCCTCCTGAGCTCATCTTCACCCACCTTTTATTTTTTTACAGCTCTGTAGCCTGATGCAGATGTCAGTTTTACCGTTTCCTCAGGAACTGCATGTACTGATACACTCACTGAGCTTTCTTATCAAGGCTACTCCACTCAGCATTCAGGGTTTCCAACTCATTTATTTTTCATGGGGCAAGCTGCTCCCTATAGTCAGTCACACACACACTCTAGACATGAAGAGGAACAACTTTTGCACACACCAGATATGAAGAGGAACAACTTTCTCACTCACAACATGAAAAGACACAACCCAAACTCTATGCTTCTTCCTCAATACCACAACCTCTTGGAGGTTTTAACTCTCTTTGTAGCTCCACCTTCATTTCCTAGTCATTAGTTACAGCTAATACCTAGCCTTTTAGCCAGAAAGACTATTAAACACAAACTATCTGCAGCTAGGTTTCAGCCCCTTGAAGGCAAAGTTCTTCCTTATAAAGATGTTGGAGATCATATCCTTTAGTATGTGTTTGACTGCCCTATAGAGCAGATCCACCTCTTCCCAGAAACCACCTGTTAAACAAATACAGTAATTACCATATGAAGAGTTTGAGAGGTAGGCAGCTGTTTGTTGCCAGGGAAAAATCTGGCTTCTTCAGGAAACCCATTCTTCACTGAGGTAGAGGGTGTAGAGCAGGGGTAGCCTGCATTGGGGTGGCCTGTGCTGCTCAGCCAGTTTGCAGTGAAAGTGCATTTCAGCTGAATATTAGCCTAGCCCTACATTTTATCCAAGGTCACTCTAGATTGAGAGATATGTAGCAAACTGAGAACAGAAACTGAGACATGGCAGAACAGAAACTGTCATGAAGTCCCTTCCTCTTCCCTTCTTGAGCAGAAAGCAGATTCAGATTGTTTCTCCTGAAGCAAGTGGGGAAGTTTCCTTTGAAAGTAGAAGATACCTTCTGCCCTGCAGGTGAACAAGGCTCATGTGAAGGAGCATCTTGTTTATTTGATGTTTCCACTACATTTTCATTTTTCATCATATTGACGGTATGTGGTTGCATTGTAGGAGATGGAGAAGGCAGCTGGAGATTTTGGTAGCAGGCCAAAATAAAATGTGGACTTTGGGCCCTTTCGACTTAAGCTGCCACACAAGTCTTGATCCTTGCATGTCCTTTACAATGATGGGCTTAGCAGCTTACTATTCTTTTCATGTCTTTTTTTTCTATTTACAGGTATTTATAAGCCTCTTTCTGTGCAGACCTTTGAATAATTAGAATAATTGAAGCAATTTGTATATTAGGATATGGTCAGATATAACACTGGCTGGAAACATTTGAGATGGGGACAAGCAGGATGGAGAAGTATATTTCCTTCAGGCTATGTTTCATATTCACAGAAGAGTAGAAAGATGGAAAGCTCTTCTGGGCAGAAATTTCTTTTGTGGTGAGGTATCTGTCTGTCGCTATGTCTATGCTATCTCTCAGATACCTCACCACAAAAGAAATTCCCGCCCAGCTTTCCACTCTTCTGTGAAATATGAAACATCGTAACCTGAAGGAAAAATACTTCTACATCCTGCTTGACACCAGACAACTTTGAGGTAAAAAGACTTTTACAACATTTCTCTGTGCCTAACCTGGACAAAATGAAGTATTCCAAACAGGAGACTTTTATCACACCCCTCAGCTTTCCTGTGAAATATGAATTTTCATTTCTACCTAAGAGAACCTTTATAATCTCTGCTCTCTCCTATTCCTGATGTAGAGTGAGTGTGCCTGAAAACTTGCAATTAAATAAATAATTTGTTTGCAAATATCTATGTCTAATAAAAGATATCGCCTCTTCCATGAGTTTTGATTCCTTGAGATGGGGATTGTGGCAGAATACTATCTCTGTCTCTCCCCAGACTTCGCTATTTGACAATTTGGTTACCATGGTCACTGCAGAGGGCAGACTCCTCTGCCCCATCTCTTCAGGTAACCCTGAGTTGTAACCTGAGCTGGATACATTCCTGAGAGGGGGGGGAACCTACCTCTGTCTATGTGACTGGCCTCACACACCTGGGTGGGGGGCTTATGCTCCCTATTGTTCTAAGCAATGCCAACATGACTAGGAGGGGCCTAAAGACTCTGCTAGTCTACCTGGCAACCAGTGATGCATTTCAAATTGGTTGGCTGGCAGCCAACAGATGCTGGCCTTCATTGGATCAGGTAAATGAGGTCATAAGGGCTATATAAGTGAAGGAATGCCCAGGAGGAGGGGCAGTAGCCATGATAAGAACTTGGAGAGAAGCTGGACCATCTGAAACTTTCTCTGTCTTGAAACTCATGATCAATAAACTGTCTGCCTCCAGAGGAAATCTCCACCTGCCTCTGGATGATACTTGTGAGTAAGCTACCTGAGATCTAACTAGATATATAGCCTGCAGTAACTCAGATGGGTGATCAAAGGCTACCATGTCACTGTTTGCTCTAAGGTATTTCTCTGATATTTGCTCTACCCTGTACCCTATTCCAAACTTACCCTTGTAACTGATAATGTTCTCCTTTGTAGCTAACATAGGAGACTTATTGGGAGAGGGTCTAGATTATGCCTTGAGGTCCCCTTGGTTTAGCTGAGTAAAGGAGACCACTATTTGTGCTTCAGACTGAGGAAAGCACCCCAAGTTCTTGCAGTGGGTCAAGTACCCTCAAGGACTACAAGGCCTGTGTTTCTGAGAGGACACAGGTCCAAGATCAGTCCAGACTCTGTGTGGTGGTGGTATTACCCCAGGCTTGCAGGTGTGCTCCAGGAAGGGGGTCAGATGGATGTGAGGCACCCCCAGGGAGGCACACAGAGCCTGGAAGGTGGTCAGGCGCAGTGAGGTGGGTGGCTCAATGGAGGAGCACACCCTAATGGCCCACTACACTGGGGGACCTTCAGTGGAGGACCAGATGTGGCTCCCAGGGTGAATAACTCTGGCCACCCCTGCTCTCACTCCTCCCCTTCCCAACCCCACAGAGAGGTGAGGTAGAGCAGCTGTGGGGTGGGGGGGAACCTCTCCAATCTGCTCTACCTGTCCCCTTCCCCCTGCCAGAATCAGGGGGAATAGTTCTGGCAGCTGCCACAACCACCCACACAGTACATGGGAGACCAGCAGGACAGTAAACCTGGCTCCAGGTCTGGTGACAGCAGTGGGGACTGGCAATGACCCAAGACTTTGAACAGAACCCAGCAGCTGCCAGGCTGTCCACCTACTCTTCCTCTTTTCATGACACTACTGTCCCTATGCAGACTTAACACAAAGTGAAACACTCCCAAATACTACTTCATGGCAATATCTTGGATAATTCCAGCCACTCACAGAGTGTTCCAGAGGGTGTCTAGGTGTGTCCATCTGGCTCTCTGAAATATTTCAAGGGTCTTTGAAATATTTGAATTGTAAAGTTTCTCCATACTCTAAAATATTCTCATCAGAAGTGAATGTGGATGTTGTGCTAATATTTATGAACAGAGCAGAGATCTTGAATGTAGGGGTTGCTTTCAAGAAACTGAGAGCAATGTGTATGTCCATACAGGAAGTGTGAGATCTTGCTTCCTAAATCATCATAACTTGAGTTAAACATTCCTTATTATGGAAAATAAATTTCATCCTGAAAGTACAATTTTAGTGCCTAAACCAGGGGTGTTCAAAATACAGCCTGTGGGCCACATCCAACCCACCAATTAATCCTATTCAGCCTGTTGGCTGCCACCAGGAGCCTGAGGAGAGAGGGCTACACCCTGTGCTGCTTCACTCTGCTGCAGTGGGGGTTGGGCTACACAGTGCATAGACTCCATTTCTCACCCCCTGCATCCATTCCCCCTCCCCCCGGCTTCCTGTTGTTGCTGTAGCTGCACAGTCCTGGCACCATGGTTATTGGCAGCCGGGTCCACACAGGATGGACTCCAAGATGAACATGAGTTGTCAGTGTGACAAAAGTCATCAGCAAAGCTAACTGCACTTTATCATGCAAATGCATGACAAATAGAACCAAGGAGGTGATACTTCCCCTCTATTGGGCATTGCTCAGACTGCAGTTGGAATACTGAGTCCAGTTTTTAGCAACACACTTCAAGAGGGATGTGGATAACCTGGAGAAGGTCCAGAGAAGGGCCACTCATATGGTTAAGGGTTTGCAGGCCAAGCCCTTCAAGGAGAGACTAGGGCATATGGACCTCTTCAGCCTCTGCAAGAGAAGGTTGAGAGGCGACCTTGTGGCTGCCTATAAGTTCATCATGGGGACGCAGAAGGGAATTGGTGAGGCACACCTGGGAGTTATAAGAAATAATGGCCATAAGCTAATAGAGAGCAGATTTAGACTGGACATTAGGAGGAACTTCTTCACAGTAAGAGTGGCCAAAATCTAGAATGGGCTCCCAAGGGAGGTGGTGCCCTCCCCTACCCTGGGGGTCTTCAAGAGGAGGTTAGATGTGCATTTGGCTGGGGTCATCTGAATGCAGCACACTTTTCTACCTATGCAGGAGGTCAGACTCAATGATTTACTGAAGTCCCTTCTGACCCTAGTATCCATGAATCTATGAATCTAGGATGGGGTGTGATGCAGTGCACTGAGTAGCTGTCCCACCCACCCACCTGCCTGCCATGCTGAGCCACTGCTGCTGCAGTGCCACTAGGAGGTAAGTCCTTGCCAGCCATGGAGGGAAGCTTGGCTTGGGGTAGCTACCCTTAACTTTCCACTATGGCATGTTAGCAGCAATTCATTGTGGTGGGTGGATGGGTGGGACAGCTACCTGGCATGCTGCATCACTCCCCAGGTTCTGTGCCTGGCTGCCAGTGGCTGTGGCATTAGGGAGGACAGTGCAGCACCAGAGTGGAGGAGTCTGTTCACTGTGTAGCCCATCCCAGCTGCAGCAGAGTGCTGTAGGGTACAGCCCTCCCTCCTCAGGTTCCTGGTGGCAGCTGGCAAGCCAGGTAGGATCAACTGGCATCTTCCCAAGGTTTCTAAGTTAAAGCCTCAGAGCCTGGGTGGGCCGGGTCATGGGACGCTCAGAGCCTGGGTAGCTTGTCCAGGTGGGCCAGGGGGCACATTCCACCCCCCCAATCTGTGTGTGGGGCAGAGGTGGCCTGCCATTGCATGCTGGGCTCTGCACCCCACTGCTGCTGCCACTGGACCTACACAACGCCATATGCCTGCCACCACTAGGCTGTGCTATGTCCCCTGCTCTCCCAGCTGCAGAACACACATGATATCATGTGGCTCTGGAGGCAGCAGCAGGGATGAGCAGAGCCCAGTGTGCAGCAGCAGCAGCAGCCCACTTCCATCTCACACACAGATGGCAGGGCACATGTCCCCTGGGCCTCTCCCATGGTGCGTGCAGTCGTGGGAGCCCCACCTCATACCCCTGGATGAGCTGCTCTGACTCTCCCACTACCTGCCCCAGCCCTGGGGCCCCATTCACCCCAGTCCCTGCCTCTACCCACTCCTTCCCTCACCACTGTGCCTCAATTTGCCTCCCCTCTATGACCTTTCCCTCTGCCCCCCACCCATATCCCGCACAGACATACCTGCTGGGCAGGGAGGTCCTAAGCACACATGCTTGCGCTCAGGCCCCCCAAATCATTTTTTCTCCCTCTGCCTATGGGCCTCACTTTCCGCTTCAGGGCTCTTGTTCTCACTTTCTCCTGTTGGCACTTTCTAGGTCCGACTTCACCACAAGTAGCCCCAAACACTGTGACCACAAACCCCAGTGTGACAGGGCGGTGCCTTCAGGGCGCCGTGATCCCCCTGAAGGTCCCTCGCACTGTGTCCAAGCCGGCCCAAGGATACCCTCTAATTCTCATCCGCCACGACTTTGATGATTAATATATGTAGGGAGGCTGCCTTTTACCTCCCTGGGCATGGCGTATCGGGACCTCTGTCTCCGTGATCTCCCAGGCTGTCCACTAGGTGCTCCCCAGGTGCCCTAGCCTTAGGGCTATGAGTGAAAGACATCGTCCCGTCTCAATACAATGCCAGCCTGCTCCCCTCGGGCCTTCTCTGTAAGCTCTCCCAGGACTTCTCTACCATCTTGCCCACACTGGGCCTTTTCTACAGTCTCGCCCGCACTGGGCCTTCTTAGTGCTGCCTTCTTAGTCCCTTTCTGGGACTCTCAATGAGACTGCCTCTCCCTTGGGGGCCCCGATGCCCACTCTGGGCTCCCTAATAATGCCAGTGACCCTTCGTCTGGGCTTCTCAATATTGCCCCCTGTCTGGGGTTCTCAGAGTATTGCCCCTCTCAGGCTTCTCCGTGTGGCGCTCCCCCTCCTGGGGCTTGCCGTGCCCTCTCTGGTCTTCTCAACATGGCACTCCCCCTCCTGGGGCTGGCCTTCCCCCTCTGGGCTTCTCAACGTGGTGCTCCCCCTCCTGGGGCTTGCCGTGCCCTCTCTGGGCTTCTCAACGTGGTGCTCCCCCTCCTGGGGCTCGCCGTGCCCTCTCTGGGCTTCTCAATGTGGCGCTCCCCCTCCTGGGGCTCGCCGTGCCCTCTCTGGGCTTCTCAATGTGGCGCTCCCTCTCC
Organism: Caiman crocodilus; assembly: GCA_030014935.1. NCBI lineage: Eukaryota > Metazoa > Chordata > Crocodylia > Alligatoridae > Caiman > Caiman crocodilus. Next base: position 207,972 of record JAGPOW010000387.1, on the reverse strand, counting down.
TGGGGCTCACCGTGCCCACACTGGGCTCCTTAAAATACTGCCCCCTGCCTGGGGCTGACTGTGCCCAACTTGGGCTCCTGAATAAATGCGGCCCCCTATTAGGGGCTCCCAGTGCCTGGACTTGGGCTTCTCCTTAAAATGGCCCCCTTCCTGGGGCCTGCTGTGGACAACTTTGGCTCCTTAATCAACGCGGCCCCCTGTCTGGGACTCCCAATGCCTGCACTTGGGCTTCTCAATAAAATGGCCCCCTTTTTAGGGCTCCTCAATGCGGCCCCCCTCCTGGGGCTTGCTAAGTCCAACTTGGACCCCTTCTCAGTGCTGCCCCCTCTCTGGGGCTTACTGTGCCCAACTTGGGCTTCTCCAAATGCCCCTCACCAGGCAGGGGTATACGCATCCCCATACTGCTGCACCCTCTCTGGTGCCTATAAAAACCACTGTGCCCCCATGGGCGCCGAATCACACCCCTTCCTGGGCGCTAGGGTTCCCACACTACTGTGGGTTGCCCCTGAGGCCTCCTCCACACCTACAGCCTTGCCCAAACCACCAGTTTAATTCAATACCAACGAAACATAACACAAGCCTCCTGGCTATAACCAAACATAATGCACCTAGCCATAACAATGTAAGCCTCCTGGCTACCACCCTACATCCTTGCTCCAGCCTCTGGAGCTCTTGTGAACTACACTCTCATTCCGTTTCCCCGGAGCGCCTGCTCCTCCGGCTGCTGGCAGAGAACCCCCTGCCTGCCTCTGGTTCTGGGCTTTATACAAGCCAAGCCCCGCCCTCTCCAGTCAGCTGACGCTCATTGGTTGCCCCAGCAACCTGTAGCTGCACTGTTTAGTCACTGCTAGGGCTCCTTCCCTAGCAGTTCTTCCTCCTTTAGGAGCAGGGCAGCGGAGTGCCCTGCGACACCCAGTAAGACACAGTTTTTGGTCATACCCAGTTCCCACCTCTAGGCTATCCTGCTCTAGTGATCCTGATATCTCACACTTCTCCTGGTCCATGGGCTTCCATTCCCATTCTTTGCCCCTCACGGGCTACAGACCTCCAGGCCCCAGCCCAGTCTTACTTCCAGGCCCTCTAGCCCCAGCTCTTTCTGCCCCTGGTCCCTCTGGGATCCCAGACTTGGCTACTCTGTAAGCCCCAGCCCCTTCCTCAGGTCCTACAGACCTGGCCCCTCTCCCTGGGCTCAGGCAGATCCCTCCCTGGGTCCCTAGGATCCTCTTCCTCCCCTTAGCTCCTCCTCAAGCCTCCAGACTGCTCCAGATGTTATCCTCCATGCTACATAAAAGAAGCTAACAGACAACTCTCTGACACTACCTACTATAAAAAATTAGAGAAAGATCCTACTCCCTAGAACTACAAGAAAAACATCAGACCTTGAACCCTTCACTACCCAATCCAGGGACTTTTTACCTGCTCCCTAAAATCCACAAACAAGGAAACCCTGGCAGGCCTATCATTTGAAACCGTGAAACCCTAATGGAAGAAATATCAAGTTTCACTGAATCTGGCTTAAAACCACTCATCACCCAAAGACCGAGTTTCATCCAAGACACAGCTGACTTCCTGCAAAAACTCAAACACATTGACTACCCTCCCAGCAATACCCTCCTAGCCACCATGGATGTCACTAGCCTATACACCAAAATCCTACACCAGGATGGTATCCAAGTCTGCCTCAAATATCTACAAGAATGAGGATACAACTCAGAATACAGACCTCAGGATATCACTGAACTCATATACTTCATCTTCACACACAACTTCATTTTCAACAACCAACACTTCCTCCAGACTATGGGCACAGCTTTGGGCACCAAATGTAACATAATACCCAGTTTCTTTTTTTTTCTTCTTTTATATCTATAGATAGATAGATATACATTCCCTTCCCCAACTATTTCTGACTTTTTCTTCTCCTCTCTATTCCCTATAGATAATTATAAGTAAGCTAAGATATAGGATAAGCATTAACATTTTATTTCAAGTAGTAAGTTTTATTTCTCTCCCCTCTGCAAATAAGTGCCCTGCTATTTTGATACAGATATCCACTGTTTTATAGGTGATAATTATTATGTTTATATTGATTTTTGTATTGCTTTTATATTGTGTGATTACTGTTTTAGGCCTATATATGTAAGTTAGCATAAGTCATGTCAAGCCTCCATCTTGTCTCCCCTGTTGCCTAAGTCATAAGGCATTATAAGTCATAACGTCTGACTTATACTACCCCTCTTATGTAACTTGGTTCCTAAATAAATAGGGATGAAAGAGGGTGCTTGAGAGACAATGGCAGTAGGTCTAAAAATAACTCCTCCTGAATGACTGAACCATCAACACCAATACCTGGACCAATGACACAGCCATTGGAACGACCCTCAGCATTCAAGAAACAAAAGATGAAGCAACTCACCAATGTGCCAAGGCTGCACATGCTCACTATGAACATCTGGAACCCTCTTGAACAGGACAGACCTTGCCTGGACAAGCCCTCCCATAGGGGACCATAGGTAGTCTACCCCATAAAAAGAGGTAGTGAAGACTCCTTGGGAACACCATTTCCATCTGAACCAGACTAGCCCCACATCACACCAACTATCCACCCCAGAGGCCCTGCTGGCGACTCCCTCTGGACAACACTGAGCTCCAGGAGATACCGACTAGGCATCAAGGACCCACTTTCAGCCTAGGATAGGTAGATATCACCTTTCTTCCTCCAATTTGGACTCTATTTCTCTCCTTCCAGACTTTAGCCCCTGCACCAAGCCTCTTTAACCCCTACTGCCATTGTCTGTGTGTGTGCATGCAAAGGAACCAATAAAATATCATGTCACCATCGCCCCTGTTCAATAAAACCACTATCATTTGTAACCCTGAGTTGGGTTGTGTTTTACTGAGCCCCGGTCCCTTCCCTATCTTAAATTCCGGTCTGTGTCTCCCTCTCTCTCTCGGCTCCAGCCCCCCATTTTCCTGATCTCTCAATTCTGTCTCCTCTTTCCTGATACCTCTCAGCTCCTCTCTGTCCCTTCTCTGTTCCCCTTCTGCAGCCTCTTGGCCCCATTGCTCTCTGCAGGCTCTCAGCCCATCTTTTTGCCTCCTCTCTGTCCCTCTTCTGCAGGCTCTCGGCCCTGCTCCCACCATTTTTTGCCTCCTGCCACCTCTCCCCAATCCCTATGTCTCTGCCTTCCCTGTCACTCTCTCTCTCTCTCTTTCTCTGTGTTCTCCAGCCTTTCCCCACACCCCCACTCCCAGTTTTTCTCTTCCCACATAACTCTTGGCTCCTCTGTAGCCTCCTTGCTCCAGCTCCAGCCTCTGGGCTTCTCCCCGGCATTGCTCCTTTGCTTTGCCAGCTTTCTGTTTTCAATTAACACCAATTAACCTTAAGTTACCCCAACTCCCCTCCAGTCTGTCAGTTCTAATACCAACACTGGCAGCTTTCATCTCAGTCTTCATCAGCAGTAACCTAAAGTAACCCCAAGCTTCAGCTCCTCAGCCCAGCTCTCTCTAGTCAACTGGTTCTAATCCCAGTCCCAGCAACTTTCACCCCCCAACACTTTCACTCTCTCTCTTACCTTAACCTTCTCCCAAGTACACCAGGCACATGCATACACACCACAACACCCAAGTTAGGAACTCACCTGTGTGTATGTGTAGGTGAGTGGTATGTATATGAACTGATATACATGTATGCCATTGTGTGCATGATATATGAATTAGTGATATGTGTATTTGGTGTGCAGGTATTTGATTCTAGTCTAATTTCTTTTTGTCTGTATAGTGTGTGTAGGTGCTTGAATTGGTGATAGGTGTGCATTTGCCTAGGCTGGTAATTTTGGATGTGTACATGGCTGAATTGGTAGTGTGTGTGCAAATCTCATGAGGGTGCATGCACCTAGAATATGTGTATGCACCTAGTGTGTGTATGCACCTAATTGATTTTCGTGTGTGTGTGTGTGCAATTGTACACCATGACCTTCCGTCTAACAGCGTAATATTGAGATCCTGAGAGTTGGCCTGATCTCACAGGACAACAGCAAAATGGTCCCGCAATATTCCAACTTTTTTATGGCCTGCCTAGAAAAACACTTTTTCAAGAATTGCACCATCAAACCCTTACTATACATGAGATACATAGATGACATCTTCATAATTAGGACCGAAACCCTGCAGTCCCTGATTGAATTCCACCAAAAATTTAACAATCACCACCCCTGCATCAGACTATTGCTTGAATACCTTTCCTTTTTGGACACCACGATCAATATCCAAGATGGTAAAATTCAAACCACCATATATAAGAAACCAACTTACATATCTACACAAAACTATCAATCACCCTAAACACACTAAGAAAGCTGTAACATACAGCCAAGTTCTCCACTACCACTGAATTTGCAGCAAGGAGAATACCCGTGACCACCACCTTCCAAATCTCAAAAGGGCCTTCAGCCAACAAGGACACTCCTCCAGAGAGATAGATCGCACTTTTGAAAGAGCCACCCGGATACCACATGAAGATTTGTTGCAGTTCAAAAAGAGAATCCCCATAAATTGCACACTATTAGTTATGACATATCACCCTTCCCTGGGACCTACATGGACAATCCTCAAACAATTGCAACCCATTGATCTTTTCAGAACCACCCATCTTAGCCTTTAAACAAGCATTGAACCTCACTAACCTCATCACCAGAAGAAAACTCCCTATGACCCAAACCACTGATCCAGACCATGCCAGGACAAGAAATGCAAAACCTGCCAACATACCTCCAGTACCCCCGCAATAGCTATAACCTGTAACAGGACCATCACCATTCCTGGATCTTACAGCTGCACCTCCAGAAATGTAATACATCTCATCCAGTACACCAAATGCCCTGATGGGAAATATGTAGTAGAAACGAAACAACAACTGCACACCAGAATGAACGCACACAGAAATTCTATCAAAGACAAGAATACACGACTACCTGTGGGGGCACACTTCTCACAGGACAGTCACTCTCTCTCAGATGTCTTAGTTCAAATCCTCAAAGGGAACTTACAAAACACCTTCCATAGATAAGCCTAAGTACTTCATTTCGTAAATCTACTGGATACAAAAAACCATGGACTCAATATAAACACTGGTTTTATGACACATTACAGCCTGCCTGACATCTGATTCATCAGGTTCCTGCCTGACCCTACTTCTTACATTCTTCTTTTCTCCGACCTTTTCTCCCCTCCCCTCCTCTACTTTTCTGCCCTCTGTCTCCCTGATTTCCTACTATTTCCTTCTTTATGAAGAGCCTCTTTCTTACCTTGTATTATTACCACTGTAGTGTCTCAGACCAGCAGAGACTCCCTATGCCTGAAGAAGAGTGACTGCACTCAAAAGTTTGCCAAGACCTTTTTTCCAACTACTCAGCTGGTCTAATAAAAGTTCTACTCAAAGAGCCTTGCCTACTTATGTCATGACCAACATGACTACAAGCAAAAACCCACCCTCCATGCTGGCATTCTGGAGCTGCAGGCATCCTGCTTGGGAAGGGTTTTCTCAGTAGACTCTAACACAGGGGTGGGCAATTATTTTGGATGGAGGGCTGCTTACTAAGTTTTGGCAAGCTGTTGAGGGCTGCATGGGTAGCCGCCCCCCCTTGACAGGTACTCCACCTCCTAGTCGCCATCTTGAGACTGGAAGTCCTGCCCCCTAACCCCTGACCTTTGCTGCCAGAAGTCCCTCCCCTTGCCCTCAGAAATACTTCTTTCAGCAAGTGGTTTTGCCACCTTGGAACCAGAAAAATACCAAATTATATTCTAAAAAGTGAACATATGACATTCATTAATTTTATTACAAAAAATATTTTTGTCCTGATTTAAATATGTTTGTGTAGTGTACATAGAGGTGATTGCACAGTAGCTTAAAATGAAGTCTTCCTTTTGTATATGTGGGGGGGCGGGCATGGGGGTGGGTATCAATGTGGGGGGAGCTGTGGATGTGTGAGTATGTGAGTGAGGGTGTAGGTGTGTCTGTGGGGGGTGGGTAGGTGTGGGGTGAGGGATCATGGGTGTGTGTGTGGATATGTGGGGGGTGGGTGAGTATGGGGTTTGTGGGGGATTGTGTGTGAGGAGTGTGGGGGTGGGGGTCTACATGTATGGCAGTGCGAGGGAAGTGTGTAGGTGCATGTGTATGGTGGGGTGCACTTGTGGGACTCACCCTATGAACACACACACACACATACACACACACTCTCCCTCTCCCTCCTTCATTGCACACACACACTCTGTGCCTCTTCTCTGTGCTTCCCTTATGCTACACACACATACATCCTCCCTCTTCTGGCCCCAGAGTACTGGTGTGGCCCTGCCCATGGTCTGGTGATGCAGCCTGGGGCCACATGGTGCTGGAGCAGCTGGTCATGTGCAGGGAAGTAGGGAAAGCTGCCACAGGCAGAGACTTCTGGGGGTGGGGGTTGGAGGGGGCTGGGGTGGAGCAGGGCCGAGCTGGCCTGCTGGTGAGTCCTGCTGGCTTCCCCTGGGTCCTACTGCCCCTGTCTCCTGTCATTTTTGACAGGCAGCCAGGAGCAGATAATAATCTTCTAAATATAAAATATTAAATAAATATTAATCTTCTAAACTTTTTAGGTGCCCCATGGGGCCGGATAGAATGGCCTGGCAAGCTGGATCTGTCCCATGGGCTGTATTTTATCCAGCTCTTCTCTAAGGTCTTACTGCTGGGCTTCCCTCATGGCCTGGACTAATACCTGCTCTAAGCTCGGCCCTCCTTAGAGTCAGATGTCTCTCTATCAGGCCTAGCCTTATCTGCTGGCTCCTTGGGTCAGCTGACTCCCCAGTTAGCCCAGCCCTGCCAGTGGCTCCACAAGCTACCTGACCACCCTAAGTGCCTGGCCACACCCACCACTGACAGCTCTACATGTGCCCACCCCCGAGATTAAATGTCACTGCTGCTGGCTTCTGTAGGCAGTTTGCAGCTCGCTGCTACCACTGCCAGCTTCCCTATTATTCTTTTATTTTAGGAAGGCAAGTGCTCCTCTTCTCTGT
>JAGPOW010000387.1:183989-195575 GCA_030014935.1 Caiman crocodilus | reverse complement strand
TCACACTGCATTCCCCACTGCCCACTCGCCCCACCCCCCACCAGGAATCTATGAAATCGAGGCATTTTTTTTTAAAGGGACAGGAGCTGTGAAGGAGGGGAGCAGCTAAGGTGCGGGGTGCTTGCAGAGCAGGCAGGGGTTGGGGGGCTTGTGACAGAGCCCTCCACACAGTGGGGGGGCAGCATGGATTGCCCTCCTGCCCTCCTGCCCTCCTGCTTGGCAGCAGCCGGTGATTGGGGGCTTTTCTTTCCCAAAGAGCCAGGAGCTGGGGCCGAGTGGGCTTGGGGCCTGTGTGATTTGGAGATTCATCCTAATCTCCAAGTCAGATTCAGCTGAATCAGTTTGGGATAGTGATTCAAATTACCAAATCAAATAACTGTCCCCCGAATCAGATAAATCCAGATCTGAAGCAAATACTAGCCACTTTGCACAGGGCTAGTAATCAGCACTGCCTCAGCCAGCACTGCCATGTGCATTGAGGCTACCCTAGGCATGGAGCTCCTATATTGTGAGCTTGTCCCTAAACTGCAGCATCCTTCAGAGTGGTGGGAACAGGAAACAGGCAGGGAGGCAATGTCTCCTAAAGAAGAGTAAGAATACGTACAGAAGCATAGGTGGGGATTTCTGTATTCCATCCAGGTGAGTGTCTCTTTGTCCTCCACACCAATGTGCTCACTAAAACAGTAGCGGAGCCTGCTGAAGAGGGCACATATTTACTACGCAGAAGCAGCAAAAACAGTGGCAACTTAGTCCATCAGAACTAAAATCAGCTGGCTGCCTTTCTGCCCCAGGACAGTAGTCTCATTGTGCTTTGGCTATTTCTTGTAAGAGAAGAGCTTTGTTTCCTGAAATCTCCAAGTTTTCATTCCTTCTCCTCCTGTGTATCTGGGTACATGGACTCTGCAACTCCTCATTAGCAAACTGATGCTGTCCCTTTTCTTGGCCAGCAACATGATTAACCCATGATTGCGACCCCACTGTAGATGTGGATGACATGTTTATTTATGTATACACTCCAGGCTGAGTGGTTTTCATGATTGCCTGTATTCTGCATATCAGCTGAAGGAGGGAGAGTCTGTGTCTGGGCTTCTGGCCTTCCAGCCTGATGTCATGTGGTCACTGATTGCTTGTGACAAGGCTAGTGCATTGGCCAGCTCAGGCTGGCACTCCTTACCTGCATGGTGCAGACTGTGTGAAAGTGATACATATTCTAGCTTGATACTGGAACTTCCCTCAAGGGGATGTAGGCCTCTGATCCCTCTCTAGTAAGGGTAGCTTTTACAGCTGCAAGCAACCATGTGCTCCTAGACTAGCAGGCACTGCACTGCGGGGTAAACACACTCATATTAGGGCTGTGCAAAGCTTCGGGTGGCAATTTGATTCAGAGGAGATTTGGCCCAATTCAATGGCTGAATCTCCAAATCCAAATTGAATCAGGGGACCAATTTACAGGCTTGAATCAGTTTAAAACTCTCCGAATCTTTGGCAAGGATTCGGACAGCTTTGATGATTTGGGCAGTCCCCAGTGGCTGCAGCAGGGAGCTGCAGCCACTCCAAGCTGGTAAGTACTAGGACGGAGAAGGGCATCTGGGGGAAGGGGAAGGGAACCATGGGGGACTCCTGCCAGGCCCCTCAACTTCTGCTTGCTCCCTTAGCCCCTCCATGGCTGCCCCTGCCTGCCCCAGCTCCCAGTACTTTAAAAAAAAAAAGTCGCTGTCCTCACCGGGTGCTTCTGGGTGGGGGATGATCCCCACTGTCCCCTACTGCCCCATGCTGCATGGGGAGCTCTGCATAAGCCCCCTACCTCCCCTCCCCCCCCAGCTGCCTTGCATGCAAGGGCTCTGGCCCTTAAAGAAAAAAAAAGTCGAGAAAAGCCCTGGGATTCGCCACTTCTGGCGCAGCCTTGGGGCTTCGGGGGCTCATGCAGAGCCCCTGTGGGGCAGTGGAGATCAACTCCACCAGTGGAAGTGTTGAGTTTGGGGTTTCTTCAGGTTTTTGTTTTCCTTAAAGGGTCAGAGCTGGCCCATACAAGGCACCTGTGGGAGGTGGGGGCAGCAGGGAGGGGCTCAAGGGCTCATGCAGAGCCTCCCATGCAGCAAGAGGCAGTGGGTGGCAGCGGGGATCACCCTCCACCCAGCAGCACCCACTGAGCCAGGGCTTTTTTTCCCCGCCAAGTGCTGGGAGCTGGGGCAGGCAGAGTGGCCATCGCTAGGCTGGGAGAGGGGTGGAGCATGGGCCTGATCTGGCTGATTTGGAGATTCAACAGCCGCTGAATCTCTGAATCAGATTTGGCCAAATCGAATTGGGACAGCGATTCGATTCACCAAATTGAATCACTGTCTCCTGAATCAGCTGAACCTGAATCTGAAGCGAATACTAACCACTTTGCACAGGCCTAACTGATGTCCCATGAAGAAGTCTGAGCAGCAGCTAAATGTGAAGCTGTGGGAAGTTCCTGAAGAACAGGTGATGGTGTGTGGCTGTTCTGTGGAGACAGACTTAGAGGAGCATCTTGGACTCCTAACTGGTGGTTTTGGAGAGGATCAAGCCAGTGAGCCTTGGTGACTTCAAAGCTCAGGTTGGGATTCTTGTAGATAGGATCATGAATCCATGGTTTCCTGATAACTATGGAACTAAGTCAAGTGATTTTTGGCTCATTTTGAAACTTGGCGCTTAGGCTGGGACTGTAATTAGGGGATTTTGCCTTTGTTGTGGGCTGACCAGTGCCTCTGCTGCTCTATGGTTTGCCTTGGTGGTAAGGCAAGCTTCCTTCTCAGAGACTATTAGCACTTGGAAGATTCTGTATGTCACAAATAAGAGATCTCAGAATGAAACTCCTGCCCTAGCCTCCAGCTCCTGGCCCTCAAGAGAACGATCATTCAGGCACAGGTGACAATCACATTGCACATAAAGGGTGGCAAGGGGGCCAAGAAACCCTCCTGGCTGAATAGGGAAATCCAGGAAAGCCTAGGACTGAAAAAAGAAGCATACAGACTGTGGAAGCAAGGGGTAGCCACCAAGGAGGAATATACCTATTTGGCTTCCACTTGCAAGGAGTTAGTAAGAAAGGCCAAAGCAGCAAAAGAACTCAGACTGGCAACAAAAATTAAAGATGATAAAAAGTCCCGTTTCAGGTATGTAGGGAGCAAAAAGAAGGTGCATGGTAACATAGGACTCCTACAGGACAGGCTAGGGCAATTAGTGACAGATAGGCGGGACAAAGCTGAGCTCTTCAATGAGTTTTTTGCATCAGTATTCCTGAACACGGATGAAGACATAGTACCAAATTGGACTATAGACAGGCACAGAAGGGACAACAGCTCACTAACGGTTAGTCTCGACCTAGTGAAGGGACACTTGGAGGGGCCTGATGTGTTCAAGTCAGCAGGCCCAGATGATCTTCATCCAAGAGTGCTGAAGGAACTGGCCGATGTCATAGCAGAACCACTGGCAAAACTGTCTGAGCACTCATGGTGCTCAGGGCAGGTCCCAAGAGAGTGGAAAAGGGCCAACATGATCCCTATTTTCAAAAAGGGGAGACAGGAGGATCCAGGTAACTACAAAACACTTACTCTCACCTCTGTTATTGGGAAAACATTTGAAAAAATTATTAAGGATTACATTTGTGTGAGTCCATCAGGAAAAATAATGCTGAAGGGTAACCAGCATGGATTCACAGCAGGTAGATCCTGCCTGACCACCCTTGTTTCTTTTTATAAAAAAAACAACTGAGCAGCTGTGACTTAGATGATTACATGTCAGGTGGGTGGCAAATTGGCTAATGGGACACACCCAGAGAGTCGTGGCTGTCATGGGGTGGGGTCCCTAGAGACAGCCATGGTGCCCCTAGGGCCCTGTGACCATGCCAGCTTCACACTTCTAATGTCTTCTGCCATGTCTTGATGGTTAAGATAATAGTACATAGGGAGGCTGCTCTCAAGTTGCTACATAGTCACGGTCCTGATGGACCCCACTCAACCATGTGTGCTCTTAGACCATTTGCTGGGCCATGCTCTAAGTGCCTCATGGGACACTCCAAGCCTTATGCATCTAGCTCCAAAACCATCCCCCATGCCTCACAGGTTGTATTGAAACATTGTCCCTCTGAGGTCTTGATCTAGCTCAGCCTCCTGTCATCACTGGGCCTGTGGCCTGTCTGTGAACCCTGACTGGTGCTGGGCTCTCCGCAGCCCTGTCTGTGTGCCCCCAGTGAGGCCTCCTCCTTCCCAATAGCTTCAGCCTGGTCCACCAGATTAAACAACTAACAGCATAAATACAAGCCCTTGGGTTATAATGTAATAATAACAACAGTGGAGGTCACACTCTGCCCCTTTAAGGGGCAAGCGTCTCCCTCAACAATGTGTACCCCCTAGCCCCAGATACTTTAGGAGCTCCTAGATCCCCTTAGTCTTGCCAGCCACAGAATGGCAAATAAGCATCTCTGAATAGAGCTCCTGCAAGAGCTCCTTCCCCCTGGTTGCTGCCAGAGCGCTAACTACCTCCAGTCTCAGCCCTGGGACTTATATGTGCCCAAGGCTCTGCCTTCTTCCGGTACAGCTGTGTACCAGGTACAGGTGCAGGCTAATTTCCTCCTGCTGCTACAGCAACCTACACCTGTGGGGAGTTCTGCCTGGCTCCTAGGGCTCTCTCTCTAGGCAGTTTCTGCCCTTAAAAGAGCAGGCACCTTAGTGCCCAGCAACAGTGGTGGACAGGTCGGTATCAGCCTGGAAAGATGTGGGCACTGGTGTCCTCCAAGGCTTGGTCCTTGGGCCAGTGCTGTTCAACTTCTTCATCAGTGATTTGGACAAGGGCGTAGTGAGCACAGTGTCCAAATTCGTGTATGACACTAAATTGTGGGGCAAAGTAGACACACTGGAGGGCAGGGAGCAGATTCAGGCAGATTTCAACAGGCTGGAAAAGCAGGAAGAACAAAATAGGATTCAGTTTAACTAGGATAAGTGTAGAGTACTGTACCTAGAGAGAAGGAGTCACCAACACTCAGAGATTGGGAGATGACTTTCTAAGCAGCACAGAAGTAGAAAGGGATCTCAGAGTCATAGTTGACTCAAACATAAACATGAATCAACAATGTGACAAAGTGATCAATAGTGCTACATGCACTCTAGCATGCATTAACAGGAGCATCATGAACAGGTCTAAAGAGGTGATGCCTCCCCTCTATGCGGCACTGGTAAGGTTACAGCTGGAGTACTGCATTCAGTTTTGGGCACTGCACTTCAAAAGGGATGTGGATAACCTTGAGAGGGTCCAGAGGAGGGCCACTCATATGGTTAGGGGCCTGCAGGATAGGTCCTATGAGGAGAGGTTAAGGAACCTGGATTTCTTCAGCCTCCATGAGAGAAGGCTGAGAGGTGACCTGGTGGCCATCTACAAATGTCTCAGGGTGAGAGGAAAGGGGGACAGCAGAAAACAAGAGATACTCTGTTTACCAAGGCACCCCTTGGAGTAACTAGAAACAATGGCCACAAACTGACAGAGAGCAGATTTGGGCTAGACATTAGGAAGAACTTCTTTATGGTAAGGGTTACCAGAATCTGGAATGGGCTTCCAAATGAGGTGGTGCTCTCTGGTGTGTGAAGCAGGCCCTATTCGATTTGGATTCAGATTTGGTCCAAATCAGGAATAGTGATTCAATTAATTGATTTGGATCACTGTCCCTGATTTGATCTGGCCAAATCTGAAGATTTGATGCTGATTTGGAGAATCAGCGATTTGGACATAGACAGAGCTTTAAAGGGTTTTTCTACATATCTCGAGGTACCAGCATGGCTCACGAGTGCTGTGATGCTGGGGCACGTGGAGTGTTCCACAGAAGCACAGGGGATTCCCAGGCTGCTGGGCAGAAGACCCAGAAGTGGACCAGAAGTACTTCCGGTCCACTTCTGGGTCTGCTGGGGGGCACATGGCAGGCTCCCCTGCATCCCCCAGCTTGGCAGTTGGCTGCAGGGGAACCCCAGGTGCCCCCCCAGACCCAGGAGGCACCAGTCACTGAGCTGGAGGGGCCCGAGGAGGCACCCAGAATGCTCTCCAGCAGACCTGGTCCACTTCCAGGTCTGCTGCTGAGTGCGCTGGGTCCCCCCCATGCTTCTGTGGGACACTCCATGCGCCCCAGCATCACAGCATTCATGAGCTGCCTGCTACCTCGAGGTATGTAGAAAAAACATTTAAAGCTGTGTCTATGTCTGAATCGGGAAATCTTTCCAAATCTCTGAATCAATTCAGAGGGTTCCGATTTGATTCAGCGAGATTAAAAGCTCCTCTGATTCGATTCAGATTTGGAGATTCAGCCACTGAATCAGGCTGAATCTCTGCCAAATCAAATCAGGGACTGAAGCTTTGCACAGCCTTAGTCCTCTCCCCTGCCTTGGAGGTCTTTAAGAGGAGACTTGACTTGTACCTGGCTGGGGTCATCTGACCCCAACACTTTTTCCTGCTCAGGGGAGGAGGTCAGACTTCATGATCTACTGAGGTCCCTTCCAACCTTGAAAATCTATGAAATCTTGAAATCTTCCCTCCAACTTCCTGCATATGGTGTCACAAGAGGAAGAGAAGTAGAGAAGCTGTTTTTTGGTCACTCAACTGATAATTGTGAACAAGAGTTCAGCGCACATTTCAGCTACACTCACATTACATGCTGAGTGGTTTTTAACAATATAATACACTTCCTTATGGGGTCTGAGACAGCAGGGAGGGGCACCAAAACAGGCCCGTCATCCTTCTGACTTCACTAGAGGACTGTCTCTTATTGGTCCCCCAAGCCTGCTTTGTCTGCCTCTCCTGCACAGAATGGCCATGAGGCTAATAAGAGATATAGTGCTGGGCTGGAGACTGGGTTTCCCTCTTCCTATTGCTGGTATGCTGTTACTCTTGAGCCTTGCCAGGGCTAGATGGGATGAGACCTTATGTCCAGCAGAACTGCAAAGTGTTTCTTTTCTTTTTTTTTCCCCCCGTTGAAATGTTGACGTTTTCCCATGCAGCCTTAATATTTAACCTTTCTAGCCAAAAATGTTTTTGGCCCACTGTCTCTGAGAGACCACCCTTCTCCCCAGGCTTCATCACCTTGGAAATGGTCAGTAAAAAACACATGAGCAGAGGCGAGGGGTGGTCTTTTGAAAGGATCTTGAGAGGAATTCATTTGCCTACTTGGTCCACAGAACATGCTGCAAGGTGTCTCCTCTGTGGGAGGAGCAAGAAAAGGGTGGAAGGTGTTCAGGGAAGATGGTTCCAGTGCAGGGTATCTGTGAGAGGACTGGCCATTTTCTGAGTTCTGCAAAGCTGTGATGTACATTATTTTTAATTTAATGTAATATATCTCATCCAATGCAACAAATGCCCTGATGGAAAATACGTAGGAGAGACCAAACAACAACCATGCACCGAATGAATGCACACGGGAAATCTATCAAAGACAGGAATACCCAATTACTGGTGGGGGCACATTTCTCACAAGAAAACCACTCTCTCCAATCTCTCAGTCCTGACCCTTAAAGGAAACTTGCACAACACTTCCCAGAGACAAGTCTATGAACTCCATTTCATCAGCTTCCTGGTTACTAAAAATCATGGACTAAATATAGACATTGGATTTATGACATGTTATACCCGGCCTCTGTCTTTTTTACTTTCCATTCCATCCAGGAAGAGCACACATCAACCGCTGAAGCTTCCTTAGCCTGACTGGCAAAGTGGGCTTCTCTCAGGCCGGCCATTGCCGGCTTCCCACCTGCCTCTGGGTACACTACCTGCCTGTTTCAACTGCCATGACTTATTGGAAAATTAATAAGTAGAGTGGGAGGCTGCCCATTTCTTGCCCTGAAGCCAAGGGGCTCTGTTCCTCCCCTACATCACAGCCCAAGCCTTGCAGATGGCATCCAGATGTTAATAATCACACCAGCCCCACACTAGGCTCCAGCATCCTCCTAACAGGACCCTCATTTGGTCCCTCTGCTCCAGCAGCCTATGCTGCCTTCATCCGGGCTGCCAAGCTCCTAGTAGCTGGCTCCCCTCTTGCGCGTGGTCTTCACTCAGGACCTTTGGCCATACACAGGCCCTGGCCTTATTTCAAAGACCAGGTGGGGATCCAGGCCCACAACTCTGGGTGCCCCTCATAGTGCCTGGCCCTTTTGACCTTCTCAGTCCTGGCCCCAGCATGGTCCAGTCAAGGGGGCACTCTACCTCCGGCCTCACTAGCCCCACACTCTCTCTGGGTCCCCCTTCCTGGACATGGGGAACTGGGGTACCTCACACCACAACTGGTGCCCCAGGGTCTCAGAGGAGACTCTCACTCCCCCCTGGGGCAGCAGGTCATGGTGCTACTATGGATGTTACATTTGACCCACACTCTGCCTCCAAGCAGTGGAGGACTTACCAGGTTAGGACTCACCTTTCTCGCTTTCTGGCCGAGCCTCCATTTACCCAGCCCCTGGCCCAAATCTAGGCCTCAGGTGTGTGGAGACTTACCTGGACCTACTCCCCTTGCTTGGGGCTCCACATCACTCCCCTCACTTGGGGCTCCAGACCTCTGCCCCTTACCAGGGCTACCTCCTCACTGGGGCTCCACATCTTTGCCCCTCCCTTGGGGTTAGCACACCACTCCTCACTTGGGGCTACAGATTTCAGTCCCCTTCACTGCAGGGCTCTGGGGAGGGGGTGTTGCTCCTGGGTGGGCCTAGGTAGCCGTAGCTGTGCCTGGCCCCAGTTCTCCCTCTTGGGGTCTCGCACCCCACAGGGTTCAGGAGGCCTCGGCTGTACTTGGCCCCACTCTCCCCCTCGAGGTCTCAAACCCCACAGGGCTCAGGTGACCTCAGCCGTACCTGGCCGTGACTCTCCCTCACATGGTCTCGCACCCCCACAGGGTTCAGGTGGCCTCAGCCATACCTGGCCCCCACTCTCCTCCTCAGGGCGTGCACCCCTGCCACTACCTCTGATGGAACGCAAACCCACCCAAAGGTGAGAACTAGGGTTAAGGCACCCCTATCTGCCTTTCACCAGGGTGATAACTGGTCTAGCATTGTCTGGGGGCTCTTGCACCACTGGGAGCCCCCCCAGTCCACCCATTCCTGGCAGGGTGCAGTTTACCTAGATTGCATAGACATTAGGGCTGGAAGGGACCTTGGAAGATCATCAAGTCCAGCCCCCTGCCCAAAGGGCAGGAAGACAGCTAGGGTCATAGGATCTCAGCAAGATAAGCATCCAATTTTTTCAGTCCAATGTTTTAGGTCATGCCCAGGACTAGAAGCCTCCTGACCATTTCCTACAGCTCCTCCCTTACCTCCAGATGGTACCAGCAGCGCCACCAAAATATGTTGTTGCCTGGCCTCCAGTAGCAAAACTGCCTAGTTTGTATGGGCAGCTATAGATCCAAAATGGCTGCCCTCATCAGAAACCCATTGGCTGCTAGTTTCAGGCCCTTAAAGTGGCAGGCACCTACAGTGCCCTGCCACACTAACGAAGGGTTTTTGAACCCGAAAGCTTGCTTAAAAATTGTTTTCCAACTATTTTAGTTGGTCTAATAAAAGATATCAGATTCACCCAAAGAACCTTATCTGCCTATGTAATAGGAAGATTTTTATGCAAGACTGTGTACGGTATCAGATCAAGACAATTCCTGTACACTGAAGACAAGCAGTACAGTACAATTCTCAAATGCAAGAGCAAGATGCACTTCTGACCCCAAGTGGCACAGCCATTTTCACAAGAGAAGGAAGAAGGATTCAATGCTTTCTTTGCTTGTGGTCTTCCTCTATTGTTGATTTTGATCTAGAGGTTGGTGGGGCTGTTCCTGTCCTCCTGACTAGGCCTCAAAGGACTGGGAGTGGACACTGGCTGCAGCATTCATTCATTCCTGTAGAGATTAGAAACAAGGAGCTTATTGCCCTGCTTGCTTAAAAGCCTTGGGAGAAGAGACAGAGCAAGTCCAACTCCAGGTTTGGAGTTGGAAGAAACCTGCCTCTTCCTGGCCCTGTGACCTTGAGATCTGCAGAAATACAGAAGCAGCACAAAGGAGCTGAAAGAAAGTATACTTCTTTATTGAAAGGTAAGAGTTTAAATTTCTCTGAATTCAGTATATATTAAACTAATTTTAGCTTCATTAGGATATTTTCATAACCTATGTAATTCATAATTGAATTCCTACTAATCTGATGTTTTGTGACAAATCACCCAACCATAGCAGTGAGGTGTGATCTGCAGGGCAGGGAAGATGTTGACAGGTAACTCTGAGGAGGCCTCTCCTCCATCCATTACTAAATTTGTATGTGCTGTAGCTTAGTGTTTATATATGCAACCGAGCCACTAAATTACATTTTTCTTTTTTCTCCCTCATCAGAATGGTGCGAGCAACTTTTAGCATATGGAAGCATTTCCACACTGCAAGTTATTCTGAGGAAAAAAATGTGATTTGCAAATACTGTCAAATGAAATATGCATTTCCAAATGCTACTAGGATGACCAAATACATCCTTGTAGGTAAGAAGTGTCCTGCAGACATTAAAAAATCCTTCATGGGTCTAAGTGAAGAGGAGGTAAATCATGATGATGAAAGTACAAGTAAACTCTTTCCAATGTTCTTGATCCAGAAGTCCTCCTGCTGCTGTTGCTTCTATAACATCAGCATCACAAAGGGTTGCCCAATCAACCTCCTCAAGTAACCAAATATTGCAACCAACTATATATGAACGACTCTCAATAGCTTCATTTGTAGACAAGATGACACTTAAAGATCAGGAAAAAAATGGACCAGAGCAATACACTCTTCTAGGATGCCATTGTCAATAAGTGAAAATGCATATTGGCAGGAAGCTTTTAAATTACTAAGACCATCATACCATTTGCCCAACAGACATTCTTTAAGCAAGTCTCTTTTAGAGTCACAATATGAACATGTAATGCAGTCAGTGCAAGGGAAAATCAACCAAGCACTGTGTCTTGTAGTACAAGCAGATAGATGGAAAAATGTGTGGGGAGAAGGAATCATAAACATTGTGATAACACCTCAACCAGTTTTTTACAGAAGCATTAAAACAAGAGAGAACAGGCATGCTGCAGAGTATAGCAGTAATAAAATATGTGAAGTCCTACAAAAGACTGGGAGTGGTAAAGTGTTTGCTTTGCTGACTGACAATGCAAATAACATGAAAGCAGCCCAGGAGACCATAATGAATAAAAATCCACATATTACTGTAATAGGATGTTCATCCCATGAGCTAAACTAGCTTATTAAAGACATCATGAAGTTGGAAACTCTGCAAAAGATTTATAGAAGAGCCAAAGAAGTTCTAAAACATGTAAAAGCTGTAAAGAAGTTCTAAAACATGTAAAACATGTAAATGTTGTAGCTACAGGCTTTAAGAAGAAGCAGGAAGAAAAGAATGCAAAGAATAAAATACTGCCACTCAAACTCTGTAGTAAAACTAGATGGGGTGGAGTGGTGATCTCATTTGAAAGTTTACTAAAAAACAAAGAAGGTCTTCAAGAAACAGTAATAACTGAGGATCTTAAAGTACCCAGAAGTGTAAGGAACTCTGTACTTGATGAGGATGTCTTCTAGGTTCAGCTGCAGAACTC
>JAGPOW010000387.1:167067-181436 GCA_030014935.1 Caiman crocodilus | reverse complement strand
TTTTACTACCCTCCACATGAAAAAATTATTCCTAATATCGAACCTAAACTTCCCATGCTGCAAATTGAGACAGGTGCTCCTTATTCTGTCATCTGCCACCACTGAGAACAGTCCAGCTCCATCCTCTTTCAAACTCCCTTCAGGTAGTTGAAGGCTGCTATTAAATCCCCCCTTAGTCCTATCTTCTCTAGACTAAATAAGACCAGTTCCCTCAACCTCTCCTGATAAGTCATGTCCCCAAGCCCCCTCATCATTTTTACTGCCCTCCACTGGACTCTCTCCAATTTGTCCATATCCTTTATGTAGTTGGGGACCCAAAACTGAATGCAGTACTCCAGATATGGCCTCACCAGTGCTGAATAGAGGGCAATAATTACTTCCCTTGACCTACTGGCAACACACCTACCAATGCAGCCCAGTATGCCATTAGCCTTCTTCACGACAAGCACACACTGCCAGCTCATATTCAGCTTATTGTCCACTGTAACCCTGAGGTCCTTTTTCACAACAAAGTCTAATTAAACCTATACTAATGCAGACTAAATCATGCTGAGTTATGCCTCTAAAACCTGCAAGCCCCAAGATCTTCCTACATGGTGCAACTATATCCTATAGGCAGATATGCTATATTTGTATTCTGTAAGCCAGAAAAATAAGTAGGGACCTACCCAATTAACTGCAGCTGCCCACTGATTTAGTGGACAGAACACGGGGATGGCCGCCAATTTAGGGGTAGAGCACAGAGCCCCACCATGCCTCTGATTGGCCAAAATGCCCTAGTTGCCCCACCCCTCACCACTGATTGGCTGTAAGGGCTCTCTGTCATGCAGCCCTGCCTTTCACGGTCAAT
Source organism: Caiman crocodilus (assembly GCA_030014935.1). NCBI lineage: Eukaryota > Metazoa > Chordata > Crocodylia > Alligatoridae > Caiman > Caiman crocodilus. The sequence goes on along the minus strand of JAGPOW010000387.1, from coordinate 180,586 downwards.
TGGTGGAGAGGGGCAGGGCCAAATGACAGGCAGCCCTCACAGACAATCAGTGGTGAGGGGTAGCAGCCATCTTGCTGGCTGCCCTTTGAGAAGGCAGCCTCCCCTTCCCCACCCTGGTGGGCTGCTGCAGCATGCTAAGGACTACTGAGTCTGGGAAGCCAGCATTTTATTATCCATATATTTCCCCCCCCCCCGGGATTTCCCAGCCATTGCTCAGATTTTGTAGGTAATGCCAGATTTTACAGAATCCATGAAATCGTGAATTTGGTAGGTCCCTAAATGTAACATAGGTTATGGCAACTACTAATGGTTGGAGCAAATATTCTCAACCAGAATGCTTAGCACTACTAGTGTGTAAACAGCTACATGATTCACAATATAAACACAAATATTTTAAGTAGCAAACCAAAGTGTCAAAAACATTCTGACTTATAGCATTTCTGAGTTCTTTGTAACAAGAGAATTACTCTAATTATTTTTCTGTAACCAAAAAATGAGTGAGATTAGTTTCTGAAATGGGGTGCAGCTAGTCAGAAAAGGCATGGAAGGATGCCTTGAGTCTGAAAAGGTTGAGAATCACTGGGTTAGGGGCTGTAGACAGTCTCTGACTCTGACCCTGAACAGGTTCCATGGACATCAGTCTGCTAGAAATCTGAGCATCCTCTTTCTTCCCAAAAATTTAAGATGGCAGGGAACAAAATTAGGGTGTTTCGCCTGGACCTCATCGATGAGGTTTTTCCTTACATAAGCTTTCATATCTACTTCAAGCTATTATTTTTTATCCTCTTTTATTTGAAGCTTAATAAAACTTTCAAGCCCTGTATTTTCAAGATATGTATTTCTGACTCAACACATTTGTGGCAGTGTTTCAGAAATAATTTCAAAATAAAGGAAAAAAAGCACTAAATATCATTTTGACTTAAAAATGGCTGAATCTGGTCCCCTGGAATACTTCAGCTGTCTTAAATGAAGTGCAAGATGTTTGCCAAGGGAGGGATTTTGACAAACACTTGTAGGTGTGCCTGTACTAGAGGTTTTTACCTTACCAAATAACACTCGTCTAAAGGTTAGTCTGGACATTATGCAACATTTGTTCTAGGGTACAAGCACTAAGGATGTGCCTAGGACAGTGGTTGTCAACCTTTTTTAGACTCAGGGCACCATTTGCTAAACTCAAGGCCTCCCATTGGAAAATGCTGGCTTAGTTTTTGCTAATTTTTTTACTACAAAAAAAACAATAAAGCAAGTTTTCTAGGGCAAAGAACTCAAAAAGATAACAACAGGTCAGAATGTTTTTAACACTATGGATTCCTTTTTAAAATCTTTGGTTTTAGGTGTGGAAACATATTTCACAAGATAACAGTGCTAACACCGAGTGGTATTCCAGGGCACCCTTGAAAGGATCTCAAGTTACCCAGGGTGCCATAACATCCTGACTGAGAACCACTGGTCTAGGGATAAGAATTTAAGTCTGTGTTCTGAAGCAAATACCAGAGGAGTTAACAACAATCCTAAGCGAGTCAGTGGGAGTTGGGAATTTAACCCCTTAATTGCTTTCAAAGATCAAATGCAAACAATGTGAAAAGTGCACAATTTGGGGGAGACTGGGTAGTAGCAGGCATTTTAAATTTGTAGAGATTCTACCGTGAGCTAAGCGCAGTGCTTGCATTTTGCATTCAAAGCTCAGAAGGTTGAAATCTTTCTCTGAATAGCTTGGAAAGAATCCCAACAATTTAAACTACAAGTATCTTACTCTGTCCCTGCCTGCAAAGTCCTGCAGATTTTTACAACAGTCCTCCCTCTACAGTCTAATTTCAGCCAAAATTGCTCACAAACAATTTATTTTAAAAAAAATCTCAGTTTATGTTACTGTGTAGGGGTAGAACTGGGTGTGAAGAAAGTAGTAATTTACTTACCTCTGTTTTACTACACAAGTGGAACAAATTTCATCACCCCCTACGAGTCTATTATGTATTCTATTTATACCAGAAACATTTGGTATACAATTTGGGAGCAACAAGAACAGGTGATGTAATGCACTGTACAAACAACACTCTATTTACACAGTGGGAAAATAAAGTGCATTCTCTCCGTTTCTTTGATCACACTCAAAACAATCAGATTACAAGTCACAGATAACCCAATATATACTGGAGATGAAAGAAGTCTGGAGAAATAAATCACTCAAAGTTAGTTATTAAGCAAGATTTCTCTCTCAACAATCAACTTATCTCTGGATAGATGAGAAATGAGCATGTGGTTTCAAAATCCTGGGAGGAATTTTATTTATTTTTATAATACTATACAGCTACTCCACCCACTTCTTCAGAATGAACTTTGCATTACACAATACATCAAAGGCACTTTATGACCTAAATTAAGTAATAAAATAGTTGAGGTTGTATGTTATGCTGAAAACTGGCTGGCCTCTGCTATGTAGCAACACAGGAGGTGAATTATCGCATGCTTCCAATGAACCTGAAGAAAGCTCAGGGCAGCGTGGCCTGGGGTATCAAAGTATGTGGCACTCGTATTTAACATTTAGTGATTCAAACCAAAATATCCTGGGGCATTAGTCCCCATTTTAACCTTCAGTTTTTCAGGATACAGTTCTGACAACTTTGATGAATTAATCACGTTATGGGATTTAGATGCCTGTAGGGGAAGCAAAAGATAACAGAAGAAGCACTCCCACACACATTTTTTTTCAACACTGGACACAGAGGTGAAACTGTGTGTGAGAATCTACAGACTTGAGAACACAGACCTTCTTACTTTTGGCACCAAGATGCAACTACCAATACATGAACATATATCTCAGTGTAGCAGAGAATAGAGCTGCTGCTGATTTGGAGCCTTGGCTCTCCTTTATCTCCTGTCACCTTAGGACTTCTTCCCTGCCCTAGTCCCAACAATTGCATTTTTCCAAATGCCTACAGACTCCTGGGGTTTTTTTGCTACCCTAGGAAGAGTAGCTTCTTACAGCCAGAGAAGTCCCAAGACAAAGGTAGAGACTGGGGGAGTACTGCTAGTATTCACAGCAGTAGGAGGGAGTAAATAAAATATGTTTAGCTATTTGGAAAACACATTATAATTATGAGATTAAAAAAATAAATAATTAAGGAATAATTAAATCTATCATATACTTGATAAAAGCATATACAGAAGACTGAAAATCATTCCTGAACATGCTTTGAATACCTGAGAATTTGTTACTATAGTAGCGAATTCCCTGTCAAGAATGATGGGGGGGGGCAAGGATGGAGTGCCCCCACCCACCACTGCTGCCACCTCCTAAGAGTTGGGGGGGAGGGGAGGAGGGAAGCTTGCCCCACCATCCCCTCTGTGCCCTTCAGACAGCACCCTGTGCCACAGCCACCACCTCCAGTACCGCTAGCCTTGCCTCTCCCCTCCTTCCCAGGCCCTATTCGTTGGAAGTGGCAAAGTGCTGCCAAGACAGCGGGAACGGAGCTGGAGGTTGAGGCCAGCACCTCTGTCCCTGCCATCATGGCAGCAGTCCACTACCATCATATTACAAGTCACAGCAGGGCTGGGGGGGAGGGAGGCAAGGCTAGCATCACTGGCCTTGCCCCCCCCACTCCATCCCCTCCATCCATGCTATCATGGTGGTGCTCCGCACTCTGACTGGTTGCTTCGCTAACCAGTCAGAGTGCTCCAAAAGCATTACAGACAGACAGACTAAGCCCTTTATTATACTCAAATATAAGAAAAGATTTCCCCCCTCCCTCCCAGTCAGCATAGGGAAAACAGTTCTTCATCTTGTATTTGCATACAAGGATGCCTCATTAAATACACTATCATTAAACTGATGCCAAAAGCAGCATGTGCTCAGTAATAGAAACAAAGAAGTTGATTAAATGCAGCCAAAACTGATCATGACTATAAAACAGATGGCCCATATTGGGCAAATAAACTGATGGGAACCTACCACAAGACTCAGTACAGCCCATCTGAATAAGATATATGGCAGTGCCCATTGCACTCGGGCCCCTACAGCACTGACCCTTTTTCAAGTCATTTTGAGTCATTACACTGAATACATTTCAACTTCTTCACTCCCACAGTCTTTCTTTCCCATTTCCAACAATTCCCATTTCTTCACCGCAAAGCTTTAAATGTCTGGCAAACATCACTAAACAAGGCTCCAAACAGTTCACCCAGAATCCCTGTTGCCCCTTCTCTTATCCTGTACCATATAATTAATGTGACCCATCCAAGTTGAAAGCTGCACGCAATGCAGCCCTTCGCGGGGCTGATGGCATACCTCTCTGCCATGACTGGGGAATGGAAGCAACAATCTGAACATAGGGTTACCAGCTGTAAAGCTTTAAACCTGCCAAGCAGGGGGAGCAAATCACCTCCCCTCATCCGGCACTTGCAAATACCCCAGGGAACCCACTATCCAATTCAAGATCCTGTGCTAATCCTGTCCCCATGCTGACAGCCTATGTCCAACACCAACATTATTATTGTTGGTATGAGGTAAGGCAGGGACACGTATTCATGGAAATATGCCATAAAGACTTTCTACATTATACTGTATTTACTTGCATGCCATACTTAACTTTTTCCTAAAAACTGCCTCCCAAAATTCGGGTATACCTCTTAAGCAGGGAGGCTATTTTTTCTGCCCATAATAGAAGAATGGAGATGCTATAAGATGTCTGCTTCTACCTTTCTTTCTTTCCCTCCAGCAACTACATGGAGGGAGGGGCAGAGTCCAGCAGGGGCACATGGGGGGAGGGGGAAAGTAGTGCAGTTGCATCCTGCTTTGATCCATCCAAATTTTAAACCAACTGCTCAGCAGTAGTGGCATTTGTATTTAGGCAGTGCTGATGGAGCAAACTGACTTAATAACTTATTGAAATGTACCCAAGTACTACTAATTGATCTTGAGTTCACAGGCACTAACAACTCTCTCTTCTTTTTAATGGTTGTGAGGTTTCTCTAATCAAGCTCTCTTTTCTTTGGTAATTTTTGCTGTTTTTTAGCTACTCCTGATCTCTCTTCTTGTATTTCACAGCCCTGAAGGCTGTTTTTACCTTTTTTCAAATCATAGTTCCATCAGTGGAGGTCTGCAGGAGAAACTACAGTTTCAGCTTTTGGCTGATCAACCAAGAGCTACTGATAGTTCATCTGTGAAAGGGTTATAGCTGTCTAGGAAAGGGAAGATGAGAAGATTAGGGTCCATCTCTGCTCTATGCTGCCATAACTCTGGGAAGAGCAGGGGGAATCCTTTATTCTGCTTTCCTGAAGAAAAAGGCATCACTCTTAACTGAAACGGGCATGCCGCAGCTGGCAGAGCAAACCAAAGTGGGGTCCCTTGGACTACCTAACCTGTTAATTCTGCGGTTGTTGTGACCTGGGCCAGAACTGTTTGTTGACCGCCCATCCCCCGGTGATCCTAGTTTAAAGTCGTGTCAAGTAGGTCAGTCAACCTGTCCAAAAAGAGCTTCTTCTTCAGGGTGAGGTGGAGGCCATCCCACCCCAATAAGCTGCTGCCTCTCTCCCTGAAGTGTGGACCATGATCGAAGAAGCCAAACCCCTTGCGATGGCACCATCACTGGAGTCTTCTGTTGACCTCTCCGATGCATCTCTCCCTTCAAGGCCTATGACCCATGACAGGGAGGATCAAGGAAAAAACTACTTGCACTCCCAGACCCTCGAGCCCGGAACCCTGTAGTCACTCATGGCTCAACCAGGACTGTTCCGAGCCATGTCATTTGTGCCCACGGGGATGAGTAGCATGGGGTGGTAGCTTGTGGGCCAGATGAGTTCTGGGATCCTCTCACTTACATGTCAGACATGAGCCCCTCGGAAACAGCAGACCTCACAGGCTAAGGGGTTAAGGCAATAGATCGCGTCCTCCGTCCCCTTCAAGAGGGAGTTGCCTACCACCATAACTCTGGATCATCTCTTGGATGTGGTAGCTGGAAGCCATGCATTGTCATATGCTGGAGCCACCAGCTCAGCTGGCTCTGCTGATGTAAGTGATTCACATTGGTTGCGCAGCTCCAGGGGAGCAGCCACCCTGGTGTAGTGCCTCCTTGGGCCGGAGACTACTTTCGTCCAGGTAAACCCTGGCTGGACTTCATTGTAGTTTTTCTTTTCTGCCCTGACTTCACCAGTCATCCTTACTTCTTCCACTTCATTCTTTTGCTGGAGAGTCTGGAAGTAGGCATCAAGTTCCTGTTCTGCATCCCTAGTGGTGAGCAGCCTCTGAACCATTGCCTGGAGCTCCCTAATCTGGTACTCCAGGGCCTCTACCAATGAGCACACCCCAGAAGAGGAGGCGTCAGTGCTCATAAACTCATCTGCCTGCATCCATGTTGAAGGTACTCAATGAGAGAGCTCTAAATATCACTGTGGCAAAAGAGAAGGGACCCGATTAGAGTCCTACAGGATGATGATCAGTTCAGGGAACCACCCCCTCTTACCCTGGTGAATAAGAACGCCCCGGAGCTAGAAACGCTCCCAGAGCCTCCGTGAAATAATACTAGCAGAAAAAAAGGCACAACACAAGCTCAAGGAACATGAGTCCCAGCATGAGGCACGCAAGCTCCACCTCAAGATGCATAAGATGGAGCGAGCAGAAAAAGGGGCATAGTGCTAGCACAGGGGTTGGCAACCCCTGGCCTGTGTGGTGAGCATGGCATGAGAGGCCATTTTCCTTGGTATGTGTTGGGGCCAGGGAGGCAGTACCTGTCTGTAGCCTCCCGGTTGCAGCCGGCCCCAGCTCTGGGTAGTTGCTGCAAGCTGGGAGCCTGGGCTGCTCCCAGGAGGCAGCTGGAACACTGCAAGCCCTGCTGGGAGCAGCTCTGGCTCCAGCAGTTACCCAGAGCTGGGGTCAGCTGCAGCCAAGAGGCTATAAACAGCTGTTGCCTCCCTGGCCCCACCTCAAAGGACAGCAGGTGCCAGCACTGAGCTTTTCTGGAGCCCAGGGCTGGGAGATAGCCAGGGCTGGGGCTGGTGTGGGGGCAGCAGCTGTTTGTAGCCTCCTGGCTCTGGGTAGCTGCTGAGAGCCACAGAGTCCAGGCTGCTCCCCTGGAAACCCTGCTACAAGCAGCCCAGACTCTGTGGCTCTCAGCAGCTACCCAGAACCTGGACCAGCTGCAAACACCTGCTGCCTCTCCACCCTGACCCTGGCCCCCTCACAGCCCCAGCCCCAGGCTCTGGGGAGGCAGCACATACCAGCAGTGCTCCCTACTGTGCTGCCCTTGCTGCTTCTGCAAAGCAGCATTGGAATCCAGCGCAGCAGGGCACAGTGTGGGGTGCAGAAAGCTGCCTGCTCCCAGCTGCCCTGCCACACTTTCCCTGTGTGAATGGGAGCAGCATGGGCAGCAGCTCAGGGCTATGCCCCTGGTTGCTGCCCCCACCTGCAGGGGAAGTGTGGCAGGGCAGTGGGGAGCTGGGAGTAGATAGCTTTCTGCACTCCACATTGTGTCCTGCCGCGCCAGATTCCAGCGCTGCTTTGTAGAAATGGTGAGGGCAACACAGCGGCGAGCAGTGCCAGTACGTGCTGCCTCCCTGGAGCCCGGGGCCGGGTTGGAGAGGCAGCAGATGTTTCCAGCTGGCCCAGGTTCTGGGTAGCTGCTGACAGCCAAAGAACCTGGGCTGGGGGGGGCAGGGCATCCTGTCATGTACCCCCTGCCCCCATTTTGTTTTTATGGCATGCCAGCACTCTGGCACCTTCCAAAGTAGGCATTGTGGAGGTTTTTGGCACTCCAGCCAAAAAATGTTGCCTACCCCTGTGCTAGCATGAAGCTGAGCAAAAGGAGGCATAGCACGCAGCTGAGCAGTGCAAGCTGGAGCTAAAAGTCAAAAAGCACAAGCTCAAGCGCAAGCCCAAGGTTGCAGTACTCCAGATGTGGCAAGATGCTGGAGCCCCAGACAGTCAACACCAACCAATGCCAGCTGCACCCCCCAGAATGGACCCCAGGATCTTCACCCTGTACAAGGATGGAGAGGTTCCAGAGGAGTTGCTGATCAACTCTGAAAAGCAAGCAAGAGCCATTGGGAAGTAAAGAAGGAGGAGCTTCTGAAATATGGTATTAGACTAGTGGTGGGCAAACTGGCTGCCGTTCTGGACATTCTGCCCGCCAGGCCTGAGAGTAACTATACCACTGTTAAAGAGGCCATGTTTCAGACATATAGGGTGGGGCTAGATCATTTCCAGAAAATGTTCCATCATAATACTGCACAGCAAGGAAAGTCTAGGACCAAGTTTACAGCCCAGTTGTGGGATTCATATTGTAAATGGTTGGAGGGAGCCAAAGCTACCACAGGTGAGTTGGAACAAACTTATGGTACTGGATCAATTCTATTTCAGGCACCCCAGGGGAGACACCCAAAGCTGGGTCTTGGTCAGCACAGTGAAGTGGGTGGTTCAGTGTAGCAGCCCCCCAAACTGGCCCGCCAGTTTCAAATCTATGATTTGAAAAAAGTCCCTGTACACTCTGGCAGGATGTGGGATACTACTGTGAGTCAGGAGTGAGAAGCAGCAATAAGGCTGGATGGGCTGTGGCTTGGGAGTTAGAAGACACGCGCGCGCGCACACACACACGCACGCACCACCCAACTGGTAAGTGGAAGGAAAGAGGCAGTGACAGAGGGGAGGGGCAGGGAGAAGGAAGGGGCTGGCAGGGGCTCAAGGCGCCTGTGGTAAAGGGGGGAGTGGGGCAGGGGCGAATGGGGTCCCGGGGCCGGGATGGGTCATACAGAGATGCAGGGGACAATAGCTCCTTGCAGCAGCACATACACCTGGGGGAGGGGGGAAGGGAGTGCATGGAGGCATGTCCACTGCAGGGCAGAGGTGAGATGCTAGCTGCAGGCTTGGGGCTCTACACCTTGCTGCCTTTGCCCTGGAAACTCAGCCATGTGACCCCAGTGTGCCTTCTACTATCAGGCAGGCAAGGGACATGCTGCATAGCCAGTCTGTGTCCTTTGCCCACCTGGAGGGAGCCAATGGCATCGTGCATCTGAGTTTCTGGGGCAAGACAGCAGGATGCACAGCTCCAGCTTACAGTGGGCAACACATCTCTGCCCTGTGGAGGACACATGCCCCCCATTCCTCCCACAGAGGTATGTGTTGCTGTAGGGAGCCCATGCCCTTGCTCTGCGACTATGAATGATCTGCCCTGGCCCCAGGGCCCCATTCATCCCAGCCCCTGCTCCTGCCCCACTCCTTCCCTCAATGCAGGGGACTTGATTCCCCCCAGCCCCTTCCCCTACACTTACCAGCTGGGAAAATCTGGGGATTTCAGGGTTGGATCAGGAGATCATGAGTCAGAGTTATTCTGACTTTGAAATCCTGAGTCTGGCGATGGTTTTGCAACAGTTGGCATTACTGCAGCCATTACTTTTAATTCATGTTCTAGTGACAAAATAACCTGGAGGATAGTTAATCTTTTTCATGTTGTTTAAGAAAAAAATACAAGTAATAAGAAAACCACAGCAAAAATGTTCTGGATACCTACAGGCACGGAGGCAGAGCTTTTCATAAAACACCCTTTCTTGGCATAGCTTCTAATAGTGTCTCAGCAGAGAATGAGAGAGCTTTTAACTTCTGTTTTGTATATCATTCCCCCTCATTTATTACCTCAGAACATAAAACCTTAATAGTTTACCATGCTGGCTATGTCCATCTTTACTAGCATCTTTTTTCTAAATATCCCAAAGCTGCTCTAGCATCCAAGCAGCTCAGATCCAGGTTGGGATGCCTCGAAGGTTAAAATATCAATAACCAGTCTGCAACAGCTCTTTTTGCCACTGCTATCCCCAGGAGATTTCAAGACAGATACTTATGCAGGCAAGGCATGTGCGGCAGGGGAAGTTTAATATATACCATGAACAACTATCAATGCAAGAACTGGAGATGCTCAATTCAAAACGTAAAATACAGATCTCAAGAAATGGACTTGTCCTGTCTTTACAGTATATGCACTACACATGACACACTGTTCCCTACTGCTGTGGGCAGAATGAGCACACTCACAAAAAAATCATAATGAGCCTGCACAGAGGGGAAAATAGGTATACTACTGCATGCAGACAGGCAGGAATGGAAGGAGTGAACACACAATAATGCAGATAGGAATTTGCTGTGGGGAGTCTGACTGTACTTGGGTGTCAATCCCTCTGCCTAAATTTAGTACAGCAAGACACGAGTATGCACTTTTCAGTCCTACAGAAATTCTGGGTGAGAGTCAGGTTGATGGCCTACTGAGACTACAAGGAAATCCGCACTGTTCGACCGCATGCAATTTGAACAGACTCAAGCTATATGCATTCTTTCCAGGCCCTATCCATTAGCTCCCTTGAAACCACTGAATTTTGTATTAATTAATCTTCTTCTACTATTTTAATAAACAGCAGCAAGTATTATGCCTCCTGACTAATCATGTTATGGCATTTGTTCAGCCAGTGCCAGAACTGTTCTCTGTGTAAAACCTCACCCAGTATGTGGAAAGAAAAAAGACTTCACCATGTAGAAAGATTTCATTCTTTTCAACAATTAACTTTTTCAGCAAGCAGGACAGTATTCCATATGGTAACATTTAAGGTCATGTTAAGTTTATACAGTATTTTGATATCTGTAAAATTCTATTCAAACACTCCATGCAATACAACATTTAAAACAATTATTTTAAGCCACCTCATGCAACTGCCCTTCATGGCTAGGTCCCCAAACTTATCCAAAGCAGACTCAAGGTTTCCTGTTTATGGCACTGACAAATAAGAAGTTATATGATACACATAATTATACTATAGTTGCAGAGGACAATAATTAAGAAATAGCCAATTATGCTTTACAAGCTCAGGATAATCAAATGCTTCCTCAAATACCCATAGTTGCAATAAGCACTTAAAATGGCAACTCCCAACAAATTGCAGGTAATTTAGAGTAATTCACACAGATGGCATTTTTCCTAGCTGTGTTCAAGCATTCAAACATAGCTTTAGAGAATACTGCACAAGAAATTTTGAATACATCTTGGTCAGTCTAAAAAGGGGCGTATTTAGTCAGCTAAATTATTTAATAATACTTGATTGTACACTACTAGTCCCAATGACTTTACTAATAAAATAATGCCATGTCAAAGGGAGTAGTATCTTGGGAGGCGCCATCCCCAATGGAGTGGCAGATGGTGCCCCCCAGGGCAAGGGCTGCTCGCATCAGTCTGGTACCAGTCTGCCCAGTTTGGCTGCGGAACAGGTACGAGGCTCTGGCGACACTACAGGAGGAGAGAGGGGAAGAAACCATCGGAGAGAAGGATTTGGTCCTGGCCACGGCTGATGACCTGGTACGGGGTCTGTGGGTACTCGACCACCTGGGTGACATCGTCTGCTGGAATTCACCATCCAGGTGCAAGGTGGTGAAAGCCTCCAGCAAGGCAGCAGCGCTCGACTTCAGGAGGGCAGACTTTAACGAGGTGAGAAAACTAGTGGGGAAAGCAATGAAGTCTCAGAACAGAAGGGAGTTGAGTGTCCAGGAGTGGTCGTTCTTTAAGGAGATGATTCTCCAAGCTCAAAGGGAAGTAATCCCTACATGAGTCAAAGGGAGCAAGAGAGTGCAAAGGCCCCCATGGCTCACCAAAAGCATCCAGGAACGTCTCCAAACAAAAAAGGAGGCGTACATCTGTTGGAAGGGAGGGGCCATCATAAGAGAGGGTTATACCTTGGTGGCTCAGGAATGTAGGGGGCAGTCAGGAAGGCCAAGGCGGAAATGGAGCTGGGACTAGCGACCCAGATCAAAGACGACAAGAAGTCCTTTTTCAAAAACATAGGGGGGCAAAAGAAGGTGCCAGGTAATGTGGGGCCTCTGCAGGACACGCTAGGAAATCTGGTTATCTCACCTGACAGTAAAGCTGATATATTCAACAATTTCTTTGCCTCCGTATTTCTGAGGAAGGACCAGGATATCTCCCCCACTGGCACCCCCGAGGGTCCTGTGGGTGGCACACCCAGGCCTAGGGTTAATGACGACCTTGTCAGGGAACTTCTGGAGGGACTAGATGCATTGAAATCCCCAGGTCCTGATGATATCTACCCCAGAACGCTGAAGGAACTAGCAGGGGTCATTGCGGGACCTCTGGCACAGCTCTACAAGCACTTATGGTGCTCAGGCAACGTGCTGGAGGACTGGAAAAGGGCCAGTGTGATCCCCATCTTCAAGAAAGGGAGGAAGGATGACCCAGGAAACTATAGTCCCGTGAGTCTTACCTCGGTCCTGGGCTTTTCGAAAGAATTATCCTCGCACATGTCCAGGAAGGGCCAGCAGGGGAGGTTATGCTCAGGGGCAACCAGCATGGGTTCATTAGGGGCAGGTATTGTCAAACCAACCTGGTGGCCTTCTATGACCAGGTCAGAAAATCCTTAGACTCAGGGGTAGCAGTGGACGTAGTCTTTCTGGACTTCCAGTAGGCCTTCAACACAGTCTCCCATCCCATTCTCAGTAAGAAACCAGGAGCGACCACTCCTCCTGGACACTCAACTCCCTCCTGCTCTGGGACTTCAGTGCTCCCCTCACTAGTTTTCTCACCTCGTTAAAGGCTGCCCTCCTGAAGTCGAGCGCTGCTGCCTTGCTGGAGGCTTTCACCACCTTGCACTGGATGGTGAATTCCAGCAGACGATGAGTGCTGTCACCCAGGTGGTCGAGTACCCACAGACACCGTACCAGGTCATCAGCCGTGGCCAGGACCAAATCCTTCTCTCCGATGGTTTCTTCCCCTCTCTCCTCCTGTAGTGTCACCAGAACCTCGTACCTGTTCCGGTGTTGATGCCTACACAGTTAGATGGGTCACTGGCTGGAGGGCCGCACACCCATAGGGTGGTGGTGAACAAGTTTTATTTGACCTGGAGGGATGTGGGGAGTGGGGTTCCTCATGGCTCGGTCCTCAGGCCCACACTGTTCAATATCTTCATCAGTGACTTGGGTGAGGGGGTAGGAAGCACCGTTCAAATTCGCAGATGACACTAAGATGTGAGGTGAAATGAACGCTAGTAGAAAGGAACAGGCTGCAAGCAGGTCTAGACAGGTTACAGGGGTGGGCCAATGAGAACAAGATGGGGTTCAACACTGACAAATGCAGGGGAATGCATCTGGGGAGGAAGAACCAGCAGCACACCTACAGGCTGGGGAACTCCGTTCTCATCAGTGTTGAGACAGAAAAGGATCTTAGTGTCAACATTGATGACAAAGTGGGGACACAGTCAGGAAGGCCAACCATACCTTGTCGTGCATCCACAGATGCATCTCAAGAAGGTCCAAGGAGGTGATCCTCCCACTCTATGTGACACTGGTCAGGGCACAGCTGGAGTACTGCATCCAGTTCTGGGCGCTGCACTTCAGGAGGGATGTGGCCAATATGGAGAGGGTCCAAAGGAGGGCCACCCACACGATCAGGGGTCAGCAGGGCAGGCCCTACGAGGAGAGGCTGAGGGACCTGAACCTGTTCAGCCTCCAAAAGAGAAGGCTGAGAGGGGATCTAGTGGCAGT
>JAGPOW010000387.1:154155-166967 GCA_030014935.1 Caiman crocodilus | reverse complement strand
CCCCCCCCTGGCGACTGGATGGCATCTGTCAGCCCCAGGGGTTGTCCACATGAATGTGCAGGTTTGGGAGTCTGTTGATGAATTTAGAATAGGGCTCTGGGAGTGGTCGATCTGGAGATATTCTGCCCAAAAGTTGGTCCCTGGCGTTGATTAACTCAGGCCAGGGCTTCTAGCACTTGATTAGTGACAGAGATTTCCCGGTTGTTACATTGTCTTCTATTGAGTTCTTCCCTTGGCTGATCCACAGCTTCCAGGTGATAATTGCTGTCTGCTGCTACTGTGTTACACATTCAATCATGTTACACATTCAATCACTGATTCACTCACTCTTTCAGAGGCCAGCCTGATACAGGGAAGGGCAGTTTGATTCCTGCCCTTGGTAACATTGTTACAATGTATAATTTACTTATGAAACTAAAGATATTCAGTTGAAACTTGAAAGGTAAGGAGTATAAAATATAAGTTACAAATGCCATGGCACACAAATAGATAAAAATACCAAACTACAGGGGGAGATACAAAATGCATGCATATAAATTTTAAAATACAATTCCGTGTCCTAAAGTGAAAGAGAGAGGAAGGAAGAAAAGGTAGAAAAAGGGAAACATATCCAAAGAGGGGAGAGCAAATGCAGGCAAGGGCTTTCTACTACAAGACTGGGAGGATCAACGAGAACACCACCTGTGCCCCAAACCCTTTAATCCTGCTCCCAAATCCCTGTAGCGCCTCATGACCCGGCTAGGAGCGTGCTGAGCCATGTCATTGGTGCCCACATGAATAAGGAGCATGGGATAGTGGTCTGTGGGTTTGAGGAGCTTTGGGATCCTCTCCGCAATGGATGCGGGCCCCCAGGAAATAGCAGACTTCCTGGGCTAAGGGGTCGGAGTGGCAGATTGCCCCCTCAGTCCCCCTCAGGAGGGAGTCTCCCACAACAAACACCTTATGCTTTGTCGTGGGGAGATCAGGGGCGGTAGCTGCAGTTGGGCCCATGTTGCCTGCAGGAGCCAGCAACTCAGCAGGCTCTGCTGGAGCGGCAAGAGGTGCGTACCTGTTGCTCAGCTCTGGCAGGGGAGGGGCCTTGGTGCGGCGGATTTTGGGGCCCTTGACCACCTTGGTCCATGCCCCTGGCTGGACAGAGTGGGAAGTCCTGGAGTCATCCTTTGGCCTGGAGGGAGACTGTGGTCTACCCTCTGCCTCCTGGGGGAGAAGGGCTTGGCAGTAGGAGTCTATCTCCTGCTTGCAGTCTCTGGACTGTGGCCTGGAGCTCCTCCACCTGGCGTGTCAGAGACCCCAAAAGGGAGCAGACCCCACAAAGGAAGATAAACATGCTCCCAGGCCCCAGAGCCTGAAAAAGGGACAGGCAGCCCCTGCAGCTGAGAGCCAGGGGCTCTGTCTGTGTGGAGCCCAGAACCAGGGGCTCCGTCTGGGTGGCCGTCTCTGAGATGCCAGAGAGGGGGCCGCGGACCCCCGGGGGGATCCTCAGGGTACGGTGCGTGCCCATCCGTGTCATGCCTCTGGGAGGCTGGCTACAGCTGGGACTGTCTACCCTAAGGGTTGCGCAGGCAGGGTCCTGGGCCCTCCTGTGCGAACTCCATGCTAAGTCACATGCCGGCAGAAAAGTGTGCCTTTTTGCACAGCCTGTTCACACAGCTCCAGTTGCGTGGCTCCCTGAGGGGCTGGTCAAACTAGGGGCCTGGGCGGGGCTTGACCCGGCCTGGCTTCACTCAGCCACCTCCTCCCATTCACTAAGGGGTTAGCCCCCTCTCTCCAGCGGCCCTATTTACTTCCAGCTGTGCTGGGTGTTGGCAGGGGGCTCCATGGCTGCTGAAGGGTTTCTGGGGGGCTTCAGGGGAGCAGGGGTGCAGTGGGCTTTCACCCGCACGTTTCTCGCTGCTTCCAAGCCTAACTGGAGCTTTTCCCTGTCATCAGGCCCTTTTAAACTGGGCGCATGCGCATGTTCCTTCACTTAGTCAGCATTGATAAGGTTTAAGGAATCTCTGTCACCTGGACCTCCCTGTCCTGTAATGGGCAGGGGCGTCCCATGGGACTGGTGAAAGACCAACGCAAGTACCCATTTAGCAAATTGGCTTTTTTCTGGGCGTCTGTTTTCAGTTGTCCCATCTGGTTTAGCAGGGGTCCAATGTTGGCTTTGCTTTTCCTCCGGCTCCCCACAATATCTAAAAATGAGGAGTACCTGAGGAGACGGGGTTTATTTAGTCACCAGAAGAGAAGACTGAGAAGGGATTTGATAGTAGCCTTTAATTACCTGAAGGGAGCTTCCAAAGAGCGTGAAGCTGGACTGTTCTCAGTGATGACAGAACAAGGAGCAATCATCTCAAGTCACAGCAAGGAAGGTTTAAGTTGGATATTAGGAAAAACTGTCTCACTAGGAGGGCGGTGTAGCATTGTAACAGATTACCCAAAGAGGTGGTAGAATCTCCATCCTTGGAGGTTTTTAAGGCCCAGCTTGACGAAGTCCTGGCTGGGATGATTTAGTTGGGGATGGCCATGCTTTGAGCAGGGGGTTGGACTAAATGAACTCTTGAGATCATTCTGACCCTAATTTTCTATGATTCTTTGAGGGCATCAAGCCTAATCTTTGGCACACCCTGAGCCATTTGGACATTTTGGTCATGCTGGTGTGGAAGAAACAGGCTTCACTCTATTGTTTGGTCACAAAGTTGTCAGAGACCTTTACTATACAAGCAACTGCTGGGAAAAGCACCGGGCAGACAGAGCTTCCTCTTGTCAGTCCTGCATGCCCCCCACCCCACAACAGACAACTGAAGCAAGCCTTTTATATGTTTCAATTCAGGTTACATGACACAAGATATAACAAGTCAAAGAAAAACTGGTTTGAACAAGAAAGCTGCAAGAGGGCATAGACTGTGGTTTGACCTATTGACCTCATAGGTCTACTGAGCTCAACAAGGGAAAAGGGCAGGAGAAAGCGCAGATTGCAAAATAGGTGAGGAAGAAGCAATCATTAGCAAATAGTGCACTAACTCAAAGAAGTCAGCAGAAATTAAGGCCTGGGGTTTTCTTCATCCACATTCCCCACTTTTGTACTTATGGTACAACCAATGAGATTTTGTAACTGTGTGTTGGGCAGCAGACTGCAAGTGAGCTAATGGGAGGACAGTCTGACTTATGCATCCTTTGAGGCACAGTGAAACTTGTTCTTAGGTAGAGTATCTCCCAGTGCTCCCTTCGGAACAACTGTGAGACTAATCTCAATTGACCCAGCATCACGTTAGACATATCTGTTGCATCTTTTGCAGGATGCCTAAGGTTACAATGCATAGCAAAAAAGGAGTACTTGTAGAAAGAGAATAAACCCGAGGACCATGATTGCGATATAAAATAATTTGGTCCCAAGTCTGCCAAACCAGTCTCAAAGACTCCATTGATTGGTTTGGTATAGGTTATCAGCTTCTTTCTGAATAATGTCAGCCTGGTTCTCAATAGTACTAGAAGCATCTGGTATATAAATGCAGCATTCTGATTTTATTAAAGCACGCAGATTTCCTTTGCTAGCTTATATGTAATCTAAGGTGAGTCTTTTTTGTAGAGTAATTTGTCTCATTTCTTTACTTTTTTCATGAAAACCAATAGCAGTAGCATTAGCTATTTTCTCTAGGGATGCTGCAACTTTCTGTATTTCAGACATAGCTAAGCCTTCACCATAGTTGGGGAAAATTATACCCCAAAACCTTTGATTTTCTGTGATTTTGCGAACATTGTGAATTCTTCCTTTAGGTAAGTGAGATCTAATAGTAAAGGCAGGATATGCTGCAGAGACATAGCATGTTCCTCCCCAACTGGAAGGGAGATTTTTATAGGCCTTATCTCCACATACAAAATAGTGACGAGCTAGTGCGGTAACCAAAAAGTTACAAATTGGTTTTAACATCCATACAGAATAATAACCTAAATATCCAGCCAAAATGGGAGAATAACCCATTCAGGAACAGTTAGAGAGCCAACCCCCATTTACCTTAAATTCTACTTTACACTTACTGACTCCTACTGCAACACGAGATCCATTACAGGTCCAACAAAATTTTCTAAGGGTGGTATACGTTAGTTGTACATAGTCAGCTTGGTTACAATTTATATCTTGCCAAGTTTCATTCCCATGAAAAAGTGAATAATAAGGAGCTGACATTTGGGTCGCATTCAAGGGTACTGGTATCGTGGGTATCTCTCCAGTAGAATGGATAGGAACATGACTACATATCCAACAACAATAGACATTTAAGTCTATCCTAATTTGGTTAATTAAAGACAGAAAACACATTCCTATAGGCCAGGTTTAAAAGTCCAATACAATTAGTCAATAGGAGGGACTTCATGTTCGGTTATTAATGGGCTCTTTTCTTGGAGTCTTAATCTTTAATCCTTGGTTTCGTCAGGAGGTTTAAGGTGCGATGCGTGGATCCAAGTAGATAGTCCCTGACACTTTACTACAGTGTTAGTGGTGAGACGAACTTGGAACAGACCTTTCCAGCGAGGTTCTAAAGCTGATTTTCTTTGATGGATTTTTACATGAACCCAATTTCCTGGCTGTAAGGAATGGCAGGCTTCTTCAGGCTGTCTGGGTAAAGCTTCTTGGACCTGTGAACGAAAGGCCTTAATGCATTTCATTAATGCTTGACAATACTGTAATACAAGATCATCAGCTAAATGGATGTTAATCTGAGAAGGTGGTAAGAGTGGGGAGGATGGAAGTCGCATCTGTCTCCCATCAGGACTTCATGTGGGCTGAGTCCAGTCTTCCGATTAGGGGTAGATCTCATGCTCATTAATGCTCACGGTAGAGCATCTGGCCATTTTAAACCAGTCTCAGCACAGATTTTTGCTAGTTTATTTTTCAGTATCCTGTTTTGTCTCTTTACAGCACCTGCTGACTGTGGGTGATAAGGAAAGTGAAAGTTCTGTTGAATCTGCAGGGCTTTACATATTTCTTGCATAATATGCCCAGTAAAATGAGATCCCCTGTCACTATTGATGATAAGTGGGATTCCAAATCACAGGATAAGGATCTTTAAAAAGATTTTAGTGACAGCTTTAGTATCGGCCCTTGTCACAGGATAGGCTTCAATCCAACTTGAAAACATACAAACTATAACAAGTACATATTGATATTCACAACATTTCGGCACTTGTATAAAATCAATCTGAATATTTACACATGGTCCCCAAGGTGGGGGATGTGTGGCTTTCTTAGTTTTAACAGGTTTGCCTACATTATGGGCTTGACACACAGGACAAGTCTGGCAGTAGTGCTGAGCTATGGAAGGAAAATTTGGAGCATACCAATCAGAGTGAATAGCTGTGATCATCTCCCCTTTACTCACATGGGCCACTCCATGGCACACGTGAGCAAGGTGGGGAAGTAAGACCTTGGGTGCAACCAGGCTGCCATCTGGGGAGCACCAAAGGTGATCAGGGTGTAATATGCACCTATGCAGTCTCCAGGTGTCTTTTTCAGAATCTGTGGCCTGATCTTGGAGAAGTGCAACATCATGAAGAGTTGCAATAGGAGACTGCTCATGAGAAAAAAATAATTGCTCAGCCTGAGGGGGTGAAAGGGCTACAGCTCTGGCTGCAGAGTCAGCCAGAGTATTTCCATGCTTAAGTTCATCCTGGGAAGACTGATGAGCAACACCTTTAATAATGGCAAAAGCAACAGGTAATTGAAGGGCATCTAATAAGGCGGCTACATAAGAATCATTATGAATGGGTGTGCCATTTGAGGTAAAAAACCCACGATGTTTCCATAATTGCCCATAATCATGGACAACACCAAAGGCATTACACAAATCTATATATATATTAACAGTTTTACCTTTAGCAAGAATACAGGCATAAGTGAGGGCAACAAGTTCAGCAATTCAGGCAGAATAGACAGAAAGTAAGAAATTACTTTTGAGTACCTCGTGCTGGCAATATACAGCGTAACCTGCAACAAGAGAGCCTTTGGAATTTCTTAGGCAGGACCCATCAACATACAAGACTAGGTCAGCATTTGGAATGGAAATGTCCTTAAGATCAACTCAAGGTAAAGTTAAATGAGCAGTAACAGCGAGGCAGTCATGAGGCTTGCCATCAGAAGGTCAGAAGATGCAGGTAAGAAGGAAGCAGGATTAAGTACAGGGCACCAAACTAAAGTAATGTAGACCGCAGAAAGTAGCAGAATTTCATATTTAGTTAAACGAGTATTTGAAAGGTGTTGGGTTTGGGTTTTTAAAAGAAGTGCGGCCACTGAGTCGGGTACAGCAACAGTTAAAGGTGAGGCTAAAACAATATTTGCAGATGATTCTACAAGAATAGCAGCAGCAGCAACTGCCCAAAGTCATGGTGGAAATCCAGTTGCTACAGGATCTAACGCTGTACTATAGTAGGCAATAGGATGATGTTTATCTCCATGGGATTGAATAAGTACCCCCAGAGCAAAGCCATCTTTTTCATGACAAAAGAGTGTAAAAGGCTTTGAATAATCAGGAAGTCCCAGTGCAGGTGCCTGTGAGAGGGCAGTTTTAATGACAGAAAAGGCATTTTCGGTTTCTGGAGACCACTGCAAAGGTTTAGGGGTGTCCTTTAAAGTAAAATTTTGCAAGGGTTTTACAACTGAGGCATAGCCCAAAATCCATTGGCGGCAATATCTGGCCATGCCTAAAAAGGTGCGCATTTGAAAGACAGTTGTGAGCTGAGGGATTTTGAGAATTGTTTCAATTCACACAGTTGAAAGGTGACGTTCTCCGGCCTAAATAATGAACCTTTGGTAAGTGAAGCTGAAGTTTTTCTTTAGAAGCTTTATGGCCTTTTAGAGCAAGACAGGTCAAAAGGTGCAGAGAATCAATTTTACAGGCTTCAAAGGAAGGTGAGACAAGCAAAAGATTATCAACATACTGGATAAGGACAGAACAGTTTTTGAACTGAATGTCATCTAAATCTTTCTTCAAAATTTGTGAAAAGATAGAAGGGGACTCTGTATACCCTTATGGGAGTCTAGTCCAAGTATATTGTAAGCCTTTATAAGTAAATGCAAACAAAAACTGACTATCTGGATGAATAGGAATTGAAGAAAAAGCAGAACACAAATGTACAACAGTAAAGAAACAAGCTTCCAGTGGGATGCAAGAAAGAATGGTAGCTGGGTTAGGTACTACAAGAAAAATAGGTAAAACAACAGAATTAACGGATCGCAGGTCTTGCACAAAGCACTAAGTAGTTTTGCCTGGTTTCTTAACTGGAAGAATTGGAGTATTTCAAGGACTAGAAGTGGGGATCAAGATACTTTGTTGAAGGAGGGAAGAAATGACTGGTGAGATTCCTTGCTTAGCCTCCTTGCTGAGAGGATACTGGAAATGTGTGGAAACTGCTTTCATGGATCCAGACAAATTTTAACAGGTTCAGTGGCGTGTATCTGCCCAACTTCATTAGCATGCTGTGACCATAGGGCAGGGGGTACCTGTTTAAGGATTTCATCCTTGAAATCAGGGTTTGTTATAGAAATAGGTGGGGTTGCTGGTTCAATCATAGTAGCAAGAACTGTGCGTTCATTTTCTACTGGTACTTCAAGGAAAACTCCATCCGCTGTACAATAAATAGTACCACCAAGTTTACAAAGTAGGTCACAACCTAAAAGATTAACAGGGGTAAAAGGGCTTAAAAGAAAGGCATGGTGGTCAGAGATAGGACCAAGAGTAATGGACAAAGGTTGAGTTACAGGATGAGAAATTACTTGGTTAGAAATGCCAACAGGATTAACTACAGCATTGGAAAGAGGTGGATCGGGAAGATTAAAAATATGCAAAGCGAAACAGCTTGCCCCTATGTCAACAAGGCAAGTTACCCTTTTCCCTGCTATGGTACATTCTACAAAGGGTCCAGACTGATCAACGGGTATGAGTGGTGAAAGGATGAAGTTACTATCCCTCAGGTGGTCCTAATATTGAGATAAAGAATTTGGGGGAAGAGACAGAGAGAATTGCTGATGTTGATCTGCAGAGCTTTCTGTTGAAGGGGTAGAGGTATGCAGTCTGTTGGAACATTCTCCTTTCCAATGACCAGTTTGACCACAGTAAAAACAGGAAGAACTGTCAATGGAGGAAACAGTCGTCCGCCAGCACCCATGTCCCCTTCCTCAGCCTTATGAATTCCCTTTACCATGTCTTTTTTTCCTGACTGTCATGGCACGGGGTCCTGCAGGAGGGCCGTGACCTCCTCAAGGCCCCCTTCCCGTGCCAGGTTGGCCCAAGGGCACCCTCAAATTCTCTCCTGCCACGTTTTTGATGACACAATATATTTGGGAGGCTGCCTTTTATGCCCTCTTGGTCACGTCTTGATGCACACTAAGACTCCACGGTTTCCCAAACCCCTTGTAAGTCCCATTGTGCAATGGGTGCTGTCCCAGCTGCCTGCAGAGGCTGTGGGATTGAGAATATGGTCGGGGGTAGAAAGGTAAGAAAGAATTACTGACTTAACAAAAACACAACTACGCGTAGTAACAAAACAAACAATGACAGACAAAAGCAATTAGCATTGGCAACTTATCGGCAGTCCCCTCTGATGCCTGATACACAGTAAGCTTCTCTTTTCATAAAGTTTAGCGAAGTCAGGCATCTCTGAACAGCACTGTCTAAAGGGATACCGGAAAGGACCCTGGAATGCAGTCCTTGGGCTCCTCGAGGTCCATGGGCTCACTGATCTAGGCAACAGCTAACTAATTTTTTTTACAGAGCTGTATTTTCCTTTTGAATGTTTTCCAGATATTTCAGCCAATTTAAAGCTTTTGAATGGTTCTGATAATGTACAACTACTCAGCTTTCTTTTACTTCAGCTGTCCTTAGACTGACCAATTAGCAGTACAAGCCTTACATTTTTTTGATAAGGTAATTTTAACTATGACACAGGGCCTTACTACTTCAAGGTTTTGCTAAATTTACTAGGCCTTACTTTATACAAGGCCTCACTACATCTTACACTTGAATTAGGCTTTTAGCAACAATATATAGCTTAATATCTAAACAAATACAGAAAAACACTTGATATAATCTTTATAGAGCCTTCAGCAAGCACTTTTATCACACAAGAACACTGTTCAGCTGTCACATTCCACTTGTTTGCTGAAGCACTATGATGGCTACAATTGAGATGCTAAAGCACTACATTAGGAAATGGGGAGGGATTTATAAATTTAACGTGCGTAACATGAACAGATTTATAACAACAACAATTGAAACACCATTTAGCTGTTGCCACTAGAGCAATGCAGAATACTATGATGCTCAAAATGTCTAGCCACGTAGTTGAGGTGACACTTGGTGGCACATGAATAGTACAGATTACATCATACCATTTACAAGGCTTAGGCACATTGACAGCTAGGCTGATGATTCATCTATCTTTTCAAGCAAGGAGAGCTAACTGAGTGTCTTGCCGAGCCATTGCCTCAAGGCTTTGCAGCTTATTTTTTATTTTATTTTAGTTTTTTAAACAATGCATATTTACATCTGATACTGATGAAGTAGGTATTGTAAAGTTGAGATATATAGTGTCAGAGGAAATTTTTGGCTATTTTAGGGCAATAGTACGGTTACTTAATTGCAGTAGAGCAATGGCTTTACTTTTAGCTCTTAAGCAACACGAATTGCATAAAGTTTAGGTGGTACTATTTTTATGCAGCAAACGACCTGGTCTTTCTCAACAAACACGTTGCCCTATTGTTACATATGACACATTAGGTAACTCGTATACACAGGTCTTGTTAGGTGGGCTGGGATTTTAACTTGTGACCTCCACCAGGGTGTGGAGTTATACACGGGTGGTGTCAGGGCCTCCCATGTGGGAATGGCTAGAGATAGTAGTGAACACCCCATTTTCTTACAGATCACATTTATCTTTCCTACTTTGGGAGCTTGTAACCATGCTTCACCTCCCAGAGAGCGAAGGAGCTCCCACTGTCACTCATGAGAATGATGCTGTATTGGGTTAATGAAACAGGAACTTTACTGGTATAAAAGGATGAGGGTGTTAGAGACTTGGGGATACAGACTATTTTTGCTTGTATTAAAGTGGGTATCATTTTACCATGCCTCTGTGTAGGTATGATTCACAAACTATGTAATAACTTTGTTTTAACCTCTAATGTGCTCTCTTACCTGGTGGGTCTCACACCATCATTGGAGAGTGTTGCTAGCCATAGCAATGGGAGGGGGCAGATCTTCCCATAATTTCAGTGGCTCAAGCGGCTGAACAGATGCAGAATGCACTGTTGGGAACACAAACTCAGGAACATTGAGCTCAACGGGGTTTCCCTCAGGAAATATGTAACAACAAACTCTCAAATGAGCAGAGCTATAACAATTATCTCCCCTCCCATAGTTAGCCATTTCAGTTTTTAGGTAGGGAATGAACCCAAGATAATAACTAGTGCCACAGGTGTACTGACAGTTACCACCTTGCCAGTTAACTATTCTGTTTTTTCTATTCAGAGACCAGGACTTTACTTGCTCCGGGGTGGCGGATTTTTTTCAGTACGGATACTGCAGATGAACTATGTGAAGACTATCTGAACACATTTCTGGGGGATGCTTTTTAGGGTTAGGCTACTCTCTGAGGTCTTTAGGAGCAAGTTTATTACTATCTGGGTAATAAGAAGGATTGTAGACATGCCCTACCCAAGAAACACAATAAGGCATTAATAAAAAGAGTATATTTATAACAGTCCACTACTTTATGATGCTAGTCAATTCAAACCAGTGACAGAGCAGGATTTGTTTTTAGTGGCAGGCTCAATTAGAAATGGTTATGGCTGTACTCGTGGAAAGATTCAATCTATAAGAACAAGACAACAAGGAGCTCGGCTCCCGTTAGATAAATCTGACTTAAATACCCACTATGTATTATGCATACATTTGCTAATAATGTCCCCTCCCATTTATTTCCTTAAGGCTGCTTCACTACTACTCAATCTCCTGCCTGGAGCTTTTCTGGGTCACCACCCCTAGGTCGCTCTACTGCCGGCTTTCGGGGACTACTCAATCCAAAGGCTTGTTGCATGGGGGTACCTCCTGGACAGGGTTGGTGATTGGTTCAATTGATAGCTCAATCCAGGTGCAAGTTTCAGTCTTTAAGGACCGGGCCAGAGGCTACTCACAAATTGCATTTGAGGATGCCATTGGCTTGCTTTACCAATTCTTTAGACTGCGGATGGTGTGGGCTGTGATAGGTCCATAACATGCTATGTTTCAGAGTCCAGTCATACACAAGATGATTGCAGAAGTGAGGACTATTATCATTTTGTAGTTTTATGGGTGGTGGATCTATAGCTATCAGAGTTTCCAGTGCTGCACAAGTGTTCTGGGCTTTAGTTCTCGCCGAGGCACGGAGGAACGTTATTTTTGTGGTAACTTCTACAGCTACAAACACGTAGCATCGCAACATGTCTTTGATACTAATGGATCTTATCCATGCAGGCTTATAACTCTGGATGCTTTCTGTCAAGGCTGGTAGTGATGGGATGGTAGCCATCAAAGGTCAGTATTAGCATTCAAAGCTCAAAAGTTAATAGTCAATTGCCACTCTCCATGTGGCTTCCGCACTGGCTACACTGGATTGTTATACGGAGAGTGGGTTTGAGTAGTAGTCTCATCTTTTAATTGCTGGCTTATAGTACACTGGATAGGTTGTGTGGTCTTGGGGGGAGTTCAGTACTGGGATCTGTGTACTCCTTTCATGGGAGGCAGGGTTAGTGGGATCATTTACATCAAGTTACAGCTGTTATAGCTGTTTTTTCTGGTTCTCAGTGAGGCACTGCACACCCAAACTGCTAATTCTTTTGTTCAAGGGCAAACTGCTGTTCTCTTAGTACATTAAGTCCCAGTAAGCTTGGTCCCCCTTTAAGTATTACTGTGGCTGCTGTTACCTTAGAGCCATTAGGTAACGTGAAGGTTGCTCGGACTAGATGTCTTGGTCGTTTGGTGCCTCCAACTTCAATTACTTGATAAGGGGTTCCTTTTTCCCCTTTCCAATCTGTGGGATCTAAAATGCAAATCTGGGCACCCATGTTTAATAGCATATCAATTGACTTTTCACTTTTACTTAATTGAATGTGTACAGGTATTCGAATTAAGTGGCCAATATTAACTTCAGATACTGGTTCTCGGCCTGCTACTACCCCCATTGTGGCTCCTTTCTTTGGAGGTTGGGCTGGCTGGACTCCTTATGCCATGTGATCAGGCAGGGTAAAAGCTGGCAGCCCCTCATGTGCCTGGGAAAATGTTGACAGCTTTGCTTTCAAGGCAGAGAAAATCTCCAGTGACACAGTTGATGGTGCAGAAGGCTCTGCTTTTGGTCTTGCCCTTTTGGTACAGGGTTTAGCCCTCAGCCCTTGCAAGGCATTAATGAGTAGTCTATTGATTTGCACTTTATTGTAACAGGCAATAAAAGGTAAAAGCACTGAAGCATGGGGTTCAATGCATCTTTGGTCAGGCCGCAGACGGAGTACTGTGCCCAGTTCTGGGCACCGCACTTTAAGAGGGATGTGGACAGCCTCAAGAGGGTCCAGAGGAGGGCCACTAGACTGATATGCGGGCAGCAGGATAGGCCTTACGAGGAGCATCTGAGGGACCTGAACCTGTTCAGTCTCAGTAAACAGAGGCTGAGGGGGGACCTGGTGGCAGCCTATAAACTGCTGAGGGGAAATCAGCAGGGAATAGGGCAGGGTCTTTTTTCCCGGGCACCACCAGGGGTAACTAGGACCAATGGTCACAAGTTACTGGAGAGCAGGTTTAGGTTGGACA
>JAGPOW010000387.1:132052-154055 GCA_030014935.1 Caiman crocodilus | reverse complement strand
GGGCACCACCAGGGGTAACTAGGACCAATGGTCACAAGTTACTGGAGAGCAGGTTTAGGTTGGACATTAGGAAACACTGCTTCACAGTTAGGTGGCTAGGATGTGGAACCGGCTTCCTAGGGAAGTTGTTCTTGCTCCTACCTTGGGCACTTTCAAGAATAGATTGGATAGGTACTTGGCTGGGGTCCTGTGACCCTGGCACTCATTCCTGCCATTGGCGGGGGGTCAGACTAGATGGCCTGCTTTAGACCCCTTCTGACCCCTAGATATTATGATACTATGAATATTTCTTTAGTCCCAGCCTTGGTCAGCGGCACTGTGGAAAACACTGACATTATTCCCCAGGTTTCTATATTCCTTAGGCTAGACTTTTCCTTTTACTCTTTCAGTTGTAAACTGGTTTCATACAAACCCTTTCGAGTGTCTGACAAGTTCATATTTCAAAAGTTCGGATGGCATAAGCTCGATCTGGTTTCCCCGACCTGCACGGGCAATCCTCCACTGATAACCCCTTTAGAGATTTCAAAAGGTCTCTTATCTTGATTTGGCGCCTGGGGTTTTGGAGGGGAACAGTCTGCAAAGCCCATTGGTACTCTCAGCCGGGCGTTGCCATCTGAGTCACAGCACCAAGAATTGTGGAAGAAACAGGCTTCACTCTATTGTTTAGTCACGAAGTTGTCAGAGACCTTTATTATACAAACAGCTGCTAAGGAGAGCACCGGGCAGACAGACAGATTCTTATCAGTCCCACATGCCCCCCCAGCCCCACAACAGGCAATTGAAGCAAACCTTTTATACGTTTCAATCAGGTCACATGACACAAGATATAACAAGTCGAAGAAAAGCTGGTTTGAACTAGAAAGCTGCAAGAGGGCATCGACTGTGGTTTGACCTATTGACTTCATAGGTCTACTCAGTTCAACAAGGGAAAAGGGTGGGAGAAAAATCAGATTGCAAAATAGGTGGGGAAAAAGCAATCATTAGCAAATAGTGCACTAACTCAAAGAAGTCAGAAGAAATTAAGGCCTGGGGTTTTCTTCTTCCACATTGGGCAATGAGCAGGGATGGTGCACCCCCTGCAAAAAGACACTGTGGTTGGCATTTGCCATCCCTGTCACCAACAGTGCTGGCAGCATCTACAGAAGCTCCCCGCTCACCGCCACCAAGCTCACACCACTGCCACCAGGCTCCTATTGCCGCTAACACAGCTGTGCCCCTCCAGGCACCAGGGGCATGTGTTGTTCATGGCAATAAGAAGGCCATGATTGTGATCCTCTAGCTTGAGATGGGCCATGGGGTAGCCACCTTTCCCTCATGACAAAACTAATAAATGGAAGTTAGGTAGCTGGCCCATCAGGCCCAGGATGCTGAGTGTGGATGAGTAAGGGGACACTACAGGTAACCATGTCTAGGATATGCCTTTTTCTGCCTTTTCTCCCTTCATAGCTGGCTCCTTACAACCTAGGTCTTCTGCTTTGTAAGTGTTCTAAACACAATTCAAGGATGGCCAACCTGTGGCACACATGCCATAAATGGCACAGGTAGTTGCTGCATGTGGCACACAAGTCCTGGACATTTAATAAAGGGTGGTGCTAGAAGGGAAGTCCAGCCTTTCTTTCACAAGGGAGTGGGGAGGGGATGCAGGAAGCTGCTGCCAGAGGAAGTGTCAGGTGTCACCACCAAGACTCCGGTTAACCCTTCCCTAGTCCCACAGCCTTTGTCAACTTCAGGGATTTAGATCCTTAGTCACTATATAAAACTGCTGGTTGTGAAGGCAAATAAGGGTTAACCTGATTCTTGGCAGTGACATCTCCACCACTCCAATCCACAAGGCTGGAGGCTTGAGGCACCCTGCCAGAGCGTGCATACTATCAGGTAGGCCTTTGAGGGGCAGGATAAGAGCAGGCACCACCACTGTACTAGACCAGAGGTTGGCAGCATTTTCCAGTAGGGACCAGAATAATCCATCTTAAGATGGGGGGGCACTAACCCAGGTACCTCCATCACTTCTCCCTAATGCGTGGCTTCTTGTGGGTAGAGTCCAAGAAAATATGTGCCACCCAGTGGCCGCAGAATGCAGGCACAGCCCCCGCCTTTGATGCTCTGGGTGTCCGACTGCAGCATAGCAAGGGCAGAGCCCTCCATTGCCATATGCTACCAAAGCCATGGCTCCGTGGGTCAGATCCAAAGGGTCAACAAAGCAGATCTGGCTTGAGGGCCATAGGTTGTTGACCCCTGCAATAGACTATTAGGATAAAAGGTGATAAGATTACCCTCCTCTTCTAGTTTTCTGTGGCTAAATTGTCAGGATTTACTGGATGTTATGTACATATCTCACTGCTTCTATTTTAACCAGAAGCCTGTGCAGCCTTCTGCACACATGCACAGAAGAAACGTGCAGGATGAGCTTATAACTACACCGAATCTGAACTGTGCACACTTGCCAAAAATTGCACCAAAGTGCCACCTAGGCAATTAAGGTGAAATAGGATTTATCCCTATGTTTACAAAAAGAAACTAGAGAGCATGTGATGCTAGTGCTGTGCTGTTACGTTGTCTGTACTGTACTAACCTGTAGGGCCAAGGACATCTTGGGGGCAAGGACACCTGTTCCAGGGGCAGCTGACCCTCATGTGCTTGTTTCCTGATTTCAGCTGCCTATGTGCAATTAGCAGTGGTGACGGTAGTGCTTCCCCTCCATAGCACTGGGCACCTCATGCTTCAATCAGAAATGTCTGGTGCTGGGCCCACTCTTGCTGTCAAGCTCTGTCCCAGTTATTGGCCTCTATGCCAGAGTGCGCTCAGTTAAGAAAGGCCCTTATTGGCAAGTGCTCATCTACCTGCAATGCTACTTCTTCCACTCTCTTAGGTGCCTATGCATGAAATGCTCCAACATGCTGGAATTGCAGTGCGTCAAAGCAGACCTAATTAATCAAGTCTGCTGGAGCGTGGCTCCTGCATCTCATGTATTAGTGTCTCCACACTGAAAAATGACATCAAGGGCACTTGAACTAAAGCTTGTCGAACATGATTTAGTTCAAGTGCCCTTGCTGCCATTTTTAAGCCCAGGGACACTGATACAGGAGATGCAGTGGTCCTTTAATTAGAGCGGATCTTGGAGCTTCAATACCACTATGCAGTCACAAAGTGCCACATCTCCCCACCCAAACCTCTTCAGCACATATAAATATGCCCTTAAATCCTAAGTGAGAATAAACATTACTTATTTGTTTCATACTGTGCAGGGCAAAGTTGGCAAAGCATCTGGATCTCTTCTTGGACTGGAAAACCTGAGGCAGCTGCAGGAGCCATGCTAGGTAAATATGGAACCCTTTCTGTTGAAGCTGCCAATTCTCTGCCTTTCACTGTGCTGCAGAGTGCCTAAGGAAATGTATTCCCAATATTTTGCATTTACAACATGATTTTTTCTAAATGAAAAATAGGGTTTTGCAAAATGACAAATTTAAAGACCAATTTTGATAGACATCTTAGTCTTGAACACTGCAGAAAATGTTACAGACAGGACGAGGGGTCCAAGCTGACCTAGCAAGGTGGTAACAGATTAGCAAATCATTTGGGCCAGCATTCTATTTTACATTTATCATTTAAGTGCATTTTGGCACTTACTGCAGAAAGCCATTCTATTCTTGAACATGTAACCCTGTGTGTATATTTAACATGAGTACAAGCTCTAGAAATCCCTCCCACTTCCTGAAGCTAGCACCTGTTTCTCACGGTTCTGGGTATTCAATACCACTATGCAACCACAAGGAGGGTCTACATGTAGCTGGGTACACATGTGGCCCATGCATAACTTATTGTGCATGCTCAGTCTACATGCATAGTATGTGCACCCACATACTGCCAGAAAACTGAACATCTACCTGTTCATAAGTGCCAAAAATGCCACTTAGGTGACTGGAAGCCTACCACTTAGGTGACCACAGGGAAATAAAAAGCCAGCTTTGTGTTTTTTTGTCTTGTTCCACTTCTGTCCTTGTCACTGTACACTGGGCAAGTGCTGGTATTAGCCCTGACAGAAGCACAGCCAGAGGCTGAGTGAGGCTGGGCCCTTTCTTCTTTGACTCACATGCTTTATTGCCTACACTACCGTTATCTCTCATGATGCTACAGAGATAGGAGAGAACCACAATCATTTGGCACATGAACACTGTGCTGCAAGGACTTTACTAATGGCCTTATATACATCTGTTCCTGTAGTGGCTATTTCATGGGGCTCTGAAAAGGGGATGGGGAGACATGTGCAGTTCATCTCTGCAGTTCATGGTAGGGTGTCCCAATAGGAGGAAGCTATGGACCTCAGAGAACAAAGGGCTGGATGGTTAGGATCTCAGCAGAGCTGGGCTAGCACTGAGACTGCTGATATCCATCTTAGGTGTGTATTACCTGCTTCATCTAGAATGCCGCTGGTATGTTACCTTTCTAGTTAAGGAGAAGGGATTGCCATCCTGGAGCTGGTCTATGCAGTTCCTAGTCTGAGTGGTACTGGTGCCTGCTTACTATGCAAGCAATGGGCAAGCGATTGGGTGCTTTCCACATAGAAAAATGAGAGAGAATGGTGCTATATTTTCTCTTTATCAGAGTTAATACCATATTTACTTGATTCTAATGTAACCTGAGTGGTACTCGGAGATGTACTCCCTCTCCAATTGAAGGGATCAAAGTGGGTGCCAGAGCACTGTGGGAGGCATAGCTGCCTGAGGTGCGCAGCTCTCCTCCTATTCCCTATAGAGTAGAGCCAGGACACCAGTTGGGACTTAACCATATACCATTTAACAAGGGGGGAATAACATATGTAGCCCAGGTGTACATGGGTTGTACTTCTCTCTCCAGTTGAGGGAATTATTGGCAGGGCAGTGTGCTGTGGAGGGACACAACAACCCAATGGCCACCTCTGTCCCCCATAGAGTCAGCTCCAGTCAATCAACTACTTAACTATATACAGACTTATTATTACAACAAAACTATTAAAAGGTATGAACATAGATTATATATATATTTACACATTTACAAAGCCATAAACCCTATCATATACAGATATACCCTATAATATACAGATATACATACACTTAGTTATCATTTAATATACAGATGAACAATAGAACAACAGGAGGGCCAATTTCAATGAGTTGAGGAGATTAGTAGGAGAGGCATTGTGGTCCCGGAGAGTAGGGGAACTAGGTGTCCAAGACGAGTGGTCGTTCCTTAAGGAGACGATCCTCTGAGCCCAAGGGGTGACTGTCCCAATGCAAATCAAAAAGAGCAAGAGTGCTCAAAAGCCCCCTTGGCTCACCAAAGGCATTCAGGAACATCTGAAAGCCAAAAAGAGGGCATACATCCAGTGGAAAAGGGATGCTATCACCAAAGAAGATTATACCTCCATAGCAAGAGTCTGTAGGGAGGCTGTTAGGAAGACTAAGGCAGAGGCAGAACTAGGATTAGCAACAAGGACAATAAAAAGTCCTTCTTTAAATATATAGGGAGTAAAAAGAAGGAACCAGGTAATGTGGGACCCCTGCAGGATATGCTTGGCAATCTGGTGGTTGCACCAGATGAAAAAAGCAGACCTTTTTAACAAATTCTTTGCCTCCATTTTTCTGAGCAGGAACCAAGACTTCTCCCTCACCGGGATTCAGGACAGACTCAGGAATGACTCCGCCAGGCCTAGGGTCAGGGACGATCAAGTTAGGGAACTTCTGGAGGGGCTGGACATGTTCAAATCAGCAGGTCCAGACTCTCTCCACCCTAGGGTGCTGAGGGAATTGGCAGGGGTCATCACCAGGCCCCTGGCACAGCTTTACTAGCACTTGTGGTGCTCTGGCCAGATGCCAGAAAACTAGAAGAAGGCCAATGTGGTCGCCATCTTTAAAAAAGGGAAGAAGGAGGACCCATGCAACTACAGGCCTATTAGGCTTACTTCGGTCCTAGGGAAGCTCTTTGAAAAAATTATCCAGGAGCACATCTGTGAAGGATCAGCAGTAGGGAGAATGCTCAAGGGCAACCAGCATGGGTTCATTAAGGGCAGGTCCTGTTAGACCAACCTGATAACCTTCTATGATCAGGTCACAAAATCATTGGACACAGGTGTTGCAGTGGATATAGTCTTCAGGAAGGCCTTTGACACTGTCTCCCACCCCATTCTCATTAAAAAGCTAGGTGACTGTGGCATAGATGCCTGCACAGTCAGATGGGTTGCAAATTGGCTAGAGGACTGCACCCAGAGAGTAGTGGTGGATGAGTCATATTTGACCTGGAGGGAGGTGGGCAGTGGAGTCCCCAGGGCTCAGTCCTCAGGCCCATACGATTCAATTTCTTTATCAGCGAATTGGACAAGGAGGTGAAAAGCACCGTGTTTGAATTTGCTGACAACACCAAGGTTTGGGGTGAGGTGGGCATGCTAGAAGGGAAGGACAGGATACAACTGGACCCGGACAGGTTACAGGGGTGGGTGAATGTGAATAGGATGGGACTCAATACTGACAAGCGCAGAGTACTCACTTGGGCAGGAAGAGCCAGCAGTATACCTGTAGGCTGGGGAACTCCCTTCTTGAAAGCACAGTGGCAGAAAGAGATCTTGGAGTCATTATTGATTCTAATATGAACATGGGCCACCAATGTGAGGACACAGTCAGCAAGGCTAACCGCACCTTGTCATGTATCCACAGATGCACCATGAGCAGGTCCAAGGAGGTGATCCTCCTCTTCTATGCAACACTGGTCAGGCCACAGCTGGAGTACTGTGTCCAGTTCTGGGTGTCGCATTTCAGGATGGATGTGGACAGCACCGAGAGGGTCCAGAGGAGGGCCACTCACATGATCAGGGGGCAGCAGGGCAGGCCCTACGAGGAGAGGCTAAGGGACCTGGACCTGTTCAGCCTTCACAAGAGAAGGCCGAGAGGGGAATCTAGTGGCAGTCTATAAACTTACCCGGGGGACCAGAGGGGAATGGGTGAGACCCTGTTCCCCCAAGCGCCTCCTGGAGTACCGAGGAATAATGGCCACAAGCTGATTGAGAGTAGGTTCAGGATAAGCATCAGGAGGCACTACTCACAGTCAGGGTGGCTAGGATCTAGAACCAGCTTCCAAGGGTAGTGGGGCTGGCTCCTACCTTAGGGGTCTTTAAAAGGAGTCTTGATTACTACCTAGCTGGGGTCATATAAGCTTAACTTAGTGGGGGTCATATGAGCCCAGGATTCATTCCTGCCCAGGGCAGGAGTTGGACTTGATGATCTGGTCAGGTCTGCTCCAACCCTACATCTATGAATCTATGATATCAGACCAAAGGATATTGATTGGGCAACCTTATAACTCTATTCATATACAAACTCATTACTTCAAATTATTCACATAAACTGTAAGGCACAGTCCACAAATATAATCAGCTGTCCTTAGACTGACTACCTGGGTGCCCTCCAGGGCAGAGGCCCCACTCCCAAGGTAGCACTACAGAAAGGAAGGTGAGAGGAAAGAAAAAGGAGAGGAAGACCCCCAAAGACTCCTGAACTCCCCTGCTATCACCCAGGAGTGGCCCACATGGTGCCCCCCTCACAACCTTGTGGAGACCCTCTCTCCAGGGTAACTTAGTACTCCACAGTCCCGGAGGGTTGCCTCTTGTTCTCTAGGTCAAGCTCTGTTCCCTGCTGGGCTTTCCTGCCACCTGACTCTGCTGCTACCGTCCTGGCTTAGGGCCACATGCACCTCTGTGTGCAGTGGGTGTTTCGCCTTGTGCTAGAGGTGGGAGGCCTGGACAGCCTTGTGCAGCACTGGGGCTCAGTATATTCCTGGACACTCTGGGCAGTATCATCTGCACCGAGCTGCTGCCCCGTGTCAGCAGCTGTACACCCGAGCCACCTCAAGTGGCTCCCAGGGTCTCTCATCCTCCATGCAGAGCCTCCTGCACTGAGCTCCCAGCCTCGTTCCAGAGGTTGAGGAACTGAACCGCCCCAGGGGTCTTCAAAGATCCGAGAGGTTGCAGACCCAAGCCACCTCACACAGATCCCAGGGTCTGGACACTGCACCGTGCTGCATACTGAGAGCCTAACCACTGGAACTGTCCCCCGCTCCCAGCTGATAGAAGTCTTCAGGGGCTCTTCCTGGGCTACTGCTTTGCCCTCCTGAGCAGCTCTCCTCAGCTCTTCTAAGCCCCACTCTCCTCTCTTCTCAGTCCCTGACACATCTCCCTCTGCTGGGCATGCAGCTCTTTTTATACGCTCCAGGGCTCTGCCCCTGAAGTCTTCCAGACTTGACAGTTTGCAGTCTTCAATCAGGTCAGGGGGAGCTCTTCTTCCCCTCCCCTCAGGAAAGGGGCATGATGTTATTTCTCTTGCTGCCTCCTGATTGGTGGCTGAGCTCCACTAATCAAAACAGCGGGATCTCAAGCCTGGGACTCAACCCAAGCTCTTAAAAGTAAGCCTGCTACACATATATGCTGGAGGGTATAGGAACTCTGGATAGAAAAGGCACACTTCTCTGGGTACCTGTGGGGACTCAGGGGAGCAAAAAGGACTCAAGAATGGTTGGCATACATATGCATTTAACAGAGGAAATCAAATAACAAAGCTTGAGGCACAGGATTCACAGAATGTAAGGTGCAGATGTTCACAAAATGCATAGGTGCAGATGCCCTGGAGGGGTGGAGTGAGGCAAAAAAAAAAAAAGAGAGAGAGATGAACCCTCTTCCGTGATGAGAATTTCCCCTTAACTCAGCCCTGAATGGGAATTAAACCCAGAACCCTCCTCCCTGGGGCAGATGTTCTTTCCCCTCAACTCACCCCTAAGTTGCTTTAACAGGCAAGTTTGCCACCACTAAGCCATCAAAGCCCAAGCTGCTCTATGCAGTTCAGGCTTCAGTCCTTCCACAACCCTCTGTGTGCCTGCGATTGAGGGCGTGGATCTTCACCATGCACCACCCTGCACACCAAGCTCCCAGGCCCTCTGCCGGGGGTCAGGAGCCTGAGCCGCTGTCTGCAGCTCAGGGCTTTGATTCTCACTGCGTGCCACCCCATGTACCAAGCTCCTGTGGCTGTATGTTGAGCAGCTGGAGCCAAGCTGCTTCCTGCAGCTTTGGGGCTCTTCTGGGACAACCTCTTTGCCCTGTTGGCCTGCTTTCACCAGCTCTTTTGGGCCCCTCTTCTTCATCCCTCATCATCGATCAGGGATGGGGTGGGGGAGGTTAGGTCTTTCCCCAGGTCTGGGTTCTTTGCCTCATCCCAGGTAGAGGCAGGGCAAGCCCTCTACCTGAGCGGTGAGGGAAACTTTTAAAATGTTACAACTGGCTTGTGGGGCCACCGCTGGCAAGCCCATCACTCTAAGATGAGGTCCCCACCATTTAATATGGGAGGAAAACCCTTCATCTTATATGAAGGGGCAGGGGTGGAGGGTGAAGGAGGCTGCTATGGCTTGGGTTCCAGCCCCTACTCAGGGCCAGGGCTGTAGCAACTGCTGCCTGTCCCTCCAACCCCCTTCCTGCTGCCTCTGCACCCTGCCATCTTCCGACTCCAGCATCTTCCCGCATCTCTCCTCCCATGCAGCCTCTGCTCCCCCACCTGCCCACCTCCCTCCCCTACCTTACCTTTGCTCCATGCTGGAAGGCTCCATCCACACTGCAGCCTGGGCACTGAGCATGGCCCCAGCCCAGCCCTATAACAGTGGCACACAACCCACATAACTGCTATGGAAGCTGAGCTGGCACCATGCTCATTGCCCCGGGTTAGAATAAGGACAATGCCTGATGGCACAGAGAAAAAGTAAGGTTAGGCAGAAAGTGGGGAGGAGAGACTACAGGTAAGTGGGAATTGGGAGCAGAGACTAGGGGAGAAGGGTAGGAGGGGGAGCAGGCAGGAGGCAAAGGTGGCAGGGGGCAGGTACAAACAGGGGGCAAATTACTTGACTTCTCC
Organism: Caiman crocodilus; assembly: GCA_030014935.1. Classification (NCBI taxonomy): domain Eukaryota; kingdom Metazoa; phylum Chordata; order Crocodylia; family Alligatoridae; genus Caiman; species Caiman crocodilus. Next base: position 144,138 of record JAGPOW010000387.1, on the reverse strand, counting down.
ATGCCACTTGACCTCTCCCCACCCCCGCCAGCCTGCAAGAGGAAACCAACGATTTCCCACCGTTTTCTTTTTTAAAGGAGAAAATTCACGTTTCTCTGCAGCAAACAGAAAACCTGGATCTCTGCTAATGACTCAATTCAGTTTACCTTTTGTATTATTTCATTATACAAGCAATAAAACCATAGCCCAACCCAAAAAGGATTCCAGTTTGGTAACTGAGATATAAAACCCTGAGTCTTGCCTATATGATAAAATACCTAGATCTTTTGAGAATCAACAACAAATGTACATGCAGAAAATGCACTGTAGTCTTGAACTTTCCATAGCTGTTAAGTAAAACTAATTCTATTCTGTACAGATGCTTAAACTATGCCCATCACCAATGTATCTGTCTTGTAGTGCATGAAGAGGAAGGGGTTTAGGAAGAGGTGGTAGTATGGTTGCTATATATTTAGTTAGAAAAGGCAAGGTCAGAGAAATATACCTTTCATTTGGAGTGAAAAGTGAAAAAGACCGTTATGGTCCTGAGTTCCTGGGAGAGCTCATTCCACAGCCAGTCACAGGACCCCGAGAAATGATGGTGCGCTGCTCTTGGGAGTTTTATCATTGTCATATCACTGTTGTGCCAAAGCTGCCTACCACAGTCTTCATCCCAAAGTGGTAGATGATCTTTCATAGGCCATATTTTCATGAATCTAAGACAAGGTTTTTTTCCCTCCATTTAACATGCTGCTTCTCTGGCAGCTTTGACCTCAGCCCAGATTTGGTGCTGCCTGAACCCCCACTGCCCCTGCCTCCTTATCTTCCCCCATACAGTCTTACCTCCTCTGCCCCTGCAGCTTCAGTACTTTCTGCCACCCCACTGCCATGGGGTTGCTCTGGCCACAGTCCAGCCCAGCAATGGTTGTTGCAGTGATGTCTGCTCTGGCAACACCCTGGAGCCCAGGCCAGAGCTGCTGCCACTGCTATCAGACTGAGCTGGGGCAGACACTAGGGGGAGGGTGGGTGCCAGGCAATGCAGGCATGCAGGGCGCAAGTAGCAGAAGGCAGATAGTGGAAGTGAGGGAGCAAGTGGTGGGGAGGGACAAAGGGCAGAGGTCAGGCTGCTTGCCTCCCCCTGGACACTTTTTTGCCTGCTGCTTGCTGGGGCAGGGGGGACAAGGAAGGGGAGACAAATTTAAGACAGCCCTCCAATAATTAGATTCTATACATGGAAATTTATAACAACTTTATACAGTTTCCATGTATAGAATCTATTTAAATTCAGAGGCATCCTGGATTTGTGTAAATATGATACCTTGTGTCCAGGGAGTACTTTGAAGGTAAAGGGAATGTGTAACAAAGGGCTGGACAAGACATTGAGGGTCATCTAGTCTAACATTAGGATGGACCAGGGCAGAAACAAACAATCCTAATGTTCAGGAAGAATAGCAAATATGGCAGGTGACCAGCTTGGCTCAGCAGAGACCTCTTTGGTGTGGTTAAACACAAAAATGAAGTTTACAAGAAGTGGAAGCTTGGATAGATGATTAGGTAGGAGAACATGCAAGGACAGGGCAAAGGACATGCAAGAATGTTGCACAACAGGATTGAGTAATATCTGAAAGGCATGAGTGTGGCTGTGGGGGCAGCTGGAGGCCATGATTATAGCCCTTAAAGCAATTAGAACTGTAGGGCCATGATTAGGACTGAAAGCTGGTGTCCAGAGGGGACATAGCTCCAGAGAGAGAAAGCCTGCGTTTGGAAAGGTCAGAGCCCCAGAGAGAGACAAGTAGAATTGTTCTCCACATCCTTTTTAAAATGTGGAACCCAGAACTACACTCCAGATGAGGCCTAACCAAGTAGAGAGGCGTTATAATATCCTGTGTCTTGCACTCAATGCTTTTGTTGATGCATCCCAAACCACATTCACCTTGGGTGTGGCTGAATCACATTGCAGATTCATATTACGTCTGTGTTCTACCAAGATTCCCAGATACTCTACCATAGTGCTGCCCTCCAGGCAAGTGTCACCCATTTTTATTTATGCTTTTGATTATTCTTCCCAAGGTGTAGCACCTTCTTCCAGTTAGCTCTTGCCCAGCTCTTGCCCTATGGAAATCTTTCAGAATTGGTCTTGAATCCTCCAATGTGTTTTCAAGTCCTTCACAATTTTGTATAATCTGCTAAATTGCTCAAGAAGCTTTCTGTACCAGCATCCAAATAATTAATAAAAACATTGAACAGCACCAAGCACAGGACAAACCTCTGTGGAACTCCACTGAAAACCTCCTGCCATTTTAAAATGGACCCATTAATAATTACTCTTTGCTTGTAGCTATTGACCCAGTTGTCTGTCCACCTTATAGTAACTTTGTCCAGCCCACATTTCTCCAATTCGTTTATGAGAAGGTTGTGTGGGACTGTGACAGTGCCCCTCAGGGCTGCCCTTAATATGGCTCCCGCACCTGTCTCTGGGCAACCACCTGCCTACTCTCCTGCCACGTCTTTGATATTAATTGGTTCATTAGTGGGAGGCTGCCCTTTCTACTCGTCCTGCCTACTGCACTAGGGGGCACTGTCTGCAGCTCCTTCCTCCCCACTACCGCAGCCCAAGCCTCGCGGATCTCGCAGCCCCTCTGCCATTCCCTCTGGGCCATCTCACAATTGTCCTTCTCCTGGACTCTATGTGCCCCCCCACTGGGCTCCTCGGCCCTCCCCACTCTGGGCTCGCCTTGCCCCCACTGGGCTTCTCAGTGCACTCTGCCCCCCGCCTGGGACCTCAATACTGCCCCCTCCTTGGAGTTGACCGTGCCCAACCTGGGCTCCCAACTGCTGCCCCCTCCTTGGGGCTGACTGTGCCCAACTTGGGCTCTCCAATGCCTGTGGCCCCCCTGTCAGGGACTCCCAATGCCCACACTTGGGCTACACAATATTGCCCCCTCCCTGGGGCTGGCTATGCCCCACTTGGGCTTCTAGTGTGGCCCCTCTCAGGCCTCTCCATGCTGCCCCCCCTTGGGCTTCTCAATCGTTGCCCTCCCCCGGAACTGCCTATGCTCAACTTGGGCTCCTCAATATATGCGGTCCCCTTTCAGGGACTCCCAATGCCCGGACTTGGGCTTCTCAAATAGCCCCCTACTTGGGACTGGCTGTGCCCATCTTGGGCCTCCTCAGCATATGTGGCCCCCTGTCTAGGGACTCCCTGTGCCCAAACTTGGGCTTCTTAGTAAAATGACCCCCTTTCTAGGGCTCCTCCATGCTGCCCCCTTCCTGGGGCTCGCTGTGCCCAACTTGGGCTTCTCCCATAGTGCCCCTCTCAGGCTTTTCAGTACTGCCCCCCTTCCAGGGGCTCGCCAAGTCCAACTTGGACCCCCTTCCTGGGCTAGCCCTGCTATGCCCAACTTGGGCTCCTTATCCAATGCCCCCTCTCTGGGGCCCCCTCTCCGGGGCTGGGGTCTACACACCCCCATGCTGCTGCACCCTCACTGGTGCCTTTGAACGCTGCACCCCCACAGTGCCAAATCGCACCCCTTCCTGGGTGCTTGGGCCCCACACTACTGTGGGTCACCCCTGAGGCCTCCTCCACCCCTACGGCCTCGCCCAAACCACCAGTAGTAATAACAACAGAACACAAACACAAGCCTCCAGCTATAACATAAACATAAAGCACCCGGCCACCACAACAAAAGCCTCTTGGCTAGGCCACAACATCATTGCTCTAGCCTCTGGAGCTTTTGTCAGCTACCCTCACATTGTCTCTGTCTCTGTGTCTCTGTGTCTGTGTCTGTATCTGTGTCTGTCTCTGTCTGTCTGCCTCTCTCTCTCTCAGAGCTCCTGCTCCTCCAACTGCCAGCAGAGGACTGCCAACCAGGCCCTGCCCCTCTTGGGTCAGCTGACCTTCATCAGTTGCCCGGGCAACCTGCAGCTGTGCAGCCTAATCGCTGCTAGGGCGCCCTCTCTGGCAATTCTACTCCTCCGCAGGCACAGGGCTACCTAAGTGCCCTGTGACAGGGACCTTGGCAAAAGCCTTGCTAAAATTGAGATACATTGTATTCACAGTATTCCTTTCATCTACCCAAGATGTGTACTTTGTAACTTTGTCAAAAAAAAAGATCAAGTGTCTCTGACATGATTTATTTTTCATAAATTCATACTGGCTGCTTGTCATCAGCTTTTCCTGCTCCAGATGCTTGCAAATGGCTTTTGTTAGGCTATGCTCCAGTAACTTCCTGGGTACTGAGGTAAAGGTAAAGTGAGCTGGTCTGTAGTGGTCCAAGTCCTCCTCTTTTTTTTTTTTTTTTGAGAGGGGCACTATGCTGGACCTTTCCCAGTCCTCTGGTACCTGGCCCATCTCCCACGACTTCATAAAGATTATTTCCAAGGGTTCTGAGATCTGCTCTGCAAGTTCCTTCAGTACCCTAGAATGTAGTTCATCTGACCCTGTTGATATTAATTTATTCAAGTCCATCAAAAGCTCTTGGACCATCTCTCATTTTCTGATAACTCTCAATTTGCCCCCTTCCTTATCCAATTAATCCTCAATAGGTGTCTAGCTTCAGTTTAATTTTTTTGTGAAAACTGAGGCAAAGTAGCTGTTGGTAGATCTGTCTTCTGTGCATTTTCTGTTAAGAGTTCCCCTGGCTTGTTAATAGTGGACCCACAGCTTCCTTGGTTCTTCTTTTCTGGGCAACATACTTATAGAACCTCTTCTTATTGTCCTTAACCACCAGGTGCAGATCATTCTTTATCTTTGCCTTCCTGATTTTGTCCCTGCAGGTTCTTGCTATTTCCTGGTATGCTTCTTTAGTGGCCTGACCATTCTTTCATTACCTGTATGCTTTCCTTTTGCATTTGAAGCATTTTAGAATGCTCCTTGCATAGCCACATTGGTATCTTGCCAGTCTTCTTGTGCTTCCATCATGTAGGGATAGTTGGGCCTCCAACTCTGTACCCCTTAGAAGCTTCCAGCCCTCCTGAGCACCTTTATTCTTCAATCCATCTCCCATGACACCATGCCTTTTATCTTATTGAGTCAGATGAAATCATTTTTTGAAATCTATTATCCTAATTTTGCTGACCTCATGCTACTCTGGAATTCTATCATATCATGATCACTTCCTCCCAAGTTACCCATCACCTTCACATCCTCCATGAAGTTTTCCATTTTGGTCAGGACAAGATCTGAGACAGACAGAAGATCCCCTATTGTATCCTCCACTTTCTGGAAGAGAAAGTTGTCCTCTACACAATTTAGGAACCAGCTTGACATTTTATGTTTGACTGCATTGCTCTTCCCACAGATGTTCAGAAAATTGAACTCTCCCATCAGGACCATCCCAAAGCTTTTGGATAAGATTAGTTACATGCTTGAAGAGTGCCTTATCCACCTCCTTCTTCCTGATTTGGTGGTCTATAATAAATCCCCATCCTTATGTAAGTGCTGCGTCTTTCACCTTTCATCTTCACCCAGATCCATTCTGCTTTGCTGCCTTCTTGCTTCCAAACCAGGGAAACAAGTGCACGTGTTTTTGACATACAAGACAACACACCCACCTTTTTTCCCAACCTTGTTCTTCTGAAACAGAGTGTAACCCTCAGTGTTGATATTCAGTCATAAGAACTATCCCATGAGGTCCCTATTCTGTCAAACAGATTATAGTTCTTTTCATGGACTGCAGCTTCGAGCTCATCTTGTTTATTCTCCACACTTCTTGCATTTGTATAAGAGCATTGGGCATATTTTGCATTTAGACCTACTTGTTTTCCTTGTGTGCCACTTGTTGCAGTCATGTAGCACTCTGGCCTTTTCCCAGACTTAAGCTGCTGCTTTGAGTCCCTTCCCCTCTGAACTTTGTACTTATCTAAATATCAGTCTCCTCTTTCACTCTCCAGTGAAGTTTTACTCTCTGAGTCATGGGATGAAAAGAAAATGTTACTCATTTTTAGAACCTGAAATATGTGTAGTGTTTGCTATTGGTGTAATTACATAATATGATAAATAATTTAAAATATGTATTGTTCAAACACCTGCAGTAAGTACATTTATGATGTATTGTTTCCTCTCTTTTGCATTTATAGTCTTTCATTTTATTCACATGACTTTATGGCCCTGGTCAAGCTCCCCCTGCTTCCAAAGCAGAGCGCCTTCCTTAATTTATGTCTGCAAGTGCTAGGAGTAGGGTTGACACAACCCAGCCCTGCTCCCAGTGCTGTTTTCAGAATGGGAGGTGGGGAGGAGGGAGTGGAGGGAGCTTATTCTAGGGATTGCCCAGTTGGTGCTAGTGGGTGAGGCAGGTGGATTGGAGCTCCCCTCCCCCCCGCCCAAGTATGGGGGCCCAAGTCCATCCCTCCCCCTCCAGCACAGTTGGGGAAACCCCAGAACAGACCTCCCTTCCCTGCTTTCTTTCCCTCCCATTCTGAGACAGAAAGGGAGCTGAAAGGGGGGAGCCGCTCTCCCTGCATTAGCTCCAAGTTGGAGCTTGATCCGCCACCCTCCTGACCCAACAGCTAACATCTGTTAGGTCAGGAGGATTGGTCTGTGATGCACCATGAGTTAGGCCCAGGAGCTGCACTTCTGTCTGTGCCTTCTACGTCTATGGGCCCTCCAGGGCTTAGATTTTACCTCTTCAAGCACATATGGTAAGTAAAATGCAATGACTTAAAGATTCTGAATGGGATTCTAAAGTACCATTGCTTCGTACGTAGAAAACATGAGAGATACACAGACTAAGAAAAAAATCTTAGACATATCTCTGTGATTCAGTCTCCTCATAATTCTGAAGTATTTATCATTCCACTGTTTGTCTTCACTAGGTGTTTAGGATCCTTCCCCATGGCGTGTTTGGAATTATGAAGCTGCTCTTTCACTTTGCTTCAAGTTTGCCTTGACTGTCCTCAGCTGGTCTTACAGCTAAACCAGATTCTCCCCGTTTCCTCTTCTTTCCTACCCAACACGTTGCATGGCTCTCTCAATCTCCCTGGCCTTCCCCATTCTCTGTCTTTAAAGGGTAGCATAAACATCTTTGTTCCTTTATTGTGCATTTGGGAATTTTCCACCCTGCTTCTTGTAGAGAACAAAGAGGAACTAGTTTGAATAAACTTCAGTCATTCCCTTGTCTTAAGGCATTTCCACCTGAATAGATATCCATTAAGGTTTAGTGACTAACGGTTGTTCCTAGTCTGGCAGATATGACGTATTTCTTGTCAGCAAATGGTGAATTACACATGCACAGATGAAGTCCATGATACAGAAATATTTAAATAACTTCCACATAAATTAGTAAGTAGGAGAGAGATTTTCCAAAATGCCATGCAGGAGTAGTGGCATTTTTAACTGAGTTACTGCATTTCTCTCACTTGAGTTAGTGCAATTAAGTCAACAGAGTTACTTATACAAATAAATTACTCATGCAAAGTAGCATACATACCCAAGGATAGAAAGATTCCCACCCCCCTTGCAGGAGCATCAGCTGGGGACATTTTTCAAGTGTTCAAATAAGAATCCATCCCCCCTCTACTTTCAGCACCCCCTCCACTCCCATTTCCCCCTTGCTGTCTCTATTTATGCCTCTGGGCACATCTCCTCTCCAGCCACCACTGCTGTTCCAGCTGCTGCTGCCCTGCTTCAGGCAGAGCTGCAGAAAGTAGCTGTGCAGGGACCCAGGCTCAGTCACGGACAGCAGTAATGGTAGACAGGTTCCCCCTTCCTGGGCCTGCTCTTGGACAGACAGGGAGAGCCTAGTGGGCTGAGCAAAGAAAGGGAACTCACCTGCTACTGCCACTGCTGCTGTCCTTGAATGAACCCAGCTCCCCAGGGTCCCAGCTGGGTAGAATGGCAGCAGTGGGTGAGAGTGGGAGAGTGGTGATAGGAAGAGAGTGGTGGTGCCACTGAGCATAGAGGGGAAGGGAAGGAGTGCTGAGAAGGGAATAGTCTTACCTGCTTCAGGGACTTAAAGTCCCTAGCTGCTCCTTTTGCAGACTGCTCTGAAATGTGGGTACAACTATATACCCCCTTTATATCCATGACTGTATCTAAGGGAGAAGGCAAAATGGTATCATCTTATAGACTAATTAATTCAGGAAGACATAAGCTTCCTTATGTAACAGCTTACTTTGTCAGATGCTATGAAACCTAGAGGGGTGTAGAATCAGGGTCTTATTTGCTAAATCTCAAAATTCAGCAATTCACTATTTGAAATAAAGTTAATTAGTGAGGAGATGATATAATATGCATTTAGGATTTTAATTGCAAGCTTTCAGGAGGAAGGAATATGACATCAAGGAAGATTTAAAAAACCTAAGGATAAAAATAAATGTTTTGTTTAAAGGGAGAGAATTTTAGAAAACATGATAGGAACAGAGATGCTTTAACGAATTATTTGACAATGTCTTGGGTTGGTTTTAACTGCATAAAGTTTGTAAAACTATGGAAAGGAAAAAATGGAAAGGGAAAATGTAAAATGGAAAGGGAAAATGACTGGTTTGACTTCATTGTCTACAAGCATCTGAGACTTAAAGAAACAGCTTTCTGTGTGAAAAGCAAATACAAATTTTTAAAGTCCTTGCAATCTGAAACTTTCCAAGTATTATCAGTGAGACAGTAATGGAATGCCACCTTTTTAAGTGATTATTTGTATCTTGACAGACAAGTTTAAAACTACTTAAGCTTCCTAAAGAACTGACTTCACCAAGTGACGCATGAAAACTGTTCAACTATATTGATTTGTGAAAGATAGATGTTATCTTCTGCAAGAACCAGCCTACCTTTTTTACTTATTCTTTGCCACTAATCATAAAGTAGATGAAGTTGAAAGAGGCAAAGATGGTCTCCAGTAAAGTGTTTGGCTTGAGCTGGTATTGAATTTGCCCTCTAGGGTCGGAAGAGAGGGGTGTTTGACTTTAATTTTGGCTACCTGTTCAGGTAAATAAAAAGGGTCTGCTGCTCCTGGCCCATACTGACATTTATCAAGGACCTCAAAGTTCCTGGAGTTGGTAATTTCTTTGAATTGCTCCATTTTCTCTCATAAATGAAACATCTTGACATGGTCCTTTTTTCTGTCCCTCTGCTGTTCCCAGGGGACCTGAATTTTTATGCTTGTACTAGAAGAAGCTGCTTTTGGTTGATAGACACATTGGTCCATCATCAGGACAGGATTTTAAAGGATGGGATTGCTAAATTGAGTCTCCAGTGAAAATTGGCCCTGGCATAGTGCCCACACTGGGATCAATGATATTGCAAATGGCTACCATAATACAAACTTTCGCTTGTGATGTTTAACCATTAAAAAAGGATCAATGCTATGACAAAAAATCTCTGGCCCTTGGGCTGCTTGGGAATGATTGACTATCTTGGCCCTTCCACACATAAAATGGAATGCTATTTTTGCCAAGAAACATGGCCAGCATATGTATTTGCAGCTGGAGACACTTCATGGAGAAAAAGGAACCTCTTTGGTTCTAAGCAACCCAGCTCCATGTGGCTCATCTAGCTAAGAAAGAAATTTCAGAGGCAAATGTAAGCCCATTTTCTGGAGCAAACAGGAGTTAAGTACTATGACTTTGAAGACTGAGAGCATAAAGCAGAGCAAAACTACCAAAAGAAAACCATTTTGTGGTAAGCATGAAATTCACTCCTGTGCACAGGGTTGGCCGAAGGTCTCAGGCACTTCCACAGTCTCACAGTCCCTGGATCCTCCAGCTTTAATCAACTCTAATAAGACCTCCTGCTCCTTCCCCTCCGTGGCTCCTACTCCCTGGAAGAACTCTGTGAGGTAAGACAGTGAATCCTTGTTGCCAATGAGAAATGATACTCACACAACTGAAAGGAGATTGTGATTGCTAGGACTGTGCCCTTTGTTACCCCCGGGTATTCCTTTTATCTTCCCTAGGCTGATGTAGGTTGCACTGACTCAAAAGCACTTAAGTCTCTCTCTGTACCATACCCAGGAGATGAAAGATATGGGGAGGTGAAGACACAATGAGTTGCTGTTGAGCAATTACTGACAGCACTGCCAACTCTCACAGTAGTTCCATGAGCCTTATGGTTTTACAGTAGGGCTGTGCGTAATGGCACTGTTCTGTTTCAACTTCAGTTTCAAGGTTTGGATGGAACAGTGTTTTGTTTCAAATTTCATTTCAAGTCAAAATAGATGGGCTGGGGTTGGGAACTCAGCCCAACCATGCACTGGGGAAAGGAACTCAGCCCAGCTGGGCTGAGTTCCCAATCCCAGCCCCACGATTGGTTCTCCCATCTCCTACCACCTCACTGCTGGCTGCTTCAAAACTCAAAACATTTTGAAACTTTCAAAACGTTTCAGCTAGCCTTGTTTTGTTTTGATGCTGTTTCAAAGCCCTTTGTTTCGATTCTATCTTGCTGTTGTGAGCTCAAAATGATTCAAAACAGTGTTGAATCAAAACAGCCATTGAAATTTCACACAACCCTATTTTGCAGCACTATTTTAGCTTCTACCAATCCCCAAGACAACTCCTGGAAGGTCAAGATTGCTAATAGCTGCTGTAACATAGCTCCAGCCACTAAATGCAGCCAGGTTTTGACTGCAGTTCCAGTACTGTTTATAGGGGCTGTTTCAGAGTTGGCTGCTGCTTAGGTTGCTCCCCAGCTGCAGGCCCTGAAGACAGACAGAGCTGGCTGGGATGCAACACTAGGTGCAGAAGCAGTTGCTACTTAACCACTCAATGTCACAACTTAGTACTGTGCAGGGGAGAGGAGAGGAACAATGAAGAAGAGGATTGAGAATGGAGCCAAAAACTTGTTCCTTCCTTCAGTACCCACCAGCCCAACTCTGTACTCATATGTGGCAGCCCTGTCAGGCCATGAGCCACCTTGCTACAACTTCATGCTTCTGTCTGAGTAGTGTGCAATTGTGCCTCCTGACCTGCTACTGTAGCACCTTCTGTATTCTTGATCTATGAAAGAACAGAAAGAGATGACAGACATGGGGAAGACAGCAGTAGGAATAGGTCCAGAATGGGCGCTTGTATACATGCTAGGCTTGATTGTTGCCTTTTGATTAAAACTATGTCTCACAAAAGGAACCAGCCATGATTTGAAGACACTAAAAGTCATATTCTATTTCCCTTTGCACAACTAGAGGTGATAATTTTCTAGTAATCTACCTGACCATTTTTGCTGCCTATGGCTATATAAATCTGCAGGTATAGATTATGTATGTACATAGCTAAGCACACATGTACATTCTGGAAAAACCAGTAGGACTGTGCAAAGCTTCGGTCCCTGATTCAGTTTGGTGGAGATTCAGCCCAATTCAGTGGCCGAATCTCTGAATCAATTCAAAGGACCCTTTAATCTCTCCGAATCAAATCAGAACCCGCCGAATTGATTTGGAGAGTTTTGAACAGATTCAGAGAACGGACATAGACACAGCTTTAAATGTTTTTCCTAAATACCTCTAGGTAGCAGGGGCTCGTTGAATGTTGCAATACTGGAATGCATGCAGCAGCAGACTCAGAAGTGGACCAGAAGTACTTCTGGTCCACTTATGGATCTGTCAGGGAGCATGCTGGGGGGCCCCCTGAGCCACCCCACCTCAGTGACTGGTGTCTTCTGGGTCTGGGGGGGGCACCTGGGGTCCGCCTGTGGCTGATCACCATGCCGCGGAGGCATGGGTGGGGGGGCCCCAGCATGTTCCCTGGCAGTCCCAGAAGTTTACTGCCGAGCACATGGAGGCCCCCCCGGCTGCATTTCTGTGGGACACTCCATACAAACCAGCATCACAACAGTCACAAGCCATGCTGGTATCTCAAGGTGTGTAGAAAAAACTTCTTTTAAAGCTGTGTCTGTGTCCAAATCACTGATTCTCCAAATCCACATCGAATCTTCAGATTCAGATTCGGCTGAATCAAATCTGGGACACTGATCCAAATCACTGTCCTTGATTCAGGCTAAATCCAAATTGAATAGGGCCCGCTTTACACACCTCTAGTGGTAAGAGGAACCCTCTCATGTTTTAATAGAGGGAGCAGCCTCAAAAGAAGAGTACTCTTCTTGTGCTTGGGCGTGTAGGAAGGCTGTTAGGAAGGCCAAGGCGGGAGTAGAGCTTTGCCTGGCGACTAGGATCAAGGACAAC